>JAPQRN010000011.1:5470916-5507541 GCA_037367275.1 Coranthus polyacanthus
TATTTCTACATAGCTGTATTTGCACTGTTCAGTAATGGATTTGAATACTATAAAGGATCTGGTAATGAAGTGTGTGATGAAGTGAAACAATCAAATAAAGCTGACTCATCAAACTTTTTGGTACATTTGGTGATCATAATCACTGAGACTGGGCAGATTTTAATCGGTAAAGTCAGATGTGGCTGAGTTACTTTTTCTGAAAACCCCCAGTCTTCTAAACTGTAAACTAACACCAAAACCATACCCACTCATGAACTATTTTAGTGTATTGAGTGAGGTCAAATTATACACCGTCCTCGCTGAATAATTTATTGTATTTATGTTTTGAGACAGGATGTTAAACTAAACATTGATTCTATATAGCTCTTGTTTCTGTCTCTAGTGCTATTTTTTTCACTGTGGACTGGTCCCAGAGCTCTGATTTGCCAATCAAATGACCTGGGTGTGTCTGAGGTTTGCTTTAACTTCAGCCATAATAAGCTCACATTTTTGCATTTGCCGACTGCCCTTTCTCTGCGCTCTGATTGGCTGTTGCCAGGCAGCTGCCATGGCTCAGTGCAGAAACACAAAGACAAAACAAATACAACCAAAACAAATAAGCAAGCTGCAGAGCACAGGCGTTATGGACAGCACCTTTTGCCATATTGTGTGTATTCAAGTGATTTCTTTTCCATAGATAATGATTAAGGTCGTGTTCTACAGTGTAACACACCCACATAAGTAGCACAGGCTCGAAATGCACAGCTGTCTTTATAAAGTTCTTGTAAAGCTTAATAGAGTAGGTGGAGAGTCTAGACAATAGGATTTATTGGCGCTATCAGACCTTTTTTGGAGCGTAATGGCACACAGGCATACTTTTAAACTTTTACAATTTCTGCTTAAACTTTAGCACAATCAACGAAGGGTGAAAAAAGACAAATGTCTTGAGTCAGGAAGTTAAGTGTTGGTGGTTTTGTGAGGAAAAAAATGTTATGCCAGAGTCAACATTGCAACTTTTAATCTCAATGTCTTTTTTATTTTTATTTTACTCCAACCACAAATTCGCACTATGCTTTACTCCCTTTTGTGTTAAAGAAGGAAATACCCAGGGGGAACTTGTTTGAGTGCAGTGTTCTGCGAGCAAGTGCAGTTTGCACAGTAACCGTAACAGTAGTAGTCCTTCAGATTGAAGCAGAACCCCAGGCTGGTTGAGGAAACCAGTAATTCTAACTGCTTTATGGCTTTCTGTATTAAGCAGAATCCAATTACAGCTATTACACAACAGCAGCAAGGAGGCAGCAGCAGTCCTGACCAGTCTGATACGAACTGTGCTTTGTACACACAGAAACCCAGTCATGTACGTGTGTGCATGCAGCAAACATTTGGATGATGAATATACACTATTGTGACGTGACAGCCTCTTTGGCAGTGAATGTGACCACATCCTGCACACTGCCATCAGTTAAATGTATCCTGGGTGTTCATTTGAATTCATTAAATCGATGTTTGACTGTATTTGCATTTGTGTGCATTTGTAGATTAAACCGCAGACCTGAAAGCCACACTAGGCAGTAATTAAAGACTAGAAATGTGTGTAGTATTTAGAGATTTGTTAAAAAAACAATGACTGGTATTTCAGTGTAATGAAATCCTTCCATAAACTGTGTGATCATGAAGGAAATCTTTAATTTCTTCAAAGGAAGTAGCCTTTGAAGATCATCTTTTATTCTTTTGCAGTTTTTCACAGGACTTTATTTTTGGAGCCTTGGTGATCATTTCTGTCTGTGATGATAATTCTCAGTTAAATAATCACTGAAAGCTAAAGATGCAAAAAAACTGTGCGAATGTGAACCACTGGGCCAAGAAACACAGGCTTTAAAACAATCAGACAGGATGTAAACAACTAGTCTAACCAAGACTTTATTTGGTAGAAATACTGGATTCATAGGGAGTAATGGGAGTCTGACCAAATTACTAAGAACTGAAAGTCAGTGCACCTAAAATGTTGGCTTGTACATAATTTCACCTTTCGTTCTCATCAAACCTGATGTCTGGCTGCCGTGTCTGAAGTCTTTTTAGCAGCGTAATCCTAACTAATAGAAAGGCATCACCAAAGGAGAGAGAAAATAACACCCAGGTTTGATAGTTAAGTTTAGGGTTTTATGATTCGCTGCCAGGTTTACAGAAGGGTTGCATACCATGACAAACTCAAAACTTGTTTTACCTCCTTTCCTTTGTCTTGTATTTGACCTCTGCCTGCATCTACTTACATGGGCTTATGGATAACGGGATGTGTTTGCAATGACTGCATGATACTGCTGACTGCTTTTACTCTAACCTGCCCCTCCTCTCCTTTGCCATTCCTCTCCTCCCTCCTCATCCTCAGCCTCTCTGCACACAGCATGCCCTATTGAACTGCACAACTCCACACCCACAAACTGCTCAAACAACCTTGAAATAAACACATTAACTGTTGAAACTAACAATGATTTCACTGAATGAAAGGACTGATGCCACTGAAGCTCAGACAGTATTTAAAAATATGTGGAGGTGATGTGTAGATAGCATCTGAGGAGCTGTATAAGCCAAAATTCATGCTGAGTTACATTTGTCTCCACTCACACATACATGTTTTCCAACTTTGATTCAATAGATTAGAAGAAGATATTCTTCATGTACATGTCTAAATACAATGTCCGTATGTAGTGGTCAGCCACTGACCATTTTTTTGTTGTATTCATATGATCGGGTTAGTTTTTTGGGAACGCACAAAAGAACTTTGCATGACATAACTACGTCCTGTCATCATTACCGACATGGGCTACATTTCCCTATACTTGACAATTATTGGCTTGTAGATGCATCTGATGTCAGCCTTGTCATCAACTTGTCGGGTAGCCATTTGAATGGAGAGAAATTAAGGAACAGCTTTCTTTTCATTGACACTATTTATATATTTTCTTCCTTTCATTCTATTAAATTGAGACCACCTCTTTTCATCTGACCAAGGACAAAAAGTTATTTGGTCCAGGGGAGATTTCACACCTATTTTAATAAATAACACTGAAGGTAAACAAAATCTTTGTTTATAAGGAAAGTTCAATAGGCTGCCTTTTAAATCTGGAGAGTAAATCAGAGTAAGACATCAAGTGCACTGTCGGTGGAGTATGTGTAAGTGAAAACATGAATCACAATAAGTGCAGCTCCTTATGAATTATGGCTTATACATCCACGTGTATGATACAGTCAGGGTTGCTGGAGCTAAAGCAGTTTCTCAGTTGAACAAAAGCAGACTCCCTTTTGTTGTTAATGTATTGTGGTTCAGTCATTTTAATTACTTATTGGGCCGCATCAGTGAAACTGCTTTAAAAATGTCAGCACGTCTATCATTCATCGTCCGAACCTCCCCTGAAGCCACACCCCGTCCTCCAATGGCGGCTTGGCGGGAGTTACAGTCCACGTCTCTCACTGACTCCACCAGCCAAACTCACTCAGCCAATTTGACCACAGCCCGTCAGCATCTTGTTGAATGACATCAACCCACTGCCGCTGGGCTGAGGTCAGCCTTGGCCCCTGATTGAACCTCAGCGTAATCGGCCTCATTACACCACATGAGTCAGTGGTGGCTCTGTGTGCATGGAGTCTGCTGTGTGCAGAAGGTGGACTATGACACTGACATATCTTCCTGATGTAGACGTGTGTGAGATAGACTGGACAGCTGCTACGGTTGGCCTCCTCTCAGCCATTAGTGCAAACTGTTAAACACCCTGTGTGACATCAGTCCTTAATGTGGGTACACTGAACTACAATAAGCCTTCTTTTTAAAGCTTCTGAGATGCCAAAACCCAAACACTAGTAAATGTTTAAGCCTCCTCCTCATTGCTTATTACTTATTTCAACTCAACATCACCAATACCAATGTAGGATACTAAAGGTTTTTATCTGTGTTCCTTCACTCCAAGCCAGAGAATTTGCTCCTAGCCAGCAAGTTGAAGGGGGCAGCGGTTAAACTGGCAGATTTTGGCCTGGCCATTGAAGTGCAGGGAGACCAGCAGGCATGGTTTGGTGAGTATACACATCATCTGTCAGTTATCAAGACCTATTTGCATCAGACTAGAATCAAACCTTGTGTGATTGAGAAATTAAGACAAGAGAAGCCTGCGTTTACTAGAACTGACTGGCATTATCCCCTATATACTGTAATAAGTCAATATATGTCTGGTTGATAATTGACAATTTTCCTACAATTAGATTTAAAAAAAGACAGATTCTTGCCCAATGCGCATGCCCTAATAAGAACATATCATTTCTTTGTTCTCACCTGCTTAAGGTTGCACTGAGCTGATTAAAATGTGAAACGTATCATGGAATATTTGTCCTAGTTTGGCATTTGATTCAAATCCAAATCAAATGAACATTAGTAGTGTAGAGCCAGTCACTCCTCGAACCTGAAGGGACTAGGTGTGCCACTGCTCTCAGCTCTTTATTCCATTTGGATTGGATGAATTATAGCCCCATTTCTCCCCTCTATTCCCTGTAGAAACAGAATAATTAGTTGAATCCCCCAGTGCCCGCTGCCATCTGGAACCAGTTCACTTTGTGTGCCTACTTACTACTAGTTGTACTACGATTCATCGCCCAAAGGGTGAGATGGTACTTTGAGGCTTTTTAAAAGTAGGCTGCGTGTAACTGGTCGTGAGCCAAGAAGGGTGTTTTCCATTCTTGGAGCTTCTTGAAATGGCCTCATAAACTTAACTTAATGTGACCACTGATTGTTAGCTACTGTGGAAGGCTTTTCTTTACAAAAAGGTCCTAACAAGTCTTTGATAGACTGATAGAAAATAAGAGACACTTTACGGTTTTAAATACTAGAAATATTTGGTGCAAATTGATGGTTAAACTGTATGATGCGTTTGTTTGTGTTTCAGGTTTTGCCGGGACCCCAGGGTATCTGTCTCCAGAGGTGCTGAGGAAAGATCCCTACGGAAAGCCGGTGGACATGTGGGCCTGTGGTATGACTTTGTGCTCACAGTCAAATAGAATAGAGAGCCCTTATTTTGATTGTACAGAATACAATGAAATTAGGCGTGCAATGACATGTCATGGCAGAAAACACTTAAACAGTCAATTAGTTTAATTGGGGGAAGCCATGTGGAGCAGCTGCTTATTTTAGGTTGTACATAAATGTCATTGCCTCAAAACAACCAGTCAGAGGCCTTCCCTGGGGCTTATCAAAGAGATCTGTCACTACTTCAAAGAACACACCTGCCTCAAGAGTCAATAATGCTCTGATTTTAAGTTATTTAACTCTTTTCATAGTGCACATTTACAACAGCAACTGCAGCCAGTGAAACTGCAGAATTGAACACTAAAAAAACATTTTGTAGTGTTCATGGTTAAAGGTTTTTATTGTCACATACACAGAACAAGAAGGGGACTCAGAGAGGGCAGACATTTAAGGACCAACAGTCCAGTAGTCCACTGTCCTTCTCGTTCCACGATATCATTAAACCACAAACAGACCACAGAGTATGACCTATATTTTCCTCCTTTTTGTCAGGTGGTGCCACTGTTTAGTGTGACTCTTTCCAAGGTCTTAGCTGTAAACCACTCTCCAATGTTAAAGAAAGTCTGCTCTTAAATTGAAGGGGTTCATCCTTGGCTCGTGCCCTGCCCTCCCACCAAGTTCCATGAAATTTATGCACTAGTTTTTCTGTAATCCCTCTGTCAGACAAAAACAAGTGCTTTGATATTTCCTCCGCCAACAAGGTGAAAACTGTCCAGTGAAATTGTTATGACACAACAAACACCAGCTTCTACTCATTTTAATCAAATTAACAATGACATAATAATAATGACATTAGCTTAGTGTAGCTTTTTCTGTATTTTACACAGCGCAGCCTGTTGATGTATACTGCGAGAGTTTCAGACCATTACTGAACAAATAATTATTTTCTCTAAACACCTGGATGTAAACTTTTGTTTGTTTTTTACCGATTTCAAACCTTACTTTTAAAGTTTATTTAATTGTGTGTTCAGTGTATCCACCTCAGAGGAGTTCAGAGGGATCCAACCTCTTGAATTAATCAATGCTGATCCTCATTAAACACACTTACGGTAGTCCAGGGCCTGACATGTCAAACACACACAGTCAGCACAGGTGTCTGTAAGGGCTTATGTGTGTGTTTTCAACTGCGTCCACAGAAACGATAAGCTGTGTTGTGTTTGCGGTCAGACTGTCTCGCCGTCACATAGACGGCCTTTCATCTTTTCTTGACACCTGGCCAGCCAATCAAAAACCACATTTCCTGGTTACACAAGCAAACATAAGCACTTGGTGCGTGTCTGCTATCACCACTGATCTTTATTTAGACATACAGTACATTTATCTGCAGAACTGTGTGTCTCACCTCACAGAATGTCAATACAAAGGGTTAGGGTTGGATTTTAACATTAAGCCGTTACATTTAGTATGTTTACATGCACACTAATAATCCTCTGTTATGCAAAACATGACAATATTCTGAATTTGACAGGTGTCGTTTAAACAACATATTATGAGGATTCTTTGGACATGCATACAGTGCATTCAGAAAATACATCTAATTTGCACGTTTTAATGCAGGTTGCAAACCCTAGTTACACTCAGCTGGAGTAAAGACAAATATCCTCTCTGGTAAACATTAATACTCCAAAGAAAAGTCCACATTTCTGCTCAGAAATAGAAACACGCCTACTTTTAAATATTATGACGGAGGATATCAACAGGTTTTTGGATATGAGTAAATATCAAAAAGCTGACCTTTTCAAGAAGGTGTTTGTAGGAACGAATCAGGGAGGTTGAATTCACACAGCGGAGCATCTGCCACCAGTGGAAAACCCTATTTTCATGGCTGCATGTAAATGTTAGTGGAATATTCATTGATTTTCATTAGACATGTAAACCACTTATTAGGAAATGTCTTTTTCAGAATAAAGGCAAAATCTGGAACATTTTGCGTTTAAACATAGTCATTGCCTGTTTTCAGAGTGATCACTTTCAAGAGCAGTTTGTCAAGGGTTGTTTTAAGCATATTGTGTGTTTCTGTGTATGTGTGTGTAGGCGTTATCCTGTACATCCTGCTGGTGGGGTATCCGCCATTCTGGGACGAGGACCAGCACCGACTCTACCAGCAGATTAAAGCCGGGGCTTATGACGTGAGTTTTAGACTGGCGCGCACACAGTTTCATCTGTCACTCACATCACATTAAATAAATATTGACACAAATGTTGATGCTCCATTGTTCCGGAAGCTAAAGATTACTATTATACAGTATAATAATTTTCCTGAAAAACAAAGTCCTCAAGATTCCAGCCTTGATTAGTTGGTAGTGTCTGAGCTTATGTTGGAAGAACAGGTGCATTTTAATACAACAACTGAACAACCACTAGAGTCTGTTTACATTGGTGCAAATAGACTCTGTTTAATAAAGAAGTGAGTCAATAATTGGCCTGTTTCCATCAGTCCATTAGCAACTGTGATCTAATTTTATACTGTTGTAGCCTTCTGCACAACACCATGAAGTCTTGGCAAGAAAATATGATTTAAATCAATGCAGTTTGGTATGTGTATATTTATACACATTTATATACATTCACCTGAATAAATTATTATACAAGTGAATATTCTATTATTCTATTAAGTACATGTAGATATTTGCTAAGTCTATGTCTGTCACACTCCAAGTTGTCCTGATCAAATGTATTATTCTGTTTTATAGTGTATCTGCATTTGTATATTTCTGTCGGTGTTTGTTGGAAAACTAACAGCGCACACAGTCTGGAGCTTTGTAAACCTTGTTTTTGGTCTGTTCTGTTCCAGACAGATGGGTGGGAGGAGGGGAAGGATAGACGAGTAGAAAAACCTCAAAGGCCAGTACATTTAGCTTGAAGTGGATCAGGAATGATGAGTCCAAATATACACTTCATCAAAGTAAAGGTTTGAATTATGTAAAATATCCATTTTCAGAAGTAGTGAACATGATGAAAGAGATGAGACTTGAGTCAAATTATATATTAATAAAGAAAGTTCAAAGGAGACATTTAAACTTTTCCCAGTCATTTGTTTCACACAAAATATTCACAAAACCTAAACTGCATAGTTTTTAATGCTATAAATCTATTTTCTTCTGCTCTATACCCATCGCTTGAGTGATGTTTTATGAGCACTGCCAAATCATTGTTAACCTACACACCACTGTGCCTGAATGCATCTTATGTAGACACAGATGGTGGACTGAAGGTGCAGCTGCTGCTCTGCTAAGACACTGCTTTCTCTAGGCAGACTGTGTGGACATTGTGCAGAACATTAAAAATCTGTTACAGCTTGTATTACATGTTTGTCAATAAGACATACAGACATGCAGTTGTCTAGTAGAACCCAGGAGACACTGAAGACGAGTTACAGTTTTCAGATACTGCAAACTGAAGCAGCTCTGACAAATACATCGAGACAGTCTTGTATTTTGAAGGTCTGTACTGTATAAGGGTTTTTCAGTGACAGGCAGCACGTAGGCCACGTCCGGGCCGCCGACGCGTTCCATCTGACCCAAATGGGATTCAGAAAATGTGAGGAGGAAAAATAACTTTTTTTTTTTTTTCCTCTATTGACACAACCTCGAAAAACAATTGAGATGGGAGTAATTCTATTAGTAATGATTTACTGACCCCAAATATGTGTGTTCAACCTGCAGCTTGTAAAGACATTATAAATCCATTAGTCAGGTCATTATTAGGGAGTAGCCAACGCAACCTGCTGCAAGGTTTTACTGTCAATCAGGACGAGGCACAATAGTGTCAAAAGTGGTTAAAATTGATTAATATTCCCTGCCAATCAGGACTGTATTCTGTTTTCAACCGTTTCCTTGATGGAGGTCTGAGAGCTTTTTCTAGTTATTTTAGTATCATTATGGGTTTAGGAGTCTGTTCACACTGATAAAAATAACATTAATTTAGTAGGAAAATGAAAATGTTGAACGACAATAGGACTTATTAGGACTAAAAAACTGTTTTATTTGGAAGTCCAGTCACCACAGTGTCTGCTTAGAAAATTTCTGGCCCCTTGCTTTATATTAATATTAAAGTCTTGATAATCTGAGCATGCTTTTATTCATTCAAATTCTTAATACAACCATGTTAAATAAAGAACTTAACCTTTGTAAAGCAATTAAATATCTTTTCTGATTTACATCAGGAATGAGTCAGGACCGACTCTGAGCAGTGCTAATCTTACTTTCAAAACATGACAACTGATTGTGTGATGTCTTTCTTTGGGCAGTTTCCTTCTCCAGAGTGGGACACAGTGACCCCAGAGGCCAAAGACCTGATCAACAAGATGCTGACCATTAATCCAGCCAAGAGAGTCACTGCCACAGATGCACTCAAACACCCCTGGATCTGCGTACGTGTCTTCATCTCACATGCATTTTTTAGTCAATGCCTGTCTCCCTCCAACGACAAAACCTCTTCAACTCAGCTTTCACTTAATGCACACCCTTGATCTCTGTGTTCACAGCAACGCTCCACTGTGGCATCCATGATGCACAGACAGGAGACTGTGGAGTGCCTGAAGAAATTCAACGCTAGAAGGAAACTCAAGGTGTGTAATAAACAATGCGCACTCAGGTTCACTAGGACTTGTGGCCGTTACTAAAAGGAGCCAGGTCCAGGCAAAAGCCCCATAATATCTAATCATTAACCTTCCAGCTTTTGTCAACAAAGTGGTAAGTCCTAATGTCCATTTCTCTCTCCCCAGGGTGCTATCCTGACTACAATGCTCGCCACTCGCAACTTCTCAGGTAGGACTGATCTTTATTCCTTCCGGTTTCACCTGACATATCAGTTTCTTACAAGACTGTACCTCATGTCCTTCAGCATAAAAACACTATTACTGACTATATTTTTTTTTCTTTAATGCCTTTTTTACTCATTCTTGTGTGTGCATCGGGGTGTTGTGTTGTTAAAAGGCTGCTCTTTTGGGTGCAGCTCTTTTTTAAATGTGCTGGCCTTTAGAGTCCAATAAGCTCCTTTTTTTCCTGCCTTTTCAGTCCCTGTTGACAGAGTGAATGACCATGTGGATCAATGCAGGTCCATCTTCAGGTCCCTCTAAAGGGCAAAACGTTTAAACTGAGTCTGAAAACCTAACTTTATTGATTGTATCTCTTTTATGACGAATGAAAAGCCAGAATCACAATGTTTTTATTCACTTAATGCTATTTTTGTTATCTCTAAGCCATCAGTCATGCTAGGATTAGATCAGTATCAGTGAACAATATCAGTGTAAACATGCCCTTAGTGTTTACTTTTGTTTTTCTTCCTTCCCCGTCTTGTGTGGTAACTCGTGTAAGGTAAGAGTCCTCGGCGTAGTTGGCACTTCTCCACAGTGTCACGCTACACTGTCAGGTTCGATCCTGAGCCATGTCATGTCTAATAAAGCATCAGGATAGGGCTTTCAGTTGGCACAGTCATCCATTGGTGGCCATGTTGAAGAAAAACAGCCCCTGTGTTTCTGCTTAGGTCCAAATCTACCGTATACCAACTATTTATATAAACTTTATAATTAATACAGATTATTGACATATTAGCTGCAGTGTTTTAACATAAAGCACACACCTATTTATAATAATGTAATATATATGGCCATTACTAAATACAGTATGTGTTTGGAAAATGGGTAAAATGACAATGCTAGACAGCTTTATTGATCCCCTATAGGGAAACTCTTTTGCCACTATTTCTCCTCACACCAATAATATAGACACTGTCGTTTAAACCATTCAGAGCCATTTTACACATGATTAAAAGCTAAAAAAAGTGCTGGATCTATCACGTCTAAAAGTCGTGATAGTATAATATAACATATTCTAGTCAAAACTATATTTAATTATTAAGTAATTAAGTAAAGTATAGTTTAAACATTTAACTATACATGTACTGTTGGACAGTTTAATGCCAGATTAATTAAGAAAAAGAAAAAAACACAACCATTCTTGCCCATATTTAAGGGTGTGTGCAGATACATTTGGTACACACCTGTAAATATTGCATATTATTTATAATATGTTGTATTCACTGTAAAGCACATTGATATCTGTGTAGATTATTGCAGCAATATGGGCTAAATCTACTGTATTTGTCAATGAGATCAAAGTTATTTTCAAATCAATAAATCAAAGATAAAAGCAGGATGTTACTTAATGTTTTTTTTAATGTACGGAATAATTTGTTATATTTTTTTCTATGAATACAGTAGATGCTTGTATAAATTATTGTACACAAGTCATATTTCAACACATGTTTGTCCATGTGAAAATGATTCTTTTCATTGGCCGTTGAACCCTGACAATAAGGTCCGAGGTTATAGGAATTAGTTCTATGTATAAACTGGATGTCAATAAGATCATCTCCATGTTTTTGAACATAGTACAAAAAAAAAAAAAAAGTCCTGTCATAACTCACAAGCTGTATCTTTACTATCATCCAGTGACAAAGGGTGTAAAAAAAAAATTTGATTTTATTGTAACACATTTTTAAACAAATCCTCTTACTAAGTGGTTCAATGAAAAGGAAAGTCATTTTGATAAACTTAATATTATCATATAAAGGGCGGTTTAAAATGACCTTGGCAACAGCTTGACATTGGATTTTAGGTCCCAGGAACATGTTCTTCCAATATGGCTGCCAAAAGATATCTGATGCCACTGCAAAGCCTTTATCAGTTACTAAACATTAACATGTCTATGAAACCTTCACTGTCTTAGAAGATGCACAAACCCCTGAAATCCATGTCCTGCTCCCCTTGCCCACTGCCAGTCATCTGCTCCCTGTCTCAGACTGTCCTTGCATGTTAACATAAAGGCAGGTGGTCTTTAATTTGCCACCGAAACCTGAATCAATACTCACATGATTTTAGCTCAGTCCTCTAACATCAAATAAATCACAGGTATTCTTGTTGTTTTATCTGAGAAAAGAAGTATGTGCTTCAGGGAAATCAAGCGGAGCGCTGAAAAGAGAAGCTAAAAGGCTCAGTTCCCTGGACGCTGCTCCGACCGCTCAGCGCTGCCTCCTATAAGTCCTGTCAGATGGATCTAATTGCATGTTTCTGACTAATGATTCACTAAGTTTTATTTCATCCCCTGACTTGATTTGCATTTTTTCTCCTCTCCTCTCCTTCCAATTCTAGCAAGGCCCACTTTGAGGTTGCTAGTAATTGGCTAGCCTTGAATAGACTGTGTCTGTATGTGTGTGTGTTTGTGTGTGTGTGTGCGCTATATTTCCATCTGGCCACTGATTTCCTTCCATTGTTACCTTTTTTCTCTACAGCAGCCAAGAGCCTGCTGAACAAAAAACCGGATGGTGTCAAAGTAAGTTCCCTCTTACTCTTCACACTTCTGTTTTCTTGGTTTTGTTTTATTCCTTGTACACAAAGCCTTTGAATACTCCAGTATATCACACTTTAAGTGTTGTTTCTCTGAAGCTGTTACATTGTAAAGGGACACCACTGCTTGGGTAAAAATAGAAAAATAGCGTGTGTTTCCTCTGTGAAATTAGTCTTTTCTGAGTGGGTGTGACAGAGATTGGCCAATAATTAGCCCCTTCTGCATTGTCAAACTGTGAGAAAAGAAAGTACATCTGTTCTCTGAGCCGAGGAAACTGTTGGAAACTAATAACTGATGATTAAAATTATGATTGGAGGGTAGGTGATAGGCTTCATCACTCTGCCATTCCTCAGTCAGATGTCATAAAATTAAAATCCTCCACTGAGACTGCCAAGGAGTGTGTGTGTGTTCAGTTCCTATTTCTAACCTCTATAAATCTGTCAATTTCACCCTTGTTGCGGATGTTGATGAGCCAGACTCTCTCTTCTTCCTCCACCATAAACGCAACATAACTGGAGCTGTTTTGTGTCCTGTGTGCTTACCGCTCCTCATATAACGTATATTATTATTTAGTCCTTAAACATCTTTTACCAAAAATACACGAGGTTAAGATAAGATTAGATTGGAATTGTTGTGCCATATGTTGCTCGAACAGACAATTTACAACTTAAGAAGAAAAACATTAAGTGCATTAAGTAAAAAAGAAGTAAACTAGAAATGGAAGGATATCGAAGTACTATTACATATTATGTTGATGATAACTAAAAGTAATAAGAGGGAATAAAAGGTACGTGATATTGATAATGTTGAAAGTAAAACAGTAATTATTGCACATGATAGTGTTGTTCACATGTTTATTATTGTGTCAGTGTTTCAGCTGTTATACAGGTGAATGGCCACAGGTAGAAAAGTCCTCCTGTGGTTGATTCTGTAGGTTGTTTTAAAGCTGCATTCAGCAATTTCTCACCACTAGAGGGTACAGAAACTCCAAAACAGCCTAAACACCTACTTCCTTATCCAGCGGGTAATCCAAGCTACTCCAAACTTCAGTTTTGTTTTGGAAGTGTTTTATTTTGTAAACCCATTTTCCTTAAATCATGTTCGGATGATTTATCCTTTTTTATTTTGTGTTGTTTATGTTGTTTTCTAAATAAACAGACTACTGTCACTGCACCTTTATGTGCAGTACACCGCTCGATGTACTGGGTATGGTGAAGAATTATTTCCACGTCTTAATGTCAAGTCTTACTGAGGAAATGTTTGAGCTTATTCAGTATTGCTCAGACTGACTGGATGAATACATTTGTGCTGGATGTTTTCTAAGAGTATAGACATCATAATGTGTATGTTTTGGTTGTATGGTCATGATTAGGTTCAGTTTTTTTCCTCATACTGTGTTGTGGCTGCCCGATGCAGAAAAGGAAGACGGATGGTACAGAAATTTTAAGGGTAGGCTGAGCCTTCTGCTGCTTGTTAGCCAGACTATCACCTGCAGTGGATAGTTAGCTGTCGAAAACGTGTGCATTTAAATTTCCCAAACTACTGCTTGGGGCTGGGGAGGCACTGTATGACTGAACAGACTGTCAAAACCTCAACCATTAGAAGACTGCTTCCACTTTCAGTGTTGGTATGGATTGTTCAACCTCAAAAACATATCAGGTCATTTCTGAAAACAGCGATATATCCTCTATGCATCTAGACACAGTTGCTTTCATGCCCTCATTATTCTAATCTGAATATTTGAGTTTGTAGGGGAAGATTTTTTTATATATATATATATTTATACTTATGTCTGTGGCTCACTGGCCTAAAAAGAACCTTATTTTCAGAGAGAACTATTGCAGGAGGCCGCTTCAGATCGATTTCTACTCCTGGCTGAACTCGAAGACCAGAGTGTAGAGTTCAGTATCTGTGTAAAAGCGCCAACTCTGAACTGGAAAATCAAATGTTTTTTTGGCTCAAGTTGAGTCATATAGTGTGTCTCCAGCCTCTCAGCCTAAATAAATATTAGACTATAATAAATATTAGAGAATTTATAGTCCGTAGCATTTTTTGTCTGGTTTTCTTTGTTTTGTTTTTGGTGCCAAATGCATATCAAATATGTGCCTTAAAAAATACTTGGATTTAAAGTCTTTTCATTTCACCAGCTTCCTTGAGAACTTCTACTGAAATCCTTTTGTCAATATATTGAATACACATACTCTCATTACAAGTCCCATCCAGGTTTTTATCACGGGTTTGATGTTTACAAGGAGCAGCGTATTCATGATTTATCCATTTGTCTTGACCTTCTTTGAAGAAAGAAGGCAAATGTAAACTGCATGTCTCAGCTGTCAACAGAAATTCCCCTGAAAATCAACCAAGAAAACAAGACTTTACATCACTAGACAAGCCTTTCCAGAGAAAACAAATGAGAGGGTTGGGAATCCCCATGTGTCACTTCCATGTTGGTTCAGTCAGTGACTTCACCCACGGTACTGGAACATGAATTAAAAAGGGATATAGTACCATGTTTACTTTCCAAATGAAAGCAAATGTGAGAGAAAAATGCTATTCTTAAAACACGATCAGACCTTTACACGTCGTTTCATCATTATTTATAATTCCTATTAGAAAGATTACCACTAAAGTACATATAAATATTACTACTATGGTAACTCCCATATGAACATGAAGAAATCGTTGCCTGATAAACATCATGTTAGTATTTTTACTGTGAGCATGTTAGCATTTAGCTCAAATTGCTGCTTTACTTTGAAATTGCATATGAGTCATTATCATCCCATCCTTTCTGGTTTTATAGTGGTACAGGCAGTCAACAGTGCTCACGAAAAGACAGTTTGAAATTTAGCCTAATTCATCAGTGCTCTGCAGAATAATTGGGTCATTTGTTTTACTCTGATCCGCTTGTCTTTTCTTATCCAGCTTCATGAGCCGGCAGGCCTCAGATAAGAAAGCTCCACCTTGTTTTATTAACCCTTTCCTTTGTGAAACCGTGTGTGATTTTTATATTCCACTGGGTGTGTCTTGGGTTTTCTGGACTGGCTCACTGACACTTTCTTGACAGCCACTTTCGCACTTTTCCCTCCACAGCAGCAGTTTGACGACTGATTGTTTGGACACTAAGCCTTGTCACTTCTGCCCTGTCCCGTCTGTCTACATGTCTGTCCACTCTGTCCCTCCAGATCAACAACAAGGCCAATGTGGTCACCAGCCCCAAAGAGCCTGTCCCCACTCCTTCTCTGGTACACTGTCTGTCTGCCTGCCTGCCTGTCTCTGTCTGTCTGTTTGCATGGCTGTATGTCTGTCTAACTATCTATCATTCCATACTTTCAGTGGCATCAGTCATGATTTAGCAGTTCTCTTATTGTTGATGGTGATTTTTTTTTTTCTCCCTGTAAAGCTTTAGATCCACAGTTGTGTCAGTGATTGTGTAACATCCATGCGCACTTCTGGATTGCTTTATCGCATTGCCACATTGCTGTACATGGGCTACATTCTCCTTTGTTGTTGATGAAAGCTGTAATGGCAACCCCAGGGCCATTGCATGTCAGCTGTGGCCAATACACTTTTGCCACAAGCCTTTGTTCTCCCGCATGTTAAGTCTCAACCAAAGGGGTTTGTTATTGGGTTGAGGCACAGGAGTATTTCTGTTTTTCTTTTATGAACAGCAATATTAATCATTTCAGCTTTTTTTGAAAATTACAGATTCTAAATATTGTAGTTTGCATGAATTACAGCTGCAGTTTTAACCCAGAGGTTGCTGAATGCATCTCACAGGAATCCAAAATCTGAGTTTTGTCAGTGCTCTATTCACCTTTGCTTTCTTTATAAACAAAGGATAGATAAGAAGATAACTCCCAGTTTTGCATCTGAGTGTTAAATCTAAGTGTTAAGTATGGAACTGGAACCAAGTGCTGATAAGCAATACCTCTTATTAACTTATTTGATCTAATTTTTTTCATTTGTATGCTAACAGAAGTGTTATGGTTTTTGATGTAAAGTGACAGCCGTGGGCAAAAACAACAGTCACATTGACGGTGTATATATAGGGTGATTGCCATGTTTGATAGCTGTGCAAACCTTTATCGCCTTTACTGGCAGCCAAAAACTAAAAACTACATATTGTCATTTTTACATTTATGCTTATGAGATGGATATACAATAACGAGCTTAAACATTGTTATTAGGAGTACTTTCACACTGTGGACAGAACCACACAGTTTCCTACTACCTCCAGTCTTTAAGCTAAGCTAGGCTAACCACGCCCTTACTCCTGCTCTGTACTTAACACAGATATAAGAGTGATGTTGATCTCTTCCTCTCTCTCTTGGAAATGTTGATGGATTTCAGACACACGTACAGCACTAATCCAGTCACAACCACAGTAGCATTAGCCTCATTCGGAGCAGTGAATGTGCACCTCTGCCAGAAAACATGATCCTCACTGTGACAGAGTTCACTTGCAGATCACCCAACCTTTCTCTTCGGGGGCTTTAGTCAAAGTTACATGATGTTACAAGAGGTCAGCTGGGACACGGTGAACAGCAGAGTACAGCAAACAGTTTTGCAATAACATGGGCTGTACTTGTGACTGAAAAATCTGAAAATTTACTTGTTTTACCTTTCTCTCATATTGACGATTATTTGTTTAATCTCTTTAGAGTAATACAGGTTTATGGTTGAGATTTTGTGCAGTTGTGTGAAATGCCTGCCTTATACTGTATGTACTCATCTAAATGTTTCCTGGGTGTTTAAGCTGTTCTTTTGCTGTTGGCCAGGAAAAGATACATGTTGTGTGATAAGGGATCATCTATCATAGGCTTTGTTCAGACTGCAGATCGGATTAGTACATCCAGACCTATGTCACCAGCCTATCTGCACTGGTTGCAATGGTAACGTCGTAGGAGTCAGTAACTATGTAGCTACACTGGTGACACGGCTTTAGGGCTTTGTGTTCTTTCCAGTTTCATCTGTAAAGAAGCCTCCCCCAAAATTCCAACAGGAAGTTTATTTTGGCCACCGCGTTGTTCTCCATAGTGCTCTTCTGGTAGCAGCATGCATTCTACTCAGCACTTCATCACTCTGGATTTCACGTCATCATTGTGTTGTCACATTGCAAGCAACACAAAACAAACTCTGAAATATGAGCAGCCAGACTGAGATGCATAATCAAATTGGAATCACATTTCAAAACACGTGGGTCAGATTTACAAAAAGCTGATTTCACGTGTCTTATATTGTTTTTTTGTTTTGTTTTGGTGTCCAGACTTTGGGAAATTAATCTGGATACAGTCTAGATATGTCAAAAATTGGATTTGAGCTGGCAGTCTGAACAAGGCCATAGTGTCATGATAATCTGTCTGTGTTTCATGTCCGTTATTGTCACCTGGTCAACAGTTTAGGTTTAGGGTAAAATGTGATGATCATGTGCCATAAAACAACTGATGTTAAGAGAATTGTTGACTTTCCAGTGTTGCATCATTTCCATCTACAGTAGTGCTGCCGTGTAGTGATTCTGTTTTTATTTAATTTTTTTAGAGCTTTCTTGCTTTCTCCTAAGTATCAATTAGGTCTTTGTCCTCCTTTCTCCACAACCTTTCATTTTATGTTTTGCTGAATACTACTTTCTAACTCGCTCTCGTTCTGCACCAACTTCTTTTCCGACTGTTCGTCTTTTCAAATCAGGAGCCTCAAACCACAGTTATCCACAACCCAGCTGATGGAAACAAGGTATACAGCTGATGAGCTGCTAGTCTGAAGACGTAGTTTGCTGGTAACGTGTGCTCCATTTACCATAGAACCATAATGTTGCTTCTGAGGTGATGATGTTCGTGTGCCATTCGATGTTTTTGACACAACATGTCGTGACAAAACAGGAGACCATGGATTCTGTTCAATATCGCATGTCAACCGCTGCATGCTTCTTTGATTTAATGTTTTTCATCATCTATTTGTACAATTTTCTGTAGCATTTTCTAATGTTACTATTCTAATGTCTTTTTAAATGATGGGTGTTTATTTCAGTTGTCTTTCTGTAAGATCTTTGAATGAGTTTGTGACATCTCACATGCCATTACTAAAACCTGGTAAAGCATGTGCTCCCATTGTCATTGAACATGTAGATTTGAGAGACCACATCTGAAATGAATGAAAGTGGTTTTGTGACAAAGGGATTATACATGCCGTTGAAATACCATGGATACCAAAGCTGTTCCATGCTATATTTTTAACAGTATAGCCTGAGTCCATTTAGCGTGTCGAGGTGATTTGTCTGTGCAGATGTACTGATCTACATTATCATGTATAATCCATCCAGTGTGGGCTCTCATGTGCATGCTTGTATCTTGCGCTTTGTGCAGTGACATGATGGTGTTAGAGCTCATAGTGTAGCATATGTGTTGTGTACAGAAAGAATCCTGTGTAGAAATCTAAACGACTTGTGTGCACCACATTGCTTTAGCCCCATCTTGTAAAACAATAGTCTCTTGTTCTCTTTGTTCGTCCATTGAATCACATGTTTTTTAATCTGCAAGATGTGATGGGAGTAGAATGCAAGTAAAGCAGTATGTGATGCAACATGTCATGGTCCTTATGCAAAGAAGGGATAGAAAATGTGGGCCTCAAGCAAAAAGTACTCATACGGACAGATGAACCTCCTCATAATAACATAATATCATGATATTGGTGTATCTGACAGTAGAATTGATTGTCATCAGTGTTGGGGATGTTACTGTTAAAATCTTAATAGGTTACAGATTACTAGTTACCCAAGTAAGAATGCAATAACTAATGTAACTTATTACATATAATTAATTTTTGATTACTTTTCCTTGAGCATTTCGATGTTAACATTTTCACGGCTGGTAAATGAGCGTTACGCTGTAGTAGTACGCTGAGTCCTTTTCTGATTTCAGAAGGAAAATCTCGTTCAAATGCCAAAACGAGGCATTACTGCACAGTGAACAGAATGAATGTCATGTTCTACATAAAAGCTTTTTGATGCAAAAAGTATATTTCGATGCAACCCCAGTATAATCACCAAAATTTGATAACAACTGCAATTTAATTGCATACTTTTTCTCAGTAACTGTAACTGATTGTGTAATTTAATTGCATAACATCGTTGCATGTAACTAGTCACTGACCAACACTACAATGTGAGTACATCTTAAGGGATGCAAACAGAAATCGACCAGAAATAGTAAAATAAGACATACTGTTATTAGATGGAACTCAGTATTAATTGATAAATATGTAATCCTAAAATGAATCACACAGATTTTGTACACTCATGCTTGACAGTATAATGACAGTTGCCACTGAGGTCTAACGAAACGGCAAACAAAGAGCTTCTGTGACAGGAGTCGTCACAGCAGAATATCTTCACCATCTGTCTAATGACAGCGAAGGTGTCTCTAATCCCAGTCAGTATGTTCCAGGTGCTGCAGTAGATGGAATGGCATAAAATGGCCTGCTGTGTGTGACTACTGAGTGTACTGATGTCACTGCTTAAACGTCTGTCCTCAGCTTGTTTGTGCTCGTATGCCAGGCTGGTTATCCTCACGGCTGCTTTATTTGTCATTTGACAGGAGTCCAGTGAGAGTGCCAACACTACCATCGAGGACGAAGATGTGAGAGGTAAGGAGGCTGAGACGAACAAATCTAAAGTAGCCTTCTGTGCTGGACAACGCCCACATACCTCATTAAAACTGTTTTAAACAGTTCTGCCTTTGAAGCTAAGGTCACTTCTCCTCCTGTACTGGGGTTTTTATTATTAGATTTGGACCCACCGCACAGTCCATAGTGCAGGTCCTGCTTTGCATAATTGTGTTATGTTGGATTATTTATTGCCTTTGACTGTGTTTTATTCATTGTCATTGAGCATGTTGTTTCATGATCCACATTGCTTTATTTTGCATGTTGGGTTAACCTTGTTTATTGTAATTAGTGTAACACACATTTATTTCAGTTTTGCCCACAAGGAATGTTTTGTTATCTAAAGCTAGAATATGTAGTGTTGATATTTGTCTTGTATGTCTCTGATCTTCTCACTCCTCCAACTATCACTAATCTTGCTCCAATATGGGGTAATGGTAACCAGCGAGTGATATCTCAGAGCCTACAGGCGGATGTCGACGGTGTTGCTTTTAAAAGCTAGCAAGTGACAGACAATAATTGCATAGCCTTAGTGAGCTCTGAGGATGTTGGGCAAGACATTTTACTCAGTCAATCCAACTTAAACTCGCCTTTAATGTGGTTCACTGTTTGTGTTTTCAGGTATGATTAGCTCACAGATCTGTTCCGGTGTTAGATAGCAGGTTTATATTTTTTACAAATAAAACATCAGGCAAATATTTTGGCTCATACTGTAGACTATATATAAATTGGATGGATGACACCAGTTCCAGTCAATATATAAACGTCCCATTTACTATTATCAAGAAGGCAGGGTTTAAGACCTGTACTGCAACCGGGCACCAGGGAGCGATGTAAACATTTCAGCTTCACTTTTGAAGCCATTCATGTGCCATTTAAATGTATTTGCAGTCTATTGTTCATGCTGAGGGCTTAACCTATATAAGCTGTGTTTCTGTCTGTTCTGCCTTCTTTCTGCACATTTTGAAGTATCGCCGTAGAAATATTGAAAATTCACAGCAAAACAGCAAAATTCAACTTCAGCAATCTTGTAAAATATTTTTTTACGCTCGCTTGAGGTGGTTTTGGCCTTTTGAGAAGAGGAGTTAATGTGCTTAATGGAAAATGGAAATGGAATTGCAACACAGGGAACATTTAACTTGCATGGCTGATCAGTTTCCACTTCTAGAGAAAAAGAAGACGACCCTGTTTCCGGAGAAGCCCCCTCTCTATTTTTCTCTTGTAGATAGGCGACTGGATTTGTTTGTTTGTCTCTTGTCTGTTTATTCTTCTTTGAGGTTTATGTTGGCGGTTGACAAACAACTGGGTTTGTTCCTGGTTCGCCACCTCTACTTGTTCTACTGTTTATTACTGCCATGTGTATCGTAGCCTTTACCGCCACCTTCTGACAACACTACATAGTCTAGTTTATTCACACCAAACCAGTTGATGGAAACGTGTCTAATTCACGTTTTCTTTCATTGTTTTTCGTGGCCTTTGAAAAATTGGTTTGTCATTATATAGAAACAGAGCTATGGATCAGATGTGTCGAGTTTCCTTAGATGTGGTCTCTCAAATCTACATGATATAACCACAAAATAAAGGTACTGTGTTGAGTAGGGTTAGGGTAAGGCTAACCCTAACCCAAATATTTGATATTGAACATCTAATTCTATGATACAACACAGATAGTGAAAGAGAATCAGAGAAAAGGAATGGAAAAATTGAAGTGGATATTTTTGCTGTCCAAAGACTGGAAGCTATTTGTGATTAAGTTTCTTCATTTTCTGATTGTTCACTACGGTAGTAACCTTTTATTGAACTGATAATCTGATAGACAGTTGAGATTTAATATGTAATCTACTTAAATCTGATGCAGTATTTATCAGCATTTATCCTATTTGTCCTTGGTGGCCTCAGCATTATGTGATTTGTGTGACAGAACACAGGCTTCTCACATTCATTCATGTGTGTGTGTGTGTGTCTGCATACAGTATGTTCCTCCATACTTACAGTATATAGAGCCATTAATGGATGTGCCACTGCCCTTTATATAATGGCTTCCATTGTTACTCATGCTTGATGGGGTCGTTATCCCTCACTGCTCCAGTAACCTTATTCAGCAAAGCTTTGAAATGACTTTACACTGCTCCACTTATGAGTTCAGTAAGTTTCCCACATTTCTTTTGGTGGTTATTCTTATCTGTAATAATACAGCTGTATCTCTCTGGTTAGCATCAATGAGTCTAACCAAATCCATAAAAAATTAGGCGCAGATTTCAATCTAGACTTCTTTTGTGATCTTAGCACTGGTGGAGAAGCTGCAGCGTCTGTGGCAGGAAATAGGGTGATAAAAGTGCAAGGATAGTGATGAGGGCTAATGGTATTTCCTACTCCTTCAATATGACTCATGTATGTGTATGATGTATAGTTGGTGGCTTTACGTCAGTGTCTCATTTCCTCTCCACCAAGTGTAGAGTGGCCTGCATTTCTTTTCGTTCGTGGCTGGATTCAAGAGAGAGAAAAGTGTTTTTCATAGAACAGGCATTTTGAAGGAATAATAAGCGCAGCAAATGTTCAGGGTTCTTTGGAGCCCTTTGGAAAAAGCTGTAAACACACTGACATTGTATTACTTCATGAAGTTGTTAAAGCTCTCTTGAGGTGAAATTTGCCTTTTGCGAGAAAGAGTTAATGCGTTATTTCCCAGCATCTTATCCAACTGTCACAGAGTAACATTAGCAGTGCAGTTGTGTTGTTTTTAGGTCGTTTCTTTGGGTAATTCTGCCTCAAATCACCAGATTTCGGAAAATGTTCCCAACTGGCCATATCCAATTTGCTTCATGCTTTGAGAAGATCGAATAGAAATGTTATTAGTCCTAGTAAACGCCATACATAATTTCATCCTTATATCTTCAGCAGTTTTGAGATATTGGGCTTTGAAAATGGGGCGTGACATTGATTTTACTATAAAAATAAGTGGTACCTAAAAAGATGCTAAGTTCAATAAGTCATCACTTTTGAACTATTCGTGATAGATGCATGACAGGAGTCGCTCTAAGGTACAAGATGTCTTTAACTTAAATCCAGGTTTGCTTATTTGCCAAATTACAGCTTCCTGAAAACTGTAAAAGTAAATTGTTGGTTGTGCTTTCCAGCAATTTTGACCCAGTGCATCAGATTTTTGAGATTTTTACCAAAATAATTGTAAGCTTTTATACATTTTACATTGGCTGCATACTTTACTATACTTCAAGATGCTCTTTTGCTTCCAGTACAAGCAAACAACAGTGGGTCAGTATGCATAAAAGGAGACTACTGGTAAATTTATGTAAGTAAGTACTGACAACACTTTTCCCAAATTCCACAAATGACAATATTGTCATTTAGAGCATGTATTTGTAGAAAATGACAACTGATCAAAATAACAAAAATAAAATCTGTGCTCAGACAAGTTTGTATTAATTTTTAAAGAGCCCAATACTAATGTTAAGAGTTCAGGAATCAGTATTTAGTGCAATAACCTGGATTTTCAATTGGCCTTCATGCATCTTGGCATGTTCCCCACCAGTTTTTCACATTACTGTTGGACTGTTGGAGTCACTGGAGCAAAACTACAGCAGCTCAGTTTTGTTTAATGACTTGTCACATCTATCTTCCTCTTGATCACATTCCAGAGGTTTTCAATGAGGTTCAACTCTGGAAATTTGGATTGGACTCTTAATTTTTTCCAGTGCTGTATATTTTTACAGAGCTCATTTTTTGGGAGATGTTTTATGGTAACCACAACTTTCTTTGGCTCAATATCACAGCAGTTGTTTTGACTGCCAGCCTGTACGTGGGCTCCCCGGCACTAAACAGCATTATAGTTGGCAACAAGCTGGTGAACACAGTGGAGTATTTAGGAGACAAAGAACCAGATACGTGTCAGTGAGATGAAAAACCAAAAGAGAACATAAAAGCGACCCCAGTCCACTGTATTCACCAAGCAGCCATGAACATGAATGATTGTTTTTGTGTATCTATTGCATGGTACAAAGAAACAAAGTGTTACAAGGTATGTCAGCGTTGTGTTAATGGCGTGTTCTACTGCCCCCAAGTGGCCATAAATGTGAATGAATGCAACTCTCACAGTGGTGGGCTGCAGACAAACTTTACTGCCACATGCAGTGGTTTAAATCTAAGCTAAGTTAATATAAATACATTCTTATAAGGCTTTATTCTGTTTACACGGATGAAATTCAAGTTATTCTTTACATTTTAACCACCTTGCCTTAACTGGTGGGCTGTTCCTTTAATTGTTCTGTCACGTAACTTTCTATCCGAGGATACAAGGTTCATCTCACACGATTGTTTGTTTTTCTTCATGCAGTTCATATCTTCATCCTTTCCCTGTTCTCATGCTCTATCCAGGCTTATTTGTTCTCATCTGCTGCAATATTTGAAGGATTTGAACAAATTTTCATTTCCTGCATGCTTTTCATTTCTGCTTCATTTCATGTTTTCCTTTTGTCCATTTCATTTTTCTGTCATTCCCTCTCTCAGCAAACTCTCGCACCTCTAGTCCCCAAATCTTACACCTTAAACACTTAGACTCTTGCAGCTCCTCCGTTCGCCGGCCTTCCTCCTCCTCATCTTTATCCTCCTCCTCCTCCTCCTCATCTTTCTCTTTCTTCTCCTCCTCTTCTTTCTCCTTCTTCTCCTCCTGCTGGTACTCTCCCAGTGTCTGGCCCAGTGCTGAGGAGTGCTGCCAGTATATCCTGTGGGCACTGGTTGCTGCCTACCTGCTGCTCTTCTTCACATCTTCCTTTCTGGTCTTTTTCTCTGATCATCCCACCACATGCCACTGTGGCCCCCATCACACCCCCACGCAAGGCCCTGGGCCTCAGCACAGTGCGCCCCTGCCCAGCCTGGGCCTCACCAATTCCCAGTGTAAGTCTAATTTCCCATGCTTAGGAAGAAGCTGCATGCTTCCTGTTCTTCTGATAGCAGAGAGAAACTGTAGAGTAGAAAAATTGAAACTGTAAACTGAAAATATGAGGAACTGGTGAAAGTAAATTGTTGAGGTTTTTAATGTATTTGAAATGTCCTGTATGTTGAACTGGAACATAGGGCAGATGCAAAGAGTAATATTTGTTTTGCAATGATCTTTGTTTGCAGATTTTCTGTGAAAGACACACATACACATACAACAACACATACATTATCTTCTTATTCAGTCTTTTGTTTTTGTGTGAGGTTTATTCGTACAAGTGTTGCCTGTGACCAAACTCTGTAGCTGCAGAAACGTGTCATACTCTAAATGATGAATACCACCTGTTCTTAAGCAGGAGCACATTGCCTGCCTGCTCTGCTCCATTTCTGAACAGCTCTCCTCAACAAAACTGTGACTTTCACTGTCATCTGAGGACAGCAACCTGCACAATGACCCTTGGAGAGTTGTCAGAGTGAAGCAGTGCAAGTTCTCATGCCACAATATAGTATTAAAGCTGAACAAATATTCAGTGACCAGAATGAATTGCCTCACAGAATCACTATTATGTGCCACTAAATACACAAAGTTAAGGCAAGAGCCATTTATTGGTGTTGAGTTATTAAAGAAACTCTTAGTACAGGTAAAGGCAGGTGCACTGAATAGTTGGAGGGGTTTTGTACATTAAATGCGTTGGCATCAGTGGAAAATATACAGTAGATCTGCTAAGGCAATACAGGAAGGGCTCAGAATAAGTACGTATTTTAACATACACCGTATTCAGAATTTGGAAGTATATTGATAGTGAAGTTGAGTGGGATTTAATCAACATGTTAAATTGACTGACACTATTATTACTAGTATTTTATGAATGTAAGTTGTCACTAGTCTCTGTATTATCTTATGTGTGTTTTGAGCTCACTGACTGCAGTCGCTAGCTGATGTGATGCTTCAACATGCGTCTGGTTATAGTTTTAGATCGAGAACTTACTTCCAACAAAGTTACTTTAGTGCTTCAGCAAATGGCATGCAAAGCTGTCAAAGTTGGGATAGAAAATGAAAATCAGCGAGCTCCGTATCTGAACCACACCTCATTCACTGTGTGAGTACAGAGCTGCTGTCCTGTAGCGCCACTCGCAGGTCGGAAGCTGTCATAATGCTTCAAAGTCAAAAACAGAAGCATGGAAGAAAACATTAACACATCTTACTTTAATAGGATCATACAAAGGTAGAATACCTTTTTGAATATTGAGTGTGTGTGTACTCATTCACTCATGGTAAACAGTCCTCTGCATTGCTTCTTTTTGCCTTTCTGCCGATGATGACTTTCTCTACTTAGTTTCTTTGCAGTGTCTCTATATGTTAAATATATGTGTTAATACTCATACCTACAGCCACATTATATATTTATATTTATAGAAACTGGCCTGCACAATATGAGCAAAGTCTGCAAAGTGTGATAACATTGTTCTGTATTGCGATGACAACATGACTTATGATTAAATAAACAAACTAACCTCAGAGTTGCCACCAATTTGACATGAATAAATCTGAGGGTAACTGATAAAAAGCTGGGGCTTCATCTGATTTGCCAAATGTTCAGTGTGAAGTGTGTGTGAATGTATGCAAATAAAATTACACGCATTCACACGTTCACATCGCGAAGCCGATGAAAATATGATCATGGTCAGTGTTAATGTGTGTCTGTCTGTTAGGGCCCATGCTCTAGTAGCATAGACCCCAGAGGGCAGAGGCGTCCACAGCTGACAGAAGCTTAAAGGCTTTTATTTCCACTCTACAAACACTGACAGCAGGACAGTGCTGTGCTGACACTGCTGCGCTGTTTATATTTAGTGACACTGGTTTTCACAGAGGTTATAGAGACTTGAGTTTATTGTTGGAATGTAGACACGGTGATATTGTATTTCTTCTCCGCTCAGTTAGAGACAGACAGGTGAACCGGAGCACTTTTACAAACAGGATTTAACAAATCTCAGAGCCTCTGCTGTGTCAACAACAGCGCGAGTGTGGGTGTCTGCAGTACAGTGCAGCCGAAAGAGTCCAACAGTATTTGCTCTCATTCAAAGCAAATGAAGAGGAGGAGGAGGGGGGTGTGTTCACGAACACGGCTGTACATTAGTTCTCTGAGTTAATTCATTTCAATAGGTCTGAATTTGAGCTCACTGAAAATTGTTACTAACCAGCTACCAAGAAAATGGACAAACAGGAAGAATAGATATAACTGTATGAATTTTTTCCTTTCAAAGAGAGAATTTTCAATATGCACATTTCCTGTTTAGGCTACAGTTAACATCACATCATTTTGGTTTCTTTTGCTAAACAAAAATGTGAGTTTTAAGGTTTTGTTAACAAATTTAAGTCACTGAAAACAATCTATATGCGTAAAAACTCAGAAACACACCTTATCAGCAGTGAACGATAAACTAGATCTTATGCTGGATTTGGTAAAAGGTTGGTTTTGAGCCCTGTAGCACCCCATAATATAACAATTTCCTGGAAATGTAATAAAATGTGCACTTGATCAAAAATTTAATAAAACCCAATAATGTAATAGTTTGAGCAACAATACACACTATACATTTCAGGAATCAGGGATTATTACATTGTCCATCAAAATTATTTCACCTACTACACTGTTAGAAATAATAATGGGTTTTATTACAGTTTTAATGAGGTTAAGTGGAAATTGCATTACATATTCGGGGAATTGTTACATATTAGGTGCTCCAAGCCCCTAGTTTACATAATCAGACTCATGAGTGAACCAAGTCAGCACCGAGTTTAGTGTTTGCAAAGTAAAGTCCACAGTGAAAAAACAGTGGTTTAGCCGTGTCAGGCTTTCTGCCAAAACAACCAATCAGAGGAGAGGAAGCAGATTTGGACTCTGTCATAACGTCTCCTTTCTTACAGTGTAAGTCAGTCCATCTGGTTTTAGTTGATCAGCCAGCATGTTTCCCATCTCGGCAGTGACTCTGTTGGTTTTACTGTCAGCTGAGTGCATCAGTGCTCAGACTGTGAGTGTTCAGTTAGCTGGAAACAGCAGCACACCGCAGGCTGCTGAAGGTAAAAATACATCTGTGACATTGCTGTGTTTGTGTGGGAGAGAAGTATGTGTGTATTGTACACAGAAACGTTTCATTTGGTGACTGACTGCAGTGTCAGCTCATCCTGTAAATGTCACCAGTGGGTGTAGAAGAAGCACTTATTCTTTCCATTCATTGTCTTCTAGCTTACCTTCTTAGCATGAAAGGTAATGTTGATGTTGTCATGTTTGATCCACGCTGACTAACTTCCTCTCTGCCTCTTCCTCATTCATTTCTACATGACACTGGTGTTTCTTGTGTTTTTTGACATGATGTGAACTTCACACCATGAGTGACCAGATGTTGTGGGTCGATGTCGTCCTCATGTTCCACACCGCTCCTTTCTTCAACCTGAACTTGTGACTCTTCTGTTCGTGTTTCCTAAATTTTGTGTATCTCAGCCTAACAGCCTTTGTGTCTCTGTTCCTCAGCTCGTAAGCAGGAGATCATTAAAGTGACCGAGCAGCTGATTGAAGCCATCAACAATGGAGACTTTGAAGCCTACACGTTAGTACAACCAGTTTCATACTTTACTGTATCAGATATTTCTACATTCACACAGTTCATTAATGTCACTGCTGTCTGCTATTTCAGGAAGATCTGTGACCCTGGACTCACGTCCTTTGAACCTGAGGCCTTGGGCAACCTAGTGGAGGGCACCGACTTCCACCGCTTCTACTTTGAGAATGGTAAAGAACTTCTTCCTTTGTTGAAAATATTAAGTGTATTTCTACTACCCTGTGTACAGAACTCTTCATGTGACCCTTTCAAATTAAAGGCCCTCCATTTCTTAACCAGGCTTTTTTTTAATAATTCTTGATGTTTCAAAAAATTCCAGGCTGAATATCTCAGATAAATAGTCTTTAGTCTTTTAAACTGATCTACAAAACAGCATTACTCTTGAACTCACTGGGCTTGAATTTCTGTGTGTATGAACCAATGCCTCTCTGCCTCTCGCACAGGTCAACTGAACATTTTATCTGTGTATTTACCACGATAGTGTGTTAAAACAGCAGGAAGCTTTGTGACTGTAACACTGAACCAAAATGCATCCACCCTTAGGGTTTTCATCCCCTAAATAATTAGGTAGTTTTTGTGTTTTTTCATGTAATTTCTGCAGCTATGCAAAACAGTAGCAAAAGACATAATTTGCATAATGTAGAAACTCACCAATTAGTGCTAGTTGACCTAATTAGCAGGCTAGCTGACAGGCCATGTAATGCAATACTGAGTTAAAGCTAACATTAGCCAATGTAGCTACAGTAAGTTATACTAACAGACCGGGTATTTTACAATTAATACCTTTTGAAGCTCATCAAACATTTGTGTGAGAAAAAGAATGATGATTTAACTATTAGGAATCCAACTCTCTTCTTCAATCCCACATGAGAAGCATTTTCAATATTCAGTACCGTCAACACAAATTTTAAATGCAATTTCTATTTAATTGTTTTCATTTACATGTGTATAAATCTTTTAAACATGTACTTCCATTGTGTACAAAATCCAACATTTGTCTTTTTAGAATCACAGGCATTTTATAAAGAATTAAACTGTATTATGTCCCTTTTTTCAGTGATTGCAAATAAATGTCATGGATAGCTGCTAATATTATTATTACATCAAATCACAAACCACATTAACCGCCTCAAATTGTATCCTTTAGATTTGAATAAAAACACAAACACATTCAAAGAGTTCAAACAAGGTGCAAATCAAAATGGCAACTAACTCAGCAATGCAACATCTTCATCAAAAAAGCCACCTTACAGTATGGTCAGTAAGTACATTTATCTCCATGAATCAGCAGTCATTCCATTTGAACAATGATCTACTCGGTGTTTGTGACAGGAGTGATGATCAGAGGAGCAGAGTTTTGGCCTCCATCATTAGTACAGGGACCAAAGTATGGGAGGAGTTTCTCAGCGAAGCAGCAGCCAGTAAAGGAGTAGATGAGAGCTGCAGCATCTACGTCATAAAAGGAGACCAGACCCTCCTCGTAATCCACAAACACCCCCACCTTCTGAGGCTGAGACTTCAGAGAGAGACTGATGGCAGGGCCGGCACCAGCTCTGTACTCGTTCCCGTTTCTCAACCAAATAGTCCAGTAACCGTTCTGAAGACTGGTTGTGATTTTCCCCTTCCTGTCGATGGACCGTCTGGCCACTCCTAAATCCCACTTAGTTTTTCCTTTGACCTGAACCTCAAAGTAAAATCTCCCTGAAGAGAAACTCTGCTTTCCTAAAACACAAAGTCCAGTAGAAAATCTCTCTGGGTTCTCTGGAAGATTCTTCTTCAGATCACCATCAATGACCTGTTTCTCATCATCAGACAGGATGAGCTTAGGATTTGCCGTATCGGGATCAAGAGTCACATCCACTTCAAACTTCTGGACTTTCTTCAGCTCAGCTTCTGCAAGCAGCTTCTTCATCTCATCACTGAGTTTATCCTCCAGCTGAGACACAGCTCTCCTCACAGTCCCCTCATATGCTGGTAGACGGAGGCTGAATACCTCCCAGGCCTTCATGGGAGGAGCCGCTTCTACAGATGTGAATCTTTGGAGGAAGTGGAGGTGGTCTTCAGAGCATGAGAGCTGCTTTACTTCAGTGCTTCTCTTCTTCAGCTCAGATATTTCCTGTTCCAGCTCTTTAATGAAATATTCAGCCTGTTTCTCTGTTGTTTTCTGCTTTTCTTCGATCACCTCTTTGAGCTCATTCAAACTTCTCTGAAGAGACTCCATCAGAGCAGTGAAGACCTGATCCCCTTCTGCTGTCTCTCTGTCTGCAGCTTTCACACTGAGGTCGACTGAGTGTTTGATCTCCTCAATCTTCAGTCGTCTCTCCCGGATCATCTGCTGAATTTTAGCCTCGGTCTTCCTCAACTCTGCCTTCTTTCCTTCATATTCTTCCTTCAGTGGAACAACGTGATGAGTTGTGTGCTCTAACACTGTGCAGATCATGCAGACACAATCCTGGTCGGTCTTACAGAAGAGCTCCAGAGGTTTATTGTGCCTCATACACATCCTGTCTGCCAGGTTCTCCACAGGGTCCATCAGCTGATGAATTTTTAATGGTGCAGCTGTCAGATGAGGCCTCAGATGAGTCTCACAATAGGAAGCCAGACACACCAGGCAGGACTTCAGAGCCTTCAGTCTAGTTTCAATGCAGACGTCACAGGGAACTTCTCCTTTTTTGGCAGCTTGTTCCTCTGAGCTGCTGCTGTTCGCTTCCTGTTGAGTTTTCTTTTCGAACCGAGTGACCATCTCTGAGAGTAGAGTGTTGATTTTTAACCGAGGTCTTGCATGGAAAACCTCTTTACACATGGGACACAGGTACCGGTCGTTATTATCCCAGTGTTTAGTGATGCAGTTTTTGCAGAAGTTGTGTCCACATGATGTGGTGACCGGATCAGTGAACACATCCAGACAGATGCAGCACAGACACTGGTCTTCAGATCGTACATGGCCAGCATCAGCCATATCTGTACATTAAAATCTAAGATAAAATAAATAAACAAAATACAGAAATTCTAACATGAAATGAAAGTAGAGAAACGTTCTCAGTCACTTTAGTTGAAATAAGTATTATCAGCTGTACTCACCTGTGTTTGAGCTGTCAGATAATAAAGATCTGATAAATGTAGATTAATCTGATTTAAGACAAACGGAGAGACGAGTCTCAACTGCGGCTCTGCGCTTTCATTTACGAGATGTGATGCCGTCTCCTCTCTCTGGTTCCATGGCTTACTAAATATCTGTCTGTCTGCACGACAACGTTCAGAGATGAATTAACAGACACAGCCTACACAGAGCTCTCGGCCACAGACAGGAAGAAGTGTTCGCTTCGGCTGCATTTCCTCAGAAGCCTCCCTTCTGTTTGTGCAAAGGTGTGGGCGTATTTATTTGTGTTTTAGAATGTAACTGCACTGACACAATCAGAAGATATATTATTGTAGCATACCTTTAAATGTAATTTTAGATTTTATGTAAAATTGTGAACTGAATGTCTTTGACCTTTGTTAGGGATACAAAATCTGTTAGATGAAAGGTATTGGTTTTTTCACATGTGAGTTGAACATCAGGAGGTGCAGAAAGCTCGTACTTCCCCTGTTCTGATGAGGTTTAAATGTTAAACAGCTGCAGGAGGTGTCGGCTGTAATTAAGAATTGAACTCATTAGTATGACCTAGTGAAAGGCAGTGTTTTGTATTTCTGTTACACAAACTGAGAGCCGTGTGTTGAGTAAGACATGACTGTGTCTTTATTATATACAGTCTACGGTTGTACTGATGGAATGAATGTTTCATTACAGTTGGATGTATCTACCTGCACTTTATTAATGACAGGTTAATATTCACCCAATTACAACTCAAATGTATGACGTTTTTACTTTCTTGCTACCTGTTCTTCTGTCATATCTAGATGGTATTTGCATAAAAAAACTGCCACTAAATGTTGCTAAATATATCTTAAGAGCTGAAAACCCTGTATTTTGACCGTATACTTTCTGAAGACGGGTTTGAAAGTGTGTATTCATTAAAGTTTCTAAATATTAATCCGTCATTTAAAAGATGCTTCGTTCAGGTAAAAAATTATTTGCTTATTCATTTAATTTAATCTAACTTTTTACACGAACACGTGCTATAAATGATCCTTAGGGTTTCTTGGATTTTCAATACAAATTTAATCCAAGTCCAGTGGAAAAAATAAGCAATTGCTGAGGCTTAGAGTACACATACTAATAATGAAACTAAATGAACTGGGTGAGTTGGCATGGAACAACCCATTGTTTCTTTGTGCCTTGTCCAAGATTCAGCCATTTTTGCTTTTAAAATTGCAGTAATAAATATCCTGTTAACAAAGACACATTGGTAGGGATAATGGGATAATGCATAAGTGGATCATTGGACAGTAACATAACAACAACAAGTAAAATGGTTAGAATCGAATTCTACGGTAACAAAAAGAGCGGTGCTTCTTGTCAGTTCGTCCTGTCACACGGTCTGTGTTGTCCACTTCAGCTCTGTCCAAGGGGAAGCAGCCCATCCACACCATCCTGCTCAACCCACACGTCCACCTGATCGGTGACGAGGCCGCCTGCATCGCCTACATCCGCCTCACCCAGTACATCGACAGCAACGGGATGCCTCGCACCATGCAGTCGGAGGAGACCCGCATCTGGCACCGCCGGGACAGCAAGTGGCAGAACATCCACTTCCACCGCTCCGGCTCGCCCACCGTGCCCACCAAGTAAGCCAACGACAGCAGGTCACCGAGTGTGTGTCACGTCCACACATTCAGCTGGTGTGATGCAGTTTGAGGTTACTGAGGAAGTAGTGAACAGAGCCGTCAGACACTTTGTCTGTTTCAGAAAGCAGGTTTCTTGAAAGTGAGTATTTCAGTTCTCAAAACAGATTACTGTAAGCGGACATTAATTCTGTAGGCAGTGGTTATTGTAGCTGACTGACTATAGGATGTAAAGCACTTTGTAATCACTGATTGGGATGAGAACGGTGTGGATTTTATTATTAAACTCTAAAATGAACTTTTTTTTAACACATATATTTTTTCTCTTTCACCACCGATGATGAGATTGAAGACGCCTCAGGGTTCAGAAGTAGATTAGATAAATAAAGAAATACACACAGATTCAATCCCATGTCTTTGTTACGTCTTTGTTACTGTTTAAAATGTAAATATGGAATCATAAATATTTAACGGTAATGATAACTACGTGAGCTCGGTGGATAATGGTGTTTGTAATGGATTACGAGTCGAGAGCCTTTCTTTAAATCATACATCGATCTTTGGACGTATTTATTTAGCTGTGAAGTGATTTTAATAAAACGCAGCTCACATAGGTCAGTCAGATGACTTTAACTACAGACTAGCTGTAACCTCATGGCCCCACTGAGTTGTGGAGAAGGCTTTAATTCCACATTTCTTTTACAGCTCTCTGAAGGCATCACTGTCAGCTGCAGGACAACACCAGGAGCTCTTTACACTGTTTTTTTAAGCCTATGTAGGGGGAACAGTCAACATACAATCAGTAATAAAAGTCGATCACTTACAGTACCGGTTAGGTTTGTGAGGCCGTCTAATCTACACTGTGTACTAGTACTTCAAACAAGCCAAACTGACTCTTCAATAAAGTCAAACTCTTTTTGAATCTTCTAAAAACAAACGTCAGAGCTTCAAGATGAAACAAGGTGAACCGTTCTGAGATGTACATCACATAGTGTCTTTACATTGTCTCATTATATTTCTGATGTGTGTTTCAGTTGAGAGGACGACCGTCGACAACAAACACCCTCCAGCCTACAGTGGTCAACTGACCAGACCCCGCCTACCAAGTGTCCATCAACCCCACCCCACCCCACCCACTCAGCCAATCCCTGTCCACGATAGCTAGAGCTCCGCCCTTTCAGTGTGTTGTTTACATATTGTCGCTGCTGGACTGGAGATTATTGTAAATGTTGAGGAAAAAAAAAAAAAGGCAAGGGACATGCTTTAAGTCATGACAATATTATTTTGTAGTGAGAGTGTGTGGTGTTGAGTTGACGCTCATTCCATCTGCAGCATGTTTTAACAGAAGGAGCCTGGTGTTTGAGTTGATTTTTTTTTTTTTTACTTTTTTTTTTTTTATTATTTTGGGCTGTGAAACATGTGAAACCCTCCAGTCATCATGTAGTGACAGTATCTCTCTTTAATATTGCACAGATGAGCTATTGTGATGTTTTTTGCCTTTTGGCACAATGACCAATATATCACATATCTGCTTTTTACTCATGTATCTTTTTAACAGTTGCCATCTAGAAAAGCTCACACAGGCTTGCTTTAGTTTCGGTGGTGTAGAGGTTTTTTGGTAATCGATGTAAATTGCTCTTTTGCGTAATCTTTAGCAGTAACCTTATGAACTGAGTTGGCAGATTCTACTAACTGTTTTCTTGTTTGCCATTGGCATTAAGTATGTTTACTAGGAATTTTAACTTCATGTTTAAAAGGGAAAACCAGTTTTATCTGTTTTACTTTCTCTATGGATCATCACTGCAACATGTCCTGATAGAATGTAAACTATAGACCATGCATATAAGGCCATTCTGTGACTCATAATATTTTCATAAGGAGATAATTATGTGAATCTCAGTTGTTTTGTTTACTTTTTATATCGTGATATTGATGCAGTAGCTTGTCCCTCCCATTTAGTTGCTCTTCCTTTCATCCCTTTGAACCTTTGACTCTTTATTGGTGATTCCTATATTCAGACTGGTGTAAATGTGTCACGACACCGTGTTTTACACTGGACCACGAGAAAGATGTTGACGCCGACTCGAGCGCCAAATTCAGCAGAAGCATTAAGTTTCCTGTTCATTTTTTATCACTTGGAGTTTGGACGTCTGAATACTGTTCTAGATTGAGTTGTGTCACTGTAAAACGGAGGCTGAAGTGGGTAGTTGGCATCATGTTCAGGTGTGGGAGCTGTTGTGGCCAAATTCAGATTAGGATTTTCTGTCAAGAAAAATGAAGAGGAAATTTAATTAGAAACAAAGCGCAGGAGAAGGGTGTGATTTAATGATGAACACGCTGGGCCTCGCTGATGATTATTTGTCAGGAATGTTGAGATTTTTTTTGGTTCATAAATGATGGCATCACTAAACTGTTCGGAATTATTCAGACATCATTAGCCTTCTTTTGTTTCATCACACTTTTTTTCCGCAAAAACACTTTGTTTTTAAAGATTCTCGATGGAACATTGGTACATAATGTTACCATGACGGGACAAGTCTGATGTGTGTTTAAGAAATATCAAATAAACTGTGTGATTATGCCAAACAACCTGCTTTCTACTTCTTTCATTTGTCCGTCTGGTGTCATACCCTAATTTGTGAATGTATTCAGCCATTTTCACATCGTGTAATACATTTTAAAGATGAAAGCTTCGAAGCATGTTCTCTGTGTGTCTCTGTGGGTTCTCTGTGTTTCTCTGTGGGTTCTCTGTGGGTTCCCCGGCTTCCTCCCACAGTCCACAGACACACACCTTAATGGGACAATTAGTCAGTTACTGTCCGCTGATTCAAACTGAATCTGCCTTGTAGAAGATGATGCGGAGACGGTTCACGCAGATGAAAGAACGGCATCGGGTCCCGTCGCCACTCGCTGTCGGAGACGTGAAGGCTGCTGACGCGACGAAGAAGAATATTGACCATATAGTTTTAATGTAAAATAAAGTTAATTCATTCATGCAAACATATACTGGACATACACACCATGGCTTGAATGCAGACAAATAGATCTGGTAGAACTCCTCAGGCATGAAAATGTGATAAAAAATGCATGAAACAATATCAACATTGTGGTTTAAGTTTAGTTGAACTTATATCAAATGAAATGCCCAGGTCAGCTGCTTCCATTAGGTTGTTTTTAGATATTTAATTGCAATATGAAGGAAGCCGGTTGTTAGTTTCTTCTGTTTCTGTTTGAAACTGTAGGCATCAAACCTACCTCTCTGGAAAAAAAACAA
>JAPQRN010000011.1:5510530-5523768 GCA_037367275.1 Coranthus polyacanthus
TGTTAGCAGGATCAGCTCATATGTTGTGGGGTTTTTTTTTGGGGGGGGGCGGGGTTTGTTAACAATAAGTCAAAGCCGGCTCCATCCTTTAAAAGGCTCGATGGATGATAAATATGTGAGCAGCGCTGCAGTGCGATGTGAGGAGAAGCAGCACATGTGAAGGTGAAATACAGTCGTCGGGAGCTACGTGGACAGCGGGTTAACAGTAAGTGCTCGATCTGCATCAAATCTCAGAAAACACAACACTCCTCTTCACTACTTTCTTTCTCATATGACATACTGTATATACACACACAGAGGCGGCAGCTCTGTGACGGGAAACGCGAGTGCACGATACACACTAGGAGGACACGTTAACAAAAAAAGGGCAGATGCATCATGGGAAGACAAAAGGTGTGATCACACAGCCTGAAGGTGTACACCTCTTTGTAAACAGATCAACAGGTTGATGTTTGGCTGTAAAGAGTCCATGATGACACATTCACTCCTCTTTTCTGGAACATTAATCTCTCTGTACGGTGGCCATTCTCCAGCTGAATCGGTGCATGTACAGCAGGTTTAGGTGGGCTAATGTATTAAATGCTTTGAATTTTTTTTTTGACTTTCCCAGTCCAAGCATGATTTTCCATCTCCTCTATGTACAAAAGTTTACAACAGTTCTTCAAGAAGAGGCCCATGTGTGAGGCGAACGTCCGAGATGCCCCCTTAAATCTGATCCACCTTTGGTGCGGTCCTACTTCTGATCACACCACAGCAGCCAGGTACAAAAAAGTCGTCCGCGAACGAAAAAAAACAAAGGGGCGCTATCTTTGGTCACAAAATGAGCAAATGAAACACGATGTGCGGAGGAAGGAAAAGCGTGAAAATACTGTTCCATGAACTGACAAAAAAGGATGAAGGAAGAAATAAATCCAGTGATCGGTGAGGACAAAGAGAAGGGGATCATCGTGATCTGAGGAAACGTACGTCACCAAAGACGGACGGAGAGGATCGGTGGAAGCAGCCGCTCAGTCTAAGCTCTCCTCCTCCTTCTCATCTGCGTCGTCGTCCTCCTCCTCCTCCTCCTCGTCTTCCTCCTGGTCCTCCTCGCAGTATTGTTGGAGCAGTCGGTGCAGGTGCTGCTGAAGTGCGTCGGGCTGCGTGGCGTCTGGGGTGTCGTCCAGCCGCTCCAGGTGCACGTGCTTCCCCTGGGCATCCCTCACCACAGTCCTCTTCTGGGTTCGCGACTTACGCATTTGGCTTCTGTGGACGGGGAGGGACGGGTGGAGGAAAGGCACCAAAGAAGAAGAGTTACTCTACATTCACATCATTCGCTCAATGCAATTTCAATATTCCTATGTGTGATAGTGTACTTTATTTACTCTACTGTATCTTGCTTTTTTTAGATGACTGCTCTATTACGACGATGGCAAGGGGATAATATTTCAAGAAAAAACTCAAAAATGTATGAGAAGGAAAAACTTGGATATGCTCTGATGTTAAATCATACATTTATAAGAAATAACTCAGAACTTCTGAGATAAAAGTCACATATATTTCTTATTACATTCCAGCTAATCGTGATGGACTTCCAACCACAGGCCAGAAATAAACGATTCACTTCGTCTGGGGTTAAATGAGCCTTTAATGTATATAGTTTAATATCCGCTGTCTCCAGGACTTTAAATCAAGTGAATCGTTTTACATTTGCGTGTTAATTCACTCAGGTCATTCATAAAACAAACACTGAAATAAAAATGGCAAAGGAGACTTTGGTATTTTATTATTGTAGCTCTGATGACAATCCCCTGAATAAACTGGCCTTAATAAACATTTCTACACTCAGATTATGACGCAAGAGACTTTAAAAACCACACCGATGAGACAAACCATGCAACTTTCTACAAATTTCAAGCATGGTTCAAATACCTTTAATTCTGTTTTCATTATGATGATCAAGGTTAACTTGTACGAACACTACATATGACTGTATGTACCGCATGTCCTTGTATATTGGAGGTGAAGTGAAAGGTTGAAGCACCAACAATGCTGTGTACAATTAGACTTTGGCATCTCCCAGTGGAAGACTGATGGCAGACACGGAGGTAGAAAGTAATGCAACCACAGAACACTGCAGCGGGACTTTCAAACAGACACATGATGTCTGAAACACTTCAGGAAGAATCCATATTAAATAAAGAAATGCGGGACTCTGTTGTTAAGTCTAGCAGTGTTGTTGTGTCCCAGGTCTCAAGCCATGAGATCGAGGAGTTACATTTTAAATCAATAATGACAAAAACCTAACCCTGACTGTTTAAATGTGCTCAGATTTATTTATTTTTTTTTCAATTTCCGCTTACATGTTAAAATAAAGGTTTGAACTGTAGAGTTAAACACTGGAAAAGAGAGTGAAATCACACCATGCTTCCATGATATAACCTGTTAGTAAACACCAGTGTCTTTGTGGTCATTTCTTAACACTCCCATGCTGCAGTCCAACCTTTTAATCACAGAACCGTCGTCCTGCACAACCTCTTTCTCTACTAAATGAGGCAGGTGCACTTTGCCAAAGCCTCCAGCATAACTCAATGCCTGGAGGGGAAAGAACGAGGGAGGAGAGAGGGATCAGACGGGGGAAAAGACCAAAGACACACACTAGAAACCTGGTAAAGATCTGTAAAAGTGTAGTTACTGATAAGATATTTAAAGTGACTTTGTTCACAAGCCCTCGACAAAACCTGGTCAATACATAAACTAGATCGTTTGGACCCACTGACCTTCTCGAAGTCCTCTCTGGCTGAGGGGAGGTCAGCAGCCAGGGAGGCGTCTCCTGTCTGTTTCTCCATCCTCTCGCCCTTCACCACCGTCGTCTTGACAACCTTGCTGACCTTTCGACCCTGCACTTGCTCCACTTCGAATTCTGATGCTGTGGCAGCGCCCAGGGCCCGGGGCTCTGAGAAGGTGAGCTGGAGACACGACGTTAACACAACGGCTTGTTAATGCACGGTGTATACAGTATCCTACTTTAAAGCTACTTTATTGGTAGTGAGGGCTAGTCAGTCTGTCCACAGAAGCACTGTTTAAAAAAAAAATGGGGAATCATAGGAGGGGGGGAGTCATATGTACGGACTAGAACGAAGTAGAGTTCCTCAATATCACATTATCACACTATCACACAAACCCACAAAGAGCTGTTAATGCAGTTACGATATTGCTGCCGTCTGAATTAGCAGACAGAGATACTGACCTCTTTCTGACCCCCCTCACTGTGAAGCACAGTCCTCTTCACCACTTTGGAGACAGTGTCGCCCTCTTCAATCTGCACCGTCTCCTGATGAGAGCCTTCTATGGTCACTTCCTGCGTCTCCATGCCGTCCGCAGACACGTACTTGCGAATCACCTTCCGTGTGATCTGGTGGAGAAAAGAGAGTCAGAGCGAGCTGTAAAAAAACAAAAACAGTTTGACATCATGTAAGGTGTTGGGACTTTAAGTATACTTTGTTCCCTTACTTTCTTGACTACCATGTTCCCGTGCTCATCCGTGTACTTCTCCTCTGTGACTGACTGTGGTGGGATATCTGGTAGGTTATCCGCCTGTGAAAAGAGAAAAACAGTCACACTTACAGTCCGGCACGCATGGGATACCATCAGGAATTGTAACAAACAAACACCATCCGACAGTGATGACAACCAACACCACCAATCTGGTCTATGTGGCACAAAAGTCAAAGATCTTACAAATGTTCACATTGTGGCTTTCATTTTTCAGCATTAAACCGTAAACACATCTCTAAAAGCACGACGACAGTCCCACCGAATGGTTTAAAAAGATACGAGTTAAGAAACGAGCAACAAAAAAAGCAAACAAACAGATGTTTTCGAATTCCTCTCCACCGTTAGAACTGTAGTCTCTGCACTGCGAGACTTTGTTGTTTAGCAAACACGGTGAGAGGGGACAACAGGGGCCTTTCTGTACTGTAATAAAAAAAAAAACACACCAAGGAGCACTAAAACCTCCGTTTACCACTAACCCCGCATCACACTACTGCGCAGTGCGGCTGCACGGTTCGAATCATGCTTGTTTACCTGAATGATAACTCTGCGTCGGACCACCCTGGTGGTCAGCACCTCCTCCTCTGAACTATCAGAGGACAGCATCCCTAGCTCCTCTGCTATCTCCTGGGAGACAGCACATAACCAGTACAGGTCAATAAACAAGTCCACACAGTGACACCACAGCGCAGGCCTGCAGGCAGCAGCTGTTCCTTCTTTTCTCTTAACCTCACTTTTACATTTGCTTGTGGTGAAGGATCATATGGCAAAAAAATGCAATGGGGAAATAAAATATACTGTATATGCACTAGGAAGGGATGATAGGATTCACAGATCTGCATCGGTGCACCGGCATAAAAGTTCATGATACGAGTGCCCCGATTAAAAGTGTACACCAGATACAATTTGGGATGAACTCGTACTCAGTGTGTTGTTTTTAACATCTTTGCATCAGTCAAATCTGATTTATTTATATATAATAATTAGGAGAAGCCTAAGCCTTTATTTTTTATAAATATGACCAGTTCTTTTAGATTTACTGGCAGGTTGATTCCTCTTCTCTAAACTCAGTCATGTCTCAAATCTCCACTGCGGTCAGTGGCCAATTCTCACCAGGTCTCACTTAAGTATAAATAAGGCTTTAGAAACGTTATAAAAGTGTAACTGGAGACGGAACAGGAAAGGAGGACTCTGGGTTTATATAAAAAGATATAAAGATAGACCAGGACTTTTGTCAGACACTGTGAAAGGGTCAAATGTTCTTCCTAAGTTAAAAATATGAAGTCCTAGAGAAAGAAATATGTGAAGTAAAAATGGGACTTCATTACTTAATTTATGATTCGCTAAAGAGGAACCAAACAAATACACAAAATACTATATTAAGTTGCATAGCATCGTATTTGTTTGCATCGCAAGATGTCCAATCACACTCTGTTGAATTGCACTACACTATAATCCTATCGTATGGCATTGGCAGTTGCTTCATATGAATCTTTAACATATTGGATTGTTTGCAGTGCATTGAGACGTGTACAGTATTGCGTCGGCCTCAGTGATGGAGGCACATCCTTAATATGTACAAATAACAGTGATGTGAGATGAAGAGAAGGCACAGTTATGCAAAAACCTTCAACTGAAAAACACATGCAAGGATGGGAACAACGAGCAGAAATCAAAAGATGCAAACGAGTGCATGACTTATATCTGTTCTTTAGTGCAGCTGTGATAGTAATAAACGACAGTATTTCAAAATTAACTGCAAAATGTGTCAAACCACCACTCTGAAAAACAGTTTTTCAAACAGGAATGACACATGATACACCACAGCACTTCATCACATTTGTCAGTTTGTGTTATTTTCAGGTCTCTTAAAGGGAAAGGCTCTCATGCACATAATAGCATTTGTTAGCCTCATTTAGTCCGTACATTTGCGTATCTTCAATGCAGCCCCACAGCAACCAGCCTGACCAGGCAAGACACCAACCGGTGCAGCGTTGTGCTCATGCTCAACCTCTTACCCTTCCTAGGAAGTCGTCATCATCATAATACCCTGCCTGATCTCTGGAAGGCAGCTCCTCACACACAGGGAGATTGCCCTCTGCTCTACATTCCCGTGAATCTGAATCGTAACCATATTCACCCAGACTCTCACTGCCAGAAGAGAACCGCTTGTAATCTTCGACCCGGAGGAAAGGCTGAGCTGTGTACCGAGGGCTTCCTTTCAGGAAGCCGATGTCAGGGCTGCTCCCAGGCATTGGTGAAGGGGGTTCTGATATATGATACGAAAATTCACGCTCTAGTTTCGCTTCTTCTGGTTCAGAGAAGTCAGAGAAGGCCTGTCTACAGTCATAGAATTCCACATCTGAATCCGAGTGCTGTGGAGACTCAGAGCCCTTTCTGGGTTCCTTTGGAAGAACCTTTGGTGCCTCTGATTCAAATTCAGACACAGTTCTCTCAAATTCTGAGAGGACTCGATTAAAGTCTGGGGAAAACTCAAAGTCTCCAGAAGTCTCAGACTTTCCTTTGCTGATGGCTTCAGTCACAACTTGAGTTGAGTCACTGAACACAGGAGATACAGGACTTAAATCATTCAAGGAGGCTTGACTACATTCAGAAACTCTTAGGGTTTGATGTCCTGAAAATACAGCTTCGTAATCTGGAGGTACCAAAAACTGGCTTGACATGGGTGAAAAAAGCTCACTGGACTGCGCTTCCATTGGGGACAGCTCCCAGTCTGAGTCCCCAGTAAAACTGCGTGACTTTACACCGGATGTCCTCTCAGATGAAGGTAGAACAGGTGTAACAGTTCTGTGGGTTGTATATGAGTTGTAGTCAGGCAGCTGTAGACGTTTCAGCTCGTCCAATAAACTTTCTGAATCACCAGTGGACAGTTCACCTAATTCACTGGCTTCCTGTGTTGCAGCTGTTGCAGACAACAGCGTGCTCTGCACCTCATCTTCTGTTTGACACTGTGTTTCATGTGATGCTTGAGAAGCCTGTAAGTGAAGGTCAACATAATCTACATAAGTTCACTTTCAATCAGGTTACAGGTTGGTGCACACCACTGAACAAAATTTTGCCACGTTTTTGTCACTGTGTAATGATCAAGTCAAATTTCATCCAATCAGCATCTCATTAAGTTTAGAACAATCAGTGTTGGGAAACTAGGTAGGTGCTGTTAGGACATTACATTACAAAATAAACTGTAATCTGTTACCGTTACTGAGATAAATATGGAATGAAGTTACAGTTACCATCAAAATGTTGCTGACTACAAAGGGTTCATATTCAAATACATTCTGAAAAAAGCGTAGAATATGTAATATCTGTTGCTTTGTGTCTTTTCACCAGAAGGAAAGCCTTCTTTTGACAGGTTTCAGGGTCAGCAAAGCTGTTTGGACAGATTTGTTTTGAGGTTTTCAGTTTAAAACAGTTCGGCAAATCAAATGTAAAAGTTACTTTGATGACGTGATTAAAATAGTTATATTACTTATTCCATTTTTAACAGGGTAACCAGTAATCTGTAACCTATTACATTTCAAACATAACCTTCCCAACACTGAGAACAACCTATGTAAAATAAACATGCAACTTGAAAATAATCTTAGTATCAAACAAATACTCCAAACTTGAATTGTGATTAGATAGGTGAGTGATTAGTATTACTTCAACACTGAACAAATTCCTAGCATTAAGAGTACTTTTTGTTAGTTTATCAAGACCATCTTTAAGTGTCACCATATGCATGTTTACTTGCATCATCCGTGGTATGTTAATGATTTCATCCAAACACAGTGAGTCTTTTCTTGATAGTCATGCTCTCACTCTTACCCTTTGTGAGGCTGTCTTTCTGTTTAGTTCTCCAGCACCGAAGTGTGGGATCTCTTCTTCTGTTCCTTTCACACCCCGTGATCTCTTCACAGGACAGTCTTTCTCACAAACAGTGGTTTGCGAAGCCAAGAAACTTTTAGTCATTGATTTGAACTGCAGCCATTCCTCGTACTCTGATTGTGTCATTTTTGACCAGTTAGGATTGGCACGTCCTTCTTCAGATGTCTCACTAGTTTGAGTTAATACCTGCGATGCTGTCATTGCCTTTTTGTTCTGTACTGATAAAGGCTGCTCAGGCGATAAGGTAGATGCCACATGACTCAAATGTTCTGGTATATAGACTAAAGTGCTTAAACTTCCTTCGCAACATAAGCGTGATTGTGATTCCTCCTCTGACTCAGGAGTTTCTGGGCTCAGCGGCCGTGGGCTGTCATCAATCCAATAATCTACAGGTAAAGCAACAAACTCACAGTCTGATGACAAAGACACGGGTGAGGATGACCTAACTGAGGGGCCTCCGTCCATGAAATAAGAGGACAATATTCTCATAAACTGAGGTACTGGTGAGTCAGGCATGAGTCGTCTGAACTCACTGACAGATGATATAGATTCAGGTGAGGATGGTCTCTCAATCTCCGCGGCTCTTGATGTGACTATAAACTCACACTCTGAGTATGAACCTACTGACTCAGGAGACGATGATCTGATGGTAGCGGTATATGCTTCAAATGGTACTGAAAACTGAGGCACAGGGGAATCAGGAGACAGTGATCTCTTCTCATTGAGCTCAGGCATTGATTCTGGAGATGAGGCTCTTTTGTCAACCATTTTCATGGCCGATTCCAGCGACATGGGTCTATATTCTGGCTCTGATTGAGGTGACAATGGCCTGGCTTTCTCATTCTGATCCTCTGACTGTGCAGACTCTGGAGATGATGGCCTGCACTCTGCAAATTCAATGTCCAGTGGCATATCATCTACATCTGAAGCTAAGGTTTCAGGTGAAAATGATGCTGATCTCAGGAAAGTGACGCACTCAGGCAGTGTACTCCTAAATTCGGGTAACGGAGAATCTGGTGACAGTGGTCTAAACTCGTTAAGTGATGTTACAGATTCTGGTGATGAAGCTCTTACTTCTGCCAACATGGCTGAATCAGGGGTCATGGGTCTGTACTCCATCAACTCTGGTGAATAGCATAGATCGTTGTCCTCTACGACACACACTGAACCATCCACCCTCTCGTCATTAGGAATCAGTGATTGAGTTATTTCAAATGTGTACTTGGTATGTCTGTATGGAGCTGCTCCTGAAGGCAAAACGTGTTCGATCATTGGTGGAGGTGACTGTGGTATGTTGACTTGATCAGTCGCAGTCCAAAGAAAGTCTGTATTAGTTGTGTCTGTTGTTGTAAATTGATTTGTAATCTCTGAACGTGCTACTGAAGCATTAACTTCCTGCTCATCTTGAACTTTAAATGAAGTTTCTTGTTCGTCATCTAGAACACTCCTTTCATATTCTATTTTGCTGCAGATAAATTGCATAAATCCTGTTTTACTGCTGAAAGTTTCCCCTGCATACTGAGGATCACGTACTTGAGACATCAGCTTCCACAGCTCAGCGTCATAAACTAGGTTATACTCTGCCACCTCAATAGCTGATTCTTCAGATGAAGAAGGAGCCATGGTCGTTGTTTCTTCAGGGGCAGTGGGGATTTTTACTTTGGTTATTGATGATTTGGGTGACAGCCTTAACTCTTCCTTATCTGATTCAATGGACTCCGGTGATGCTGATCTCTCTGCTGTATAAAACGGGTCTGAAGTTTGTGATAAATCATCTGAATCAGATAATCCACAGGGTGATATATCTCTCATAGTAATGACATTTTCTACAAATGTCTTTGTAAAATCAGGTACTGGTGATTCAGGGGGCAAAGGTTTACACTCATCATCCGACTGAGGCGATAGCGGTCGCTCGCCAGTGTCTTTTATGTCGAACGAGTCTACCAAATCACATTCTGTGTCTGACAATATGGATTCTGGGGAAAAACACTCATAGTGGGTCTCTGCCAGCTTAGTCTCATGAATACTTTGTGTAAAGCATGGGAGAGGTGAGTCCGGAGACAATCTTGTGCGTTCATTAAGCGATTCTGTAGATTCTGGAGATACTGATCGGATATTTTTAAGCCACATCAATACATCAGGTGACAAGGGTTTGTACTCCGGTAGGGATTCAACTGATGGCGGCCTCTCTTGTACCTCTGATTCTACTGATTCAGGAGAATCTGGTCTATCCTCAATGCCATAATTCATGGACACAATAAAATCAGTCAAAGCACACTCGATATCTGAGTCAAATGATTGAGGGGAGGGTGATCTATACCCAACATTCATAAAAACATGTTCACGTACTGCTGGTGTGTAATCTGGAATAGGTGAGTCTGGTGACAGAGTCTGGTACTGGTCACCAGATCCTCGTGAGCCAGGTGAAGAGAGTCTATCGTCGTGAATTAGTGACCCTAGGCTTATAACAATGAATTCTATATCTGAACATTCTGATTCAGGGGATGATGATCTATATCCAGTAATAGTCTCAGATAATCCATAGTGTGGATGCATAAATTCAGGTACAGGAGAATCGGGTGAAAGTCTGCTGGAAGCTCGAGATTCAGGAGATGAGGGTCTGTTTTCCAAGAAAATTTGCAAAGATGATTCCATGTCAATTTCCAAATCTGACACCATTGACTCAGGGGAACAGGATCTGAAGTCCATATGGGAAATGGTAGACTCTTGTAATGCCTGTGCAAACTGAGGAATTGGTGAGTCTGGTGAAAGGGATCTAAATTCATCTTTAGACACAGTTGAACCAGGAGATGATGCTCTGTCTTCACAAAACCAAGGGTTATACAAATCAGTCTCTAAATCCTCATCTGAAACTATCGATTCGGGCGAAGTGGATCTGTATCTTACTGTAGTTAGCATAAAATGAGTGTACTGTGGAATTGGTGAGTCTGGAGACAAACACCGACTTTCATGAAATGATGAGACTGACTGTGGAGAATCTGGTCTCTCTGTGATCTCAAATAGTTGAGATATCAAGGGAGCAATTTCTACATCTATCGCCACTAATTCAGGTGACAAAGACCTGTCGCTGATAACATCAGCATAGGGAGCTGGAAAAGCTGGTCTGAAATCAGGTATGGGAGAATCAGGCGAAAGTCTTCTGTATCTACTCAGAGATGATAAAGACTCAGGAGATGAAGGTCGGTCCTCAAACAGCATCGAGGAACTTAATTCCATTTCGACTTCCAAATCTGACAAGAGTGATTCTGGTGAGGTGGACCTGCATTCCCTGAGTGTGGTAATTACCTCATGTAGCATCTGTCTAAACTCTGGAATAGGGGAGTCTGGTGAAAGAGCTCTGAATTTATTGAGAGAGCCTGTTGATTCAGGAGAGGATGATCTAAAATCAGAAATGAACATCAGTGATGCAGGTGAGAGAGGTCTATAGTCTGATTCCGAATCGGGTGAAAGAGGTCTGTCTTCGACGTCTAAAACGAATGACTCTGGAGAATCCGGTCTATCTTCAGTGTCAGGTGGGCCACAAATCAAAGGTGCATACTCAACATCTGATGTAATATCTGATTCAGGACATTCTGACTCTGATTCTGACCAAAACCCAACAAACGAAGGAAAACGATCAGCCACTCTTGTTACAAACTGAGGTACAGGTGAATCTGGTGACAGGGCCCTGTGTTCGTTTCTACTATTCATTGAATCAGGTGATAGAGGTCGACACTCATCAAATACTGAAAACAACTCATCTTGATAGTCTATATCTGAATAATAAACCGAGGCAGGTGAAATGGATCTATATTCAGCAGATGAAAGAGTTCGTAGAGCCTCCTTGAATTCAGGTATGGGTGAATCCGGAGAAAGTGTCCTGAACTCATTATCAGAGCTGGGTGTCAAGGATCGTGCTTGTCCTTCAACAAACTCTGTGTCTAAAACTTCCATTTCAATCTCTGATGTTATAGATACAGGTGATGTTGACCTGCTTCCTCCAAATAGCACAGCTGATGCAATTTGTTGTCCAAACTGTGGGATAGGAGAATCTGGTGACAATGTCCTAAATTCATTAACTGATGTTATTGAATCAGGAGAAGAGGTTCTTATTGCTGTTAACATCAGTGACTGAGGTGACATCGGTCTATACTCTGTGTCTGAATCTGGTGAAAGTGGCCTCATCTCATTTTCTGAAAGTGCTACATCAGGTGAATCTAATCTGTCTTCAAAATTGAATTCTGCAGGAGAGAATTCTGTTGAATCCTCAAGATCGAAAGAACCAGATTCAGGTGAGGAAGATCTATATCCACCAACTACAGAAAGAGAGCCCAGTAGGTCAGGCCTGAAGTCAGGCACTGGTGAGTCAGGAGAGAGAGGCCTGTGCTTGCTCACTGATCCTACTGATTCAGGAGATGACAACCTGGGCTCAGTAGCCAAAACTGTGACATCAAATAACTCTGGTTCAGTGTCAGACACAGATTCAGAAGATGATGATCTGTGAGGTGGATATTCAGGGAGTGAGACGTCACACTCTATTACTGCAGTACTACTGATGAAAGCTTCGCCTGAGTAATGAGGGTCATACAGCTGACAAATGAGTGTGCTTCCCCTCAACGTCGCATCCGCATTTGATTGCACTTCTTCTGGCACGTAAACAACTGAATCAGGTGAGTCTGCTCTTTGCTCTGTGAAGAGCTCAGACGTTGAAACCTCAAGCTCAGCGTCCGAAAGCACTGACTCTGGTGAAGATGACCTGTACCCAATGACAGCTGAATCGCATACTGCAGGTCTGAAGTCTGGTAAGGGGGAGTCAGGTGATAGTGCCCGGTTTTCATCTACAGAGATTACAGAACTAGGTGATGATGGTCTGCTTTCACTGAAAAGTCCGAGCATGCAAAGGTCGGATTCTTCATCTGGTATGGCAAGTTCTGGTGAATATGAACAAGATTGAGCAACATTAACAAACTCACTATAAAATTGGGGAACTGGTGAATCTGGAGACAAATCTTTCAAAGACTCTGGGGAGTCTGACCTGAGTATACTTGATGTAAATTCTCCAGGTGATAAAGGCCTGTACTCTGGCTCAGAATCAAATGACCCTTGTCTCTCATGTCCCGCAATCTTTACTTGTGCTGCTTGTAGAATACCTGCATCAGATGAAATGTCCAACTTCACAGTGTCGTTGACGGTGTCTGAATTATCATGAATGTACTCAATCCTTGTTCCAGCATATTCAAAAACCCCAGTCTTACTACAAAATGTCTCCCCAATGTAATGAGGATCACGAATTTGTGAAATCAGCTTCCAAAGTTCAGCATCATAAACAAGTTTATAGACTGGCACCCTGATAGCCTTTAGAGGTAAACTTTGACTACTATCATCCAACAGTTTTTCTGCGGTCTCTGGTGACACTGGTGATTCTGGTGAGTTTGGCCTCTGGTAACTTAAATCTGCACTATATTCTTCATATTCAATATCTGATGCCACTGACTCAGGAGACGATGTGCATGGAATACCTGAAACCAATTCAGTTAGACCTGTTTTGAAATCTGGTAGAGGCGAGTCATCTCTGTAGTCATCTCCAGAAACAACTGAATCCGGTGAGGACGGTCTCAGTTCAGAAGACAAGTGTGACACACAAACAGCCCTGCATTCTAGATCTGAACAAACCGAAACAGGTGACGAGGGAGTTTCTTGCATGGCTGAAGTAGAAAGTTCTAATATAGCCTGTCTAAATTCAGGAATAGGAGATTCAGGTGAAAGTGGCCTGTTTTCATCAATAGAATCAGGGGAAAATGGCCTGTCCTCACTGA
>JAPQRN010000011.1:5523868-5548927 GCA_037367275.1 Coranthus polyacanthus
AAAACGAAGAGAGAGACTCACATTCTAGATCTGAGGCCAGTGATTCAAGTGATGAAGACCGATCCAATTTAGATTGAACAGCTGATTCTTGTAAAATTGATCTAAAGTCAGGAATAGGAGATTCAGGTGAAAGTGGCCTCTTTCCATCAAGAGAATCAGGGGATAATGGCCTGTCCTCACATAAAAACGAAGAGAGAGACTCACATTCTAGATCTGAGGCCAGTGATTCAAGTGATGAAGACCGATCCAATTTAGATTGACCAGCTGATTCTTGTAAAATTGATCTGAAGTCAGGAATAGGAGATTCAGGTGAAAGTGGCCTGTTTTCATCAATAGAATCAGGGGATAATGGCCTGTTCTCACTCATAAATGAAGAGACAGACCCACATTCTAGATCTGAGGCCAAAGATTCAAGTGATGAAGACCGATCTAATCTAGATTGAACAGCTGATTCTTGTAAAGATGGTCTAAAATCAGGAATAGGTGAGTCAGGTGCCCTGATAGAAAATATTGAAGCAGGAGATGCTGGTCTGTCATCAAAAATCAGTGAAGTGTTTAAATCCCTCTCCAGTTCTGAATCTGATGAAAGGGACTCTATTGACACAGATCTGTGATAAAGCTGAGAAGATGCACGGTAAGAGGCAAAGTATTGATTAACAGGGGAATCTGGAGTTAAAGCTCTCTGACTATCTACAGATCGCCCTGACTGAGGAGAATCTGGCCTGAGTGCATCCACCTCCCCGAGTGATTGCAATGACATCGGTATATATTCTCCTTCAGAATCAGGTGAAAGGGATCTCTGGTTCATTTCTGACTGTGGAGCACCACTTTCCTCTTCAGGTGACAAATCTGACTTTAGCTGGATTAACTCTGCCCTTGTTTCAGTAAACTGAAGCACTCCTGTTTTACTCTTGTAGGTTTCTCCTACATACTGTGGGTCATGTATTTGAGAGATGAGCTTCCAAAGTTCTGCATCATAAGCTAATCTATAGCTTGACACAACATTTTCTGTTAGAGGTATAGAAACTGACAGCTCTCCAAGTATTTGCTGATCCTTAAGTGTATTTGTATCAGAGACTTCAGAGGCTGTTTCGCGTGATACTAAAGATGTCAAAGGCTTATCAGATATTTGTGTCTCTTCAAATATTGGTGCTAACTCAAGTGATTCTAATTTTGCAATATTTTGTCCAGGCTCATCATCAATTTGAACAGCTTTCTTCGATTTTTTCTTTTTTGCAGACTTTTTCTTCTGAGTTTTGAGATTGTGTATTTCCTCAGGAGATGATTTTTCTGTAATTACTTCAGTTGACATAACCTCAGCTCCTGCTGATGGTACAATGTTTAGATCCACCTGTGCAACATCAAGTACTGCTGAGTGCATTTCTGAAGGTTCCCGTTCACTATGTTTCTGAGCATGCTCATCCAAAGATTTTGAAGTAACATAGGTGGCAATATTTCTTTCAGTTTCTGACTTTTCCTGCTCAAAAAGCACACTACTTTTTGTTTCAACCTGCTTTTCAGCATATGTAGTTTCTACAACAAATGTAGTTGGTATGGTTTCATACTCTGTGTCTAACAATTCAGGTGACGGTGAAGGATACTGTTCAGTGATAGTAGGCTGCAAAGTTGGTGCATATTCTGATTCAGGAGAGGATGCTTTAATGTGTGACACTTCTGATTGTAAAGACGTTGGACTGAAGTCAGGTACTGACTCTGGTGAATGTTGTAGTTCCTCAATATCCGACAAAGACACAATAACCCAATCATCATCATTTTCAGATACTGATTCCACTGGTATTTCTGGTTTGATGGCACGAGATACTAAATCCTCAGTTGAATCAGCAGTTATAGAAACACATGCTTTGTCTGTGTGTTTTACTAATTCAGAGGAGGAAGATATGTGTGCAGTGAGAGGTATTAGAGACTCAGCTTCATCTCCAGATGCAACGGAACAAGGCGATGAAGGTCTATTGTCATGATCAAATAACGCAGGAGACACGGTGCCATACTCTACATCTGAGCATACTGATTCAGGTGAAGTTGCTCTCTCGTCAAACATTGCAATAGCTGAGTCAGGCCAGTTGTGACTGAATTCAGGTATAGGTGAATCTGGTGACAAGGCTTTATGTTCGTTTACAGATCCTACAGATTCTGGGGACGAGGGTCTGTTTTCACAGAATGAAGGGGTCAAATGTGCGGTCTCCAATTCCAAATCTGATGACAATGACTCAGGTGATGTTGACCTACATCGAGTAAATGTAAAAGATTCAGAGACATATTGTCTAAATTCCGGGATGGGGGAGTCTGGAGGAAGCTGACAATGTGCAGATTCAGGAGATGACGATCTCAACTCACTAAAATCAGAAGGAAAGGTTACATGCTCACAAGATGTGAAGAGCCAGTGCATATTTTCTGGAATGACAAATTCAGGTGATAATTGTCTGTCTTCTATGTCAAAAGTTAATGACTGCATTGAAACAGGTGTCTCGTCACTATAGTCACTACCTTGTGATACTGGTCTTCCAAATGGTCTTTTGTTTGAAATCATTGGTGTTAAAGGCCTTTCCTCTGCTTCTGACTTTAACAGCTTCGATACAGCGCCACAGACACATAACATTGGCTGCCCTTGGCCAGAGGCCCAGTCATCACCGGCTTCCCAAGGCAAAACAGGGGGCGGTAGAGGGGAAAGGGGCCTGTACTGAGGAATGGGTGAATCGGGTGCAAGAAACTGTAATTCATTTATTGATGATGCTGATTCAGGTGAAGAGGTCCTACTTTCTGTCAACGGCATTTCTGTATCGAAAGCTGATGGGCTGTTCATTGGTAGAGGTGAATCACATAACTCCACCCAACTTTTGTCAGATGATGCCACAGAATAAGGTGAAGATGATCGATCATGACGAGAGGTTTGAGAGTCAAAAATGGTATCAAATGTGGTTTCAGCTGTACTAAATCTATTTTCAGATGCTTCAGCTCTTAGGGCCCCACAGGCTCCTAATTCCTGTGATACTATCATAGAACTTCTAGACTCTACAGAGACCACATCCCTGTTTTCAGATTTGTGACCTCTAAGTAGCAGAGTTGTTTCAGAAATGTATTCTTCTCCTGGTACTGCTGAAATAGTATCACTTACTGAATAAACATCTACCTGCTCAAAACTTGAGTCATGTGACACCGTAATGACAGCAGGGGAGGTCGTGACCCCTGGTTTTTGAGTCATTAAACCTGATTTGGTAGGACTAGCATTGGAGGGATGTTCTACTGCTTGAGAAGTAGTACCATGGAGACCTGAAACAGAGGCCTGATAAACTTCAGACTCAGAGTTTGAAACATTTTCATCAACAAGTGCTGGTCTAGTAACACCCTCAGCCTCATTTTTCCTGTCTTCAGCTTGAATTGCATCTTCAGGGGACATGGACACATCCCCACTATCTATGAGATCCACATCAAATCCATATAGGACTTTATACAGCCGACGTGAGACTTCTTCCATGTGTTTTGGAGACCTGCTGGAGTCTGTCATTGTAGTAACAGGACCAGAAGAAGGCACAGAAGTAGGCTCAAGTATTTGGTTACTTGTTGGTTCTTGTGTAACGCTCGTCTTTCCAGAGACCTCACTGGTTTCTACAAGCTCCATGGACAGTTTCCTGAAGTCTTGCTCAGCTTGCTCACACTCGGTCAAGCTGTCTCCAAAATCGGTCATAGACAATGGCCGACTTTCACAAACGCCAGTTCGAGAGCTGTTGGATGCCTCTCGCCAAGTCAACATTGACAAATGATGAGCGTCATATTCGGATTGTCTGGTCTGCAGACACTCCAGGCTCCATTCCTCTCCCCCCTCTGCCCCCTCATATCCCACAGCTCCTTCATCATCACATGGTTCAACAGTAAGGCAAGGAGGTGGGGTAACCTGTGCACACAACTTGGGACCCCCTTTGTACACAGGGTCAATTACATGGGATCGGAGGTTGTAGGGGGAGGTTCGGTACACTGTGAAGAAGGGACTTACTTGTTTAAAACTGCCTGTATGAAGTGACGGGTCTGCCACTTCCTCATATATCCCTTGTGATGAGCTGCAAAAAAGAAGAACATGCTTTTCAGTATATAGTTACTAAATGGCTGTCCTGATCAATACAGAAGAGCATTTCTTTTTACCGTCATAATGTTACAATCTAAAAGCATTCCATGTAAATCGAAGCAGTAATGATGTATACATCACAATGTTTGTAGTTGGAGATATGGGTTATAAAGCTAACATGGGTGTGGTTAAAGTCTCAAAAATGGTGACATTACTGCTTTATGCAAATGATTCTGTTTTTGAGGGCAATAAGTATTAGAACAGAACATATTAATATATACTTTACATGTTTTTAATAGTGAAACATTCCATATTACTTACTATGCTGTTTCCATCTCTTTTTGTACTTTTCCTTTCTGGGCATTTCTAAGAAGGCCTGTTGCTGTGAAGTCTGCCTCTGATCGTCCCGGTGTCTCAGGAAGTGACGACAAACTGGAGGACAGGTCCTCTGCTGACACCATAGGTACCTCTTGTCCTGAGCCTGGGCTCCTACGTGCAGTGTCTGTACGCCGGCCTGGCCTGGGGCTGTCGATGTCTTCATGAAGAGCAGAGAAACCTGACGAGCATACAGTGCAGGTTTACACAGATTTAAGGCATTCAACTGTGTTTTAGCAATAAAATATTGAAACTTAAATCAGGCTGCTTCAAGAAAACATGACCTAGTGTACCTTCACTATGATCTAGAGCTATTGTCCGCTCTATTTCTGCATAGGTATGTGATGATGTCTCCTCCTGAGTGGACTTGATTATCTTGGTTTCAATGAGGTGAACTATGTCCATTCGATTAATCTTAGTCAGTCTTTTGATCAATGTTGCTTCTGTGGAAACAGAAAACATTTTGTTTCCCTTTACACAATATCAGCAATATTTTTGGAAAAATCAATATATATCCTTCCACTTATTAACCTGTGGAATGCGTCCCCTCCTGCTCTGCCCAGAGTTTCAAAAGGGCATGGCTTTGGTCTTGCAATGAGTTGGGGTTTTCGATTCTTATCAGGTTGATCTTTTCTTCACTGAAGTCCAGTTCACGAGCCAACTCTGTAGAGAAAGAAAAAAAATCATAACTACCACAATAATTCTAAGATTATTCTAAGAGAATTTGAATGTTTGAAATGTGTTATATTTCTTGTGAACCTTTCATAACTGAAGCAATAATTTACAGATGGTTACAAATTAAAGGAAAAAGCCAACATATTGGACCACCGCATGCTGCCAGAAAAGCTTCAGTGCACCTTGGCATTGATTATACAGGTCTATGAAATCTACTGGAGGGATAGAACACCATTCATGCAAAGGCAACAGCATATGGTTCACATCATTTTCATATTCATCAAACCATTCAATACCCTAAGGATGGGGGCATTGTCATGGTGGAAGATACCACTCCCATCAGGTTTTTCCTTTAATTTGTAATCTGGTCTGTATATGTTGAATCACAGCATGATCCTTGCAACTAAAGAGTGGCTCACCTGTCCAGCTGAAGCCCAGGTGGTCAGCTATAATGGCCAACCGTTGCTCTTTTCTCTCTGCTTCATCCTGTGGATCTACTGCAAATACCACCAGACAGCCATGAGCGGTCAGAGCCGCAATGTATACCAAATCAACTAACACTGACAACAAAAAAAATCTTCACTGGCTTTCTTAATTTTATTATGGTTGAACAGTTTAGTTCATTGATGGAATAAAAGATAGAAATTGTAATCCAAGACAAGAGCGAATGTGCCTATATAGATCTTGTAGTGATACTATGACTAAGATGATTACATTTAAATCATTTGAGAATCTTTGACATTAAATCTCATTGTTTAATTAATTATTTACACATTCATTTTTAAAGATTTCAGTGACGTAAATTGTTTCTATTCCATAAAGCCTTTAAGTCAATCTTGAGATTTTCAGGACACAAGGAAAGAGAGACGCCAATACGAACACAAACACAGCTGAACGATAGCCACATGGATTCTTCAACTACAACGGGAATTCACTACAAGAGACAGAGAGGCGGCACCTTTACAGCTACAGTGTACTAATGAGGCACAAGAGATAGAGAATAGCCCATTAAACTGGGGGGATACCTTGACTTTGGACTTTATCATCTGGGATTCGCTGCATCTGTGTCTCAACAGGGTCATCCCACAGTGGTCTAATAGGAAAGACGGCTCCTGAGGGAGGGAACTGCATCTCAGGGAAAGCTTCCCTTTCTAGGACTGATGGATCGATGAGACTGCTCTCATCGTCTGAGTTGGCGGCTGCAGCCTCTAGTTCCTTCTCTGCCTCTGCCTGTGCCAACCTTTCCACAACTTTTGCTGCTTCGTCACTTATTTCTTCAAAGAAATCGATGGACTGTTTACGCGGAACACTTTTGTCTTTAGTGGGTGTTGACTGACCACTTTTACCTCTGACTGGCAGTCTGGACAGGAAACCTTTAGATTTTGCTGACTCGACACTCAAGGGACGACCCTGTTCCTTTTTGGTGGCTGGTCTGGTAGACTCCCCTTCACAGAAGCTCTTAGCTTTGGAAGATGGTGTCTTGGTTTTGATTTCCACAGAGGGACCTGCATCTGTCTCAGATTTTCTCCTTGTATCCTTTTTTACAGGGACCTTGAGCTTTTTGTCTTGCATAGATTCAGCCCGTTTGGCCACAGAATCAGGCTTCAGAGTGCTTGCCTTGATGGGTATTCTAGATTTAGACTCAGAAGTAGGGGAGGGCTCTTTTTTAGTAGCTGTAGAAGAAGTTCCATGAGATGTAGATGAGATTGTGGATTTGCCCCGACCTTGAGAAGCAGACTTGGCTTGTGTTTTGACTGGAGTCTTTTTAACACTACTGGAAGTACTTTGTTTGGACTTTCCTGTGGGTTTGGGGGCTTCTATCACTGACTGTGGTTCCTCTGGAGAGGAATCAGAGGATTCTTGGCCCTGCTCAGAGTATACAGATCTAGTGACTGTAGTTTCTGCTGTCTGTACATTTGTTATCATTTGGTCAGAGGAACTAGTTTCTAAATCTAGCGATTCTTCATTTAGGTTTTTGTCTGTTTTAGTTTCTGGAGCTTCAGGGGATGTTTGATCTTTCTTTGCAGATTTGGATGAAGCTGAAATACCCATTTTAGGAATTTTTGATTTAGAGGCATCAGCTTTGGATACTGTCTGATCTCCTTCAGGTGGGGACTGAAGCTGAGAGTCAGTTGTTTGTTTTGATTTCTCTTCTTCCTCAGTCTTAACCTCTAGTGTTAGATTGAGGCCAACCTCAGGTTCTGCTGCTGATCTTTGACCTTCCTGCCTGGTCTCTTCTAAGATAGGCTCTTCTAGAGGTTGTTCACCTATCTGAAAAAAGGCAAAGCCACCACCCTCCTCCTCATAGCTCCTCTTTGTCATGTCAATAGCACCACTTCGGGTCATCTCAAAGAGCTTCCCTTCTTGGAACAGAAAGGGGTTGGGCTCACTGGTAGGAGTGCTCTCTTCTGTTGGTGTTCTACCAGGTGTTGTGTCCGGGGTTGCCTGAAGAGACTGACGGTCCACCACCAGATTTAGTATCTTCTGTTCCTCTTCTTTGACACGTGCTGCAAAGGCTGCATCATCTTCACGCATGGCAGTCCATGAGTCGGTGTCTACCCTTGCAGTGACGCCTTTTGACTCAGTTCTAGGAGGTTCCAGTGCCTCATCATCCTCCTCTGTGTCATCATAGACACACACCTCTGGTTTGAACATATCCTTTGTGTGAGCAATGCCAACAGTTGAACCAACGGCTCCAGTTTGTCCCTTCTGATCTCCTTTCGCTTCATCAGTTACATTGTTCCCTTGTTTTGGGGTTTCACTCACACCTAACTCTTCTTTGTTTTCTCTTGACTTTCTTAAGCACTCCTCTTTCTGCTCATCAGTCCTGTTTTCAGTGTTTGACGTTACAGTGGGCTTTTTGGCAGTACCATCTTTATTGGCTGTTACAGACGCTGACTGTCTTTGCTCCTGTGCAATTTTTGATTTCAACTCTGAGTGATGTTGGTCTGAGACAGAGTGAGGTCCCTCTGAAGTGACACTGGCTGCTGTTGTGTTCGTGACCTCTTTGCTCTTGGGTCCATCATGCAAACCTGCTGAAAAAGGAGAGGGAGGTTGTACTTTAATATGGGGATCAACACAAAGAGCTAACTTTGAATCTTCTGTGGGTCTAGTGAGACCGCAAGCACTTTGTGAAAGCTTCTCACTTTTTGGGTCTAATGTTTCATAGCTGTCATCCCCTATTTTGACATCTGCTGAGGGACACAAATCTTTTCTAGAGTTCTTTTTGCTCTTCGCTTCTTGTTCCATTTCATCAAATGTTTTTATTTTGGCTGCCATTTTAAACATCTCCTCCTCTGGAGTGAACTTTCTCTTAGCTTCACAGCTGTCTGATGTATCCTCTTCTTCTGGATCTTCAGGGATGACAGCCGGTTTGGATTGAACAGAGAGGAATGTATGATCAGGGGGTTTGGGGTTTACCTCATAACTTACCTCTTCAGAACTAGGAGTTTCAGGGGAGAGGGGACTCTTACCAGAACTTGTCATCTGAGATGTCTGCTCACAACTGTCATCATCAGCACTAGCGTCATGGTCTCTTAGCAGCCTACTACGCAAAGCATCTTGGGGCAATTCTTTAGCTTTGAAGGGCTCTGGATGGCTAGAGGTTGTACTAGGTGGATCTAGTGTTGATGGAAAGGATGGGTGGGTTTTTTGATCTACAGGACTGCTCTCTAAGGAGTCATGAGGTGGTGATTCCTTGGTTGGGCTAGGTTCAATAGAGTCTGGGGACTTATGGGAGGAGTTTTCTTCCATGAGAGGACTACCCTCTAGAGAGTCTCTGTGGCTTATTGTCAAAGAGTCATCAGCTAATGGACTAAGAGCATCTGAGTCCTGTTTTAAATGCAGCTCTAAGCTGTCATGACGCAGAGAAGAGGATCTAGTGACTGGAGAACCAAAAGATAATCCTAGCTGACGGTCAGGGCTCTCGTCATCACTAAGAAAAGTTTCTACTGTCTCTGAAATTCTCTTTGTAAGCTTTTGAGGTTTACTTGGCTTAGATTCGCTCCTCCTAACAGATATAGACTCACTTGTAGTGTGGTCATCTGCAGCCTCGCTTGAAGAGACAGGGAGGGTCAGTTCTGTAGACGGTTGGTCACCAGTGGTCCCTAAACCAGAGTCTCCAGACTTTTCTGTGTCTTTACTTTCTTTTTTGCCTGTTGTCTCAGCAGCTACTGAAGATTTAGAGGTTTGTCCACTTTTGGGCGATAGAGACAGACTCTCAGGGCTTGTGCCTGGAGTGGCAAGACCCTCATGTTTGTAACTGTCCTCAGAGCTCAGATGAGGGGTTCCATCTCCAGAACTGGCACTTAGTGAGTCTGCCACACCTTCATGCTTTAGGCTGTCAGAGCTATCATCAAGGCCACCATTTCCAAAGTCTACAGTTTCAGTTAGCTCTGAATGGGCAGCAGAAGTAAACTTAGTCGTTTTCTCTTTGTCTTGCTTAGTGGTCTCTTTCTTGAGAGGTTTTGAATCCAAAGACATTTCCTTTTCTTGAGAGACACGTGAGGTTATTGCTTTGGTCATGGTTTTTGACTGGATGGTTTCTGATTTTGTAGTTTTTTCTGTTCTTGACGTTGTGGATGTTTTAACCTCAAAAAGCCCAGTCTTTCTCTTTGAGGGGTCTTGCCCTGTTTGGAATGCTTGCATTAGCTCTTTCACTGACATGGTCTCCTCAAGTTTTTCAGATTCAGCTTTGGGAGATTTAGGGGGGCCCTGTTTTGATTTAGGGCTTTCTTTGGCTTTTGGAGAAGGTTTGCTTGCAACAGGCAATTGTGAAGATTTGCTTCCAGTGACCTTTTTGCTCTTTTGTTCTGCCTCGACTTTCTGTTGTAAGGCTTTGACTTTGTCCTTTATTGATCCAATGGGAGTTTCTTCCACTACTGGGGATACAGGTGATTTTGCGGCAGGGGCTGTAGGTACACTTAGTAGACCTGCCTCTGCTGATTCCTCTGGCGGGCCATGGTCTTTCCCCTTCCTTCTGATTGGCTTTTTAATGTCACCAGCAGTGCTTTTGTCTTGCACTTTGGTTGCTGGCTTTGCACTTTTACGCAGCACAACATCAGTGAATTTTTCTTGCACAGGTGACTCTTTTTTAGCTTTTACTTTGGAGCTTACTGGTGCATCAAGGAGGTATTCTTTTAGGTCACCACTGTCCTTTATGGCTTTAGGTCTGGGAGCCCCTCTGTTAGTTCTACTTTCACGTAAGACAGGCTCTTTTACTCCTAAGGCTGCCATCTTTTTGGCCTCCTCTATCTCACTGTGAGAGAGAAGAACCCACTCCTCAGCCATTCTAGCAGCTTTGGCTGCCTCCTCCGCTGCCTCACCCTCATAAGTCCCACTCCTCAGTATCTCACTGACTTTCTCTAGGTCCTCTTTGACTTTCTCTAAATCCTTCTCCATTATTTCTAATGGCTCTCCTGACACATCCTCAGTCCCTTTCTCTAGACCACACCCTCCTAAGGAAGGCGATTTCTCTGTGGAGTCTGCAGTCAAGATGGCAGTCATTTTGATCAAATCTTGTTTCATCTCTGACACGTCGGATAGGAGGTCTGGTTCTCGAATCAGCTCTGATTTCAGGCCTGATGTCGCCGTCTCTTCATCTTCCATATGGAAGAAGAACAAGTAAGGAGTAAAGAAAATCAAAAATTCAAATGAAAGGAGACAGACATTGGAGAATGTGGTCAGGATAAGATCGGAGCACACTGCAGGGATCATAGGATAACAAATTCACAATGGGTTCTACATTTGGGTATTAAAGGAATTGGGCTTAAACTCTCATACAGTATGTCTCTGGGAATCTGTGGTAAAGCAAAAGCTAAATAATATCAATGGGAAAGGATATGAGCAGGAAATAACTTGCTTATACACTCAGCACACCCACACCGACAAGACAAAACTATAGAACAAAACTAAAATACTTAAAAAAAAAAAACAATACCAACTACGATGCAAATGAGACCAGATGGTGAAGAACCCACCAACCCACCAAGCACAATGGAAAAACGGAAAACAAAGGAAACAACAAAACATGAAGACATCTCAAGATTGCTCAAAGTATGACAAATGTCAAAATAATGACAGCAAAAAATGGCTTTAAGAATGGTGTGATCTATCAGAGAAAGCCAGTGATGACATATATCTTACGATGATCTGCCATGCTTTTCATTCTAAACAAAGCACATTTTATTTCAAGAAATCTAAATAAGGAATACTACAAGAAAGTAATCTTGCTGGGAAGGGCAGGTTGTTGCCCTAAAAACATAACTGAAGATTACACTAAAAACTGATAAGACATGGTGCACATCAAAATAAACAAATAACGTTGTAAGGGAACATTCCAAACAAAACAACAAATGAACTCTCCAAGACATCACATACAAACATACAGACATACAAGCACACGCGTACACATTTATGTAAGGCAAGTTATTTCCATGCAAAGCAAAGGGAAGTGCTGATGAAGAGTGAATGGAGTGAGTGGGTACCGAAGTGTACCGATAAAATCCAGAATTAGAGGAAGTGGTGCTCATAATAAAGAGCTGCTTGTTAATATAGTACATGCCCATTCAGTAATGTGGTGAGTCCTTTGTCTACTGCCAGTTTACTTATGAGGGTAATTTGAATATTCAGGTCTACATTACTACATAAACAAGGCAAAGAGGGTAAAAGGGGAAGGATTCAGAGTTGGTGAGGGATCAGCTAATTTTGCTTTACCATTCCACTACAGGAGCAAAAATACTACTTCTGGCCTCTAATTTGTTGAAACTGAGCACTAGTGCAATCACTAGCATACCGTTTCTGGAGCTTGGAGCTTAAACACACATAGGTGTGAGCAGTTTTTGGAAATGGAGCTGCTTGCACTAGTTTGGCATATCATGGCTGCAGCAGGAGTAGCACATTAGCGCGTTTAAGCAGTGATGGTATTAAGGACCCGTGTGTTACTGGAAGATCTCTGCTCCTATGTGTATTTCTTAGCTGGACCTCCTGTCTTAACATGCAGCTGTGCTACAGTAAAAAGGCATATGTGGCGTTTCCTTTCAGGGGAATGGTGTCATTTTTTAATACTAAGGCTCACTTCCCCACATGCAAAAGTTCTCCCCCAAAAATATTTAGCAAAGACACTGTCAGTGCATCCTGTGCTTTGCGCCACCCAAGACAAGTGTGATTCGTTTAAAGAAATACAAACTAGCCAAACAACCCACAGTTTTTTTTTTTCCTATTCAAGAATGATAGTGGATGGTGCCAGCTCTATCTCCAGCCCTGGCACATCTCTAATGATGTGTGGTGATAGGTCTGACTATGCCAGACTACTCTCCACCCACAATGCTATGGTAGAAAAGCAGTAGATCGATTTCCAGTCACCGTAGCTGTCCTTAAACTGTCACTGCTTAAATTCCTATTAGTTTAAATAGAAGGCAATATCAGCAGGTGGATTTCTAGAATTGATGCTAATGGACATCAGCTCCTCTCACCCTTTTAAAAGCCATTTCATCTACTATTAAGGTAACTGCAGGGACTGGAACTACATCCCACAAATAGTTGTGAATGCCACGTCATCGTCAGGAGTCTCTCATTGATATAAAGTCTGCCTTCATTCATTGACTTCAAATATAAGCAGAATTCAAAATGCCTACCAAACACTGCACCACTAGAGCTGCATATATACAAACTCAGTTGCTGTCAGTGCATCCTGTGCTCTACCCCACTGCTCTCAACACAGAGGGGTCTTCCGGAGCCACATAAAAGTAGGAATGTCACAAAATGGCACTATGACTGTGTTAGCGCTACTGCTGGCTTTGGGCCAGTACAAAATTAGAGGCCATTACCACAGAATTATCACCACAGTATGAATGAGTTTAATTTAAAAGGTACATACGTAGATGGGAGTGTTTAACTCTTTCTCCGCATATCCGATCTCAAATTGTGAAGGGGAAAGAGTTAATGTTAAGACAATGAGGCAAGTGTGAAACCAGAAAAAAGTAAAGTCAGAGGAAAATAGTGAATTTAAGACTGAGGAGAAACATAACACTGGCATGGGAAGGTGCAGGTAAGACCTTGTTGTTTGTGTGACAAGACAAAAAAAAAACAACCAAAAACAGGAAGCTTAAAAGGCTTTGAAAAGATGCATCTGTTTGTAAGGGCGTCAGTGTATCAGTCTGATTATTCGTCTGCACATTAGACTAATCGGCCATTAGTTTGATTAATAAATACATGCAGACACTATTATAAGAGCAACAGTTTTAGTATATAGAGAAAATGGAAAAAGAATAAATGTCTTACATTTCTCTAGCGTTCTGCTGGTCTGGAAAAAACAAAACATAGATCATAGTTAGTACTGTTTCGTTCACCGTATGTGCCAAATTTAAAACTACTTCTACTTGTACAACTACTACTTTAGGAAAAGGACACAGTGGACATAGCACACAAGCAAAAAAATGAATTATGGTACAGGCAAACCATCAGCTTATCTAATAAAATAAACAAATCTGAAATAAATAAAATCTTCTTTCTCTAGTCCTTATAAAAGATTGGTCAGGGCATATCAGCAGAGCTACTGGAGTTAGTAGAAGAGGGATGGGAAGCGGTGGCTGCTTTTACCTCTTCCTCTTGGTCGGAATCGGACTCCTTTTGGAAGCAAGAAGCAGCAGGAAGCAGAAAGATGTACAGATAAAACAACAGTGACATTAAAAGTGAGGAAAAGACAGGGGGCAATGTATGGTTAACATAGGAACAAAGACAACCAGTCAATGTGACTGCAGGAGAGCAATTTAGTCTTTAAAAGCTGAATTAGGCAAAAAAAGATTAGGAAAAAAAAATCACATTTACATCTTTTGTTGTTTCTTGACTGTTTGGCATAAAACATCACAGATTATACATATTGTGTAAATGTTACTGACACCTCATTACACTAAGGCTACATCCACACTAATATGTTTTAAAACAGTGTTTTAAAATGTGTTTGAGCAACATTTCAGAAATAATCTAGTCTATTTTTAAATGCCTTCAACAAATTTCACACAACTGCGTTGAATTAACAGCTCGGGGTCAAGACTGATGGGTCTCTTTGTTACTGTTTTAAGGTTTTAGTATTTTTGATTAGCAATCCTAAAATGTTGCAGTATATGCTATTTGTATATGTTGTACACGCAAACTGTACACATAGCAAAATGTATGTGCTTTAAAACAAAACGTATTAGAGCGGACATGTCTTAATTCAGGTTTTAAAGCTCTTTGTATTCAGTTCTTTCTTGACTTCATTAAGGGTTCGGTCTGTAATGTTGCCTGATACTGCTTTAAGATAGCTCAGTGAGTAGGAAGGTAATTTTCACACTCCTGCAATTAACGCAGTGTGCTGACAGACAAGTCGAATAAGTGATACCAAGACATATCTGATGGAGGGAGAGGGATTATGCTGCATGCTGACGGTGACAGGGTGTAGCTCTCACCTTGCAGTATGATGGAAGTGTGATGTTGAGGTTGCATATAGCATTTTGGGTGAGCGACCTGTAGTTCCTGGGTTCTTTCATAAAGGATAGACGACCACATGGCTCCTGAGTGTTGTCTCTAATCTATAAACAGCAACGCAGTTCAGTATTAGTCAGGCAGTCGACTGTTCACCAGGAAAATAAGACATAATGATTAGAGTGGGTGCCGTTACATAATAAACAATGTTTCTGTGTGGAATAGGCAGGTAAGAGTAAGAGAAAGTACTTACTTTGATGAAGAGTGCTAGTCTGTTTTCCTTGAAGGCAAAAAAACTGAAAAGATGGTGCTGGCCACTTTTGGTGAGGGGGACAAGGTTTCCAAAACAGTCTGCATAGATAGGTTTACCTTCCAGGACCTGAGAACAATAACAAAAAGGTGTGTACAATACAGATAATTAACAACATACAAGTAACACCGAGTCTTTGTGGCCTTTGCTTCCATGCACATATGGCTCATTCTATGGTGTGGAAATAAATGACTCAACAAATGAATGAAGAGTGAAAAAGTGTTTACAAAACTAACAAAAACAAAGTATAGAGAATATAATCATTTCAAAAAATTCATTCAAAAAATGAAAAATACAACACTATTACAACCTCTGTCGTTCCTCACCTCTACGTCTCGGCTGCGAGCCACCTCAGTGAAGTTCTCCTGCTGTTCCAGCGTTTTATCGATCTTGTCGTCGGTCATGCAGAAGCAGCGTAGACGGGCCTCGATGGGGTCGTGGGTCTTGGCAAAGATGACGAACTTGGCCATGTAAGGGACGCAAATGATCTCCCGGTACACCTGAGTAGAGAAGTTGACAGATTCCTGGACTTGCCGACAGTCTATCAGCCAGAACCTAGAAAGCAGAAGATGACGGTGACGTTAGATATTTGTTGGGTGTCACACCGATGTCACTTTACATCAGCGACAGATACAACGGTGCTTTGTGTTACCTGGCAGACACATTGGTGGTGAAGGAGACACAGTCATTGATGAATGTTAATGGAGTGGTTCCTGTTATATCCTCCCACTGGGCAGGCGTCGTCCCACCTGCAAACGGACACAAACATCACTCAGTCGACTTTATTTAAAGTGCAGAATCACCGTGCAGCGGTGTCCCAATACACTTTACAATTAAGATGAACAGCACAATTAAAATACACGGGACAAAACATACATCAGGGAAATAAAATAATACAAATGAAAATAAAACAACCACAATTAAAAACATCAGTATAAGGAAATCAGCAAAACAACTACATTAAGACATCGGTGTTAGAAGAATGTTCTTAAACATTAGCTCTAGGGTCGGCAGCAATCAGCATCATGAAATGATAAAATAGGTCAGGTTTTTGCAAAAAAATGCTTAGGTGAAAAAATGCTGTCTTGGTGACAGCTTTTATATAAGACTGGAATGTCAAGTGAGAATAATAGATCAGGTCAAGGTTTTTCAACACTCAATAAATGCCCATGTTTGGCTCATCCCGCGTGTGTTCTCTCACCGGTGATACTACAGAGCAGTCGTAAAGTGGGGGTGTCCCCTCCGAAGCCGTTGAGGATGGGGTCAGCGTTGGTTTTGGGGACGGGGATGGTCATGGTGATAGGTTTATGGAACTTCCTCCGGCGGGGCTCCAGGGTGACAATGGGGCTAAAGGTGGCCTTGTTCCCCAGGATCTTTCTTACTACGTCCACAGTCACTGGCTGCGCCTGGAGGAGGAGACAAAAGACATAATATTCATTTCTGAAGGTAATAAATGTTACTAAGGGTATGAGCTAAGTAATTACAAAAAATACAGTCCTTTTGACGCAGAACAATATCATCTCCACTTGGGCAAACAAAAACACTTCATCAAGCCTTCATCCAGCCTTTTACTTCATTCTTCCTGGCAAAAAAATGTATTGGCCAACACTGAATATCTCTGCAAACTTTGACAGTAGCACTTTATTTTACTGGTCATATATTTACAAGGTAATTTCCCAGAAAAATAGACATAGGCCTGGGAAATATTATGAGAAAGAATTCAAGGAAAATACAGTTTCCATTTTGTCCATTGGATTGTAAAATCTTTTTAACTGATTCTGTTTTTGTTGTATGAGGTAGACTCTATATATTACTTCATATACTACTACTAACCATATAATATATATCAACAAAATATTAAATGTAACCACAAAGTTATGAGGTATTACGTGAAGTAATTCCTCAATATAAAATGTCTATTTTTCAGAATAAGCTAATTTTCCTCATGATAACTTATGCCTTGGCTTTATTAGAATAAGAATCTTTGTCTTGACTTTGTCATAAGAGGCAGTTCCAAATAAATTATAGAAAGTGTAATTCTAATACAATAATATATCAGAGTACACATCAAGATAAAACAGAAAAATGCACATATCATAAGTACAGTTTGCCATGAGGGCTCAGTTACCTGCAGGCCAACCCTGATCCTCTTGGTGAGGGCCCCCTCAGGAAAAACTGCCTGCACCTGAGGCACAACAGTGCTGCTCAGGACGCCTCCCTCGGGACCAATCAGATTACTGTCCTGCTTGATGCGTGACACCACAGCAAAGTATTGTGGAAAATCTCTGGTGATGATCCGGCAGATGCGCTTTCTCTCCAACTCCTCCGGTGTGTCCAGCTCTGGAGGAAAGAAAAAGGAAAGGACCAGCATCATTGAAAAGAATGTAAGAATCACAATATGCTGCAGCCCAGTGGTACGCCTTCAAAAACTGACCCTCGTCCATGCCGTTGAGTATCTGGTTGAGTTCTTCCTGGGTGTGTTCACAGTGATGCTCCTTCCAGCTCTCTCCTGTCTCACTCCTCAGAATAACCAGCTCTCTCTCCTTCCCTCGAAGGGCAGCAAAGTGGGGGATCTCCACGATCACGGGGCTGGAGGAGTTCAGGACAGGTGATTGAGTACAGAACGCAATGGAACATCTTCCTCCTCTTCTTCATCAAGTCCATTATTCAGTGTTGGCTTTAGGTTTTTTGGTCTTTGGAAGACATCATTTTCTACACATTGTGTTCACTTAGAAATTGCTTGTTATACCTGCATTTAATGTAGAACATGTAGACATCTAGAATTAGCTAGCACTGAAGTCCCTAGCTCACAGTTTAAAGCCCCCAGAAATTGTATAGTGGAATGGATCTCTGATTGGTTAACACTACCTGCAATGCCCCATAATGACCCAGTGACGGCCCGTAACTACTAGCTGGCTCATAGGATTTCTATTCTGTTTTATCATACTGGTGTCAGGTTGAAATCCAGTACTGCTTCATGTTGAATAAAGCTCGGCATCAGCTACAAGTACAGACTAAGTTTGCAGCGGTGCATTGCAGTATCACCCAACAATGCACTGCTTAAGACACTTATATGCACATAAGATTCCAACCCAGGTAAATTCACTTAGCATATAGCATTTTAGTAAAATGGACAGCAAAGAAGCATGATAAGATGCAGGAGACTAGTTTTACTATTGTCTGCCACAATATGTCAAGTCGGGGAGTTTTGCAGACTTCCTATATGCAAAAGTTAAGTATCAAAGTGTTACTTTAATACTTACCTGATCTGCTAGCTACAACGTCTTTGAAAACATGCTAAATTGAAGAGCACACACCAAGGACAAGGACAGACACAGCTAACATAGATCATCACATCAGAGCTGCTGATATTTTCATGTGATACTTGACTTGTTCTCCGGCCTCAAAATACAAGATCACATGATGTTTGTGTTTATTTTAGAAACTAAACGATGTCAAATGTTTGATGCGCCCAAGGAAAGGCAGGAGAAATGGTTTGATATTTGGCAGTTTAAATAGCTTTTGATACACAATCTTGGATATAATAAACAAAACAAAAAACTCAAAAAACTGGACATCACCTTGTTACCTAATCGGCAGGCCACACAACCAAAGTTCACATGAAAATAGAATAATCTACTTCTAGCTCATAGCTATTAATAAAATGGAAGGCACAAATACAGAGGCACACGTAGAAATGGAAAAGCTAAGCAGAGAAAATAAATGAATAAAAGAAGAAAAAGAAAAGTAATATGACGTCTAAAGGGTAATAAGCAGCTGAAGTTGAAGGACACAAACACAGCATGACAACACGACAACGTATGGACATAATAACATCCAGACGAAGGATGGAAAGGAAAACACTGAGACAGCATCCATGGATTGTTTCATATGCAAAACTTTTTTCCACCCTACCCGAGGAATTTTGTGCCCGGCGGGCCGAGCTGAAGGATTCTGCTAACCAAACTCTCTCCCTCATTAAGAGGTGGAGGGGCACTGGGGAGGTGCAGTTTACTGAGTGATCGACCAAGCGTCCATACGCAGCAGTGAGGAAGAAAGAGCACACACAATGCTTTGGTTGGGTGCAAAATAGAAACCTTGGGGACGTAGTTTGGTGAAACTTTGATCATTTTCACTAAAAATATGGAGATCAAAAGTGTGCAAAAGGAAATACAAAAATAAGACAGTATGAAGTAAATAACTAAGGATATATAAATAAATAAATGAATAAATACAGACATATAGGCAAAGATTTTAAACAGATTTTTTACGTATGTGAAAAAATTGACTTCATATCTATTAAATGATGAAATAATTCAATAGATAGTGGCTACGCTATTGTTTTATAATTTGATGATTACATTACATATTTTATCTGTATCTATTGACACTTGTTCCATATACAAGGTTTAACATAGTCTTGGAAATGTTCAAAGCTTCTTCATTAACAAACAATAAATGACAAATTACATCAATACGAGGATTAAGCTTCTGAAGGTGCTCAGACATCTGATTCAAACATAAAAATACAAATGGTTTTGGTAGTTTTGGTCAGAGAGAACCTCCATCATGTAAGGGGTAGGCAGCGCACAGGTGATGGGTACTTAAAGGTCATGAACGTAATTGCAAATATATCTACAAAGTCATAACAGAAGTATAAATGCTATTGTGATTAAAAAACTTGAAGGGCGCCGGCAGCGGGCAGAATTTTAGGCTACATATCAAACCAATCATGGTGCAATATACTGGAGGTGCAGTTAATCAGAAAGGCTTTTCTATAGAGGGTGAAAGGGAAAAAGGTTAAAGAGAGTTAGACTGCAGCTGTTATAAAAGAAAACAGGGCATGCTGAAGAGCAAAGATTAACGAATCTGTGGCGCTGGGAAAAAGCAAGAGCAGATACAGAAACAGGTTTAGTAAGGCCGAGGCAGGGGTTAAATTAATCTGAAAAACAAAAAGGCAGCACGTTGTAAGCATCTCATTAGAAGTGATACAAATATCTGAATGTAAGCAGTGGGCTATGGCTCTGCATTTCTTTAAACAGATACCTCTTACCTGTCTTATGGCGCTTTTCCACCTCATGTTACCACCTACTCGCCTTTTTGGGTTTTCCGTCGGGCTAAAGTTGTGGAAAGTACCCGGTACTTTTTTGGTATCACCTCTGTCAATGTAAATACTAAATGATACCGAAAAATGACATGAAAATACTGCAGAAAATACTCTATTCACTGTAGCCTATATTCTATTGTTTTCATATTATATTCATTTATTATACTATACCACTATATGGCAAAGAAGTTCTGTGTTGTGTTGAAGATGACACATGTTGCAGCAGTTTCATGCCGTGTCGCTATGGCAACCATGTGTCATCCCGTGGAAAAGCGCCATGACGCTAAACATATGTTTCAAGGATAGAAAAATATTTTTCAGATTTTTTTCAAATTATATTTTTCACCTTCATTTAAAGGTTACTGGTTGAATGATTCGACACAACAAAGGCACATAAAAATCGAAGAGTAGTTGCCTTACCCAAGGAACTGAGCTCCGGACGGCCCCACCTCGATGAGCCTGCTAGCCAGACCCTCGCCCTCCACCATCGGGGGCATGGTGGCCAGACGGTGTCTCTTCACCAGTCGACATGTCACCCGTGTGGGCGCGCTGCACTTCCTGGGTGGGACGATGATGCGTAGGCCGTTGTGCCGGCAACCACGCATAGCTCCGCCCCTTGCATCCACCATAAAGCTGACGAGGAAGCTGTGGGGGAACAGGAGAGATTCCCACATATTAAAAAATGCCTTTAATGCCATTAAGTGATGCGAACACAGACACCATAAAAAGTGGAATGCTTAGGATATTTTACTGTGAAATGTTACATAATTATGCTTTAACCAAATAACTAACCTGTCTTCATAGCCCTCATCATCATCTGTTTTCTAAGATCTACCATGTAAAGTACTGTATGCAGTGGTCTACTGGAGCCACTTGAGTGACGTCTGTTATCTCAATACTCAGTGATGAAAAGCTCCATGTCAATAAATCTCATCAAACTGCATCATTTGTAACTTTGTACCCTGAGTATGACTTTGTCTTTGACTTCACACCACATGCAAAGTACCACAATATATGTGAATATGGATCACATCTCAATGATCGAGGGGGGTATGGGTGTAATGAGGTGATGTTGCAGTGCCATAACCATTCCAAATACCAATGTGATATTGATAATGCCTTTGTAGTGACTTTAGTCGAGCAAAGACAAGACACGGACAGATGCGAAAACTTGTTACTGAGCAACAACACAGACACGAACCTGCCTGATGAATGGTAAATAAGTGATTGTCAAGTGATTGTCAGAAATACAGTATATAATCTTATGCTGAATACTGTTTTATGCATAAGTATCCCTTGTGCTAAAATGGAAAATTGGTGGGTATGTTAGTGGAAAAATACAACGCATGTGAAATAAACACATCCTGAACTTTCATGGGTTACTTTTTTCCCCAGATATCACATAAGAAGAAGGACCACATGTATAAGACGACGTCGGTTAAAGACAGTGACACACATATACACCTCTCCAGCAGGAGAGCACACTGTGAGGGGAGGAAGAGAATGATGAAGATGAGGAGGAGGAGGATAGTGATGAAACCAAGGTGCAGAGGGTCACCTGCTGTGGTCTCCATGATCATGGCACGGAGAGGAATGGCTAAAACCCAGAAACAGTTCAGAGAAGAAGAAGAAGAAGAAGAAGAAACCCAAAGAGGAAAAACAGAGCAAGTATGACACAATTTGTTATAAAAAAAACATTCAACAAAGGCTAATGTAAAGTTTCAGTACTGTGGTGCAGATTGATCGACTGTATGTTCTGCCATCATCAGGGGAGTGAAGCTTATTGAAAATGCCAGTTTTGGCACTGATTGTAGTTAAAGTGCACTGTTGCAGCTAATGCTCAGCGAACGGTCTGTACAAGTTACATGATCAGTGTAGCCATGGGTTTAGCTCTGGAAAGGATTCATCTCGTAACCTCATAACCGTAAAGTATAAAGGACACTTTTTTAATGTAATTGTTGTAATTGCAATTGTAATTTAATGTTGTTATATATGAATAATTACATTTTAAAATCACACGATCAAAGGAGAATTAAAGACAAATCACAAGATATCAGAAATGTTAAATAATTGCTTCAAATAATCATATGCTAAACACCAGTAACAGCTGCCAAATAAGTGTAAGCATTCTATTCCAAGCACGGAATTCATTGGAGTTAATGAGCTGATTGAGAAACACTGTGATTACTGATTTATTCCACCACTTAGACCATAACAGCACCTGCACTTTTTGTTGAACTGTTTATGCATATTCATGAATTTGAAGGTAGCGTTACTGGATATTCAAACATTTTCTACATCTCAGACACTTAAGCTTTCAATCTACAGTGTTATTAGGTTTAAATAGTTCAGTGTCTTGTCATTGTAAACATGTTTTCTCCGGCTTGCCTGTACGTACCCAGAGTGAATGGGGCTTGAGGATAAAGCCACATTGTCCAGGTTCTCTGTGCCCCAACTGAGTCTGTAAGAATCTCTCTCATTCTCCCTGGCAAGAGTCGAAACCTGGGATCAAACAGAGACATAAACTCTCAGTTATCAGTGATGCTCAAGATGATGGCTTTAACGCAAATTCCCAAAAAACATAGCGAAGTCCGAAAGTCTAAAAAACAGTGTTTTCTGGGCTAAAACAATACATTTTAAATGCAAAAGCTTGTTAAACACTGGAGAAGTAGAGTTAGAAATATGAATAAAAAGATGTTACTCTTGCAATTCTCAAAATGAACAAAAAAAGCCCATTTGACCTGTAACGCAGTGTCTGACTGAAAGAATAGCATAAATACAAACATCAACGGCATAAAGACTAGGCTTTTATTTCAGTTCTTTTGAGCAGAGCTTGCTGTTATTATGCTACATCTTCTTGTACCTGGTGACTGGTGAGCATGTCGTCCATCATGCCTTCATGTTTAGGGGAGTAGTAGCTGTGGTGGGTGGGTGTGAAGGACCTGTCGGAACTGGAGCGAAGAAGAAGAAAAGTCAGTAAAGCTCAGTGGTTATGAAGACAACAGATCAGAGCAGGGCAGGAAACGGGGAAAGTAGGGGTCGATCAATATGGTCATATTCAGGGACAATAAATAAATAAATGTTCTTTTCTCACGTCGGTGTTGACAGGCTGTTACTCTTGATGAGCATCTATTCAGATAAAGTGAGAGTGGCGGAGAGAGGCTACTGCATCAGAGCCAAAATAGAACATTTTTAAATTCATTTACTTTATCGGATACAGGATTCGAAAAATAACAAGACCAATAATTGTAAAAACTCTCAAGTAATCAGCCGGGCGGGTAATTGGTCGACCCCCTACCCCGCATCTCGTGACTTGATGAACATTAATTAGGAAAAGATAATGATATCAAACTGATGAAAGGAGTCGCATCACACAGATTGTGGTTAGGGCTGGGGAAGGTTTACTCAGTCTTGGAAAAGCACAATTTCATTTGATTTTAAAGGTTAGAAACTTAAAAAAGCTTAGTTGAAGAAAAGTTGAATTGTTGTTCCAAATGCACTGAGGTTCCCTCCTCAGCCCTGATCGTCAGTTACACAGTTTACTTCAGTAGTGCTGAAGGTTTCAAAGGCCACATGTTTGGCCAGCGTCAGCACATACCTTTGCATTCGACTATGGAGGCATGACAAGGGAGACCAATGATGAAGTATGAGCAGGAGAGGTTGCAAAACACACACACACACACACACATAAAATACAGGCAGTTAGTCGTTTAGTGAATTGACGTGTTTGTGCAGATATTATCAAAGTTACACACTCATTTATAAAAAAGGCGAGAACAGCAAACAGCAATAGAGAAATAATTGTATATGTTAACAACACAACAATAGAGGTCAACATGTGACGGAGAGTTGGATTTACCTGTCAGTGCGTCCGCCCTCGAGGCTAAAGCGCAGGTAGTTCATTCCATCCAGATACTGCCCGGGCAGGGAGTCGTCTCCCAGCTCCCTGAGGTCCTCGGCCCTTAGGTACTCGCCTCCATCGCCTGTCATCGTGTCATCGCCTTGGGAGAGCACAGCGGAGGAATTATATTCATGACAGAGACAAACAAACTGAACACAGAAACTCCCCAGGATTTCAGAACAGCTGGAACTTCTTGAAGCATGTGATGATCTTCTACAATATGATTTAGCTCCTCCCTAGCCCTGAGTAAGAGTCAATAATACAGTAAAATGTAACCGTGATTTTTTTTTTTTTACTGTTATGATGTGGAAGAAAACATTACTTTAATAACTTTTTGAATCCAGGACAAAACATTTTTGCTTTTTACTTTATTTGAATAGTAAGACACACAGATATATTTTACGTGATTAAAAACAATCACTAACTTAATACATCTAACAAACTGCATACAATATAAGCTCAATCTTGACTTTAAGACTAAAAAGTCATTGTGGCAAGATTACTGACTGAATTAAATATAATGATGATGATCATATATGACATATGTTACTGTTCACATACAGTAAACGGTAAAATATTCATGTTGTAAACATTCTTCTGCTCCGAGGGGACTTTTAGCTGAATGCATTGTGCCATTTGCCATCACCTTACTTCTTCTTAGCAAATTTACCTGCATATCATGTTAGATTTGTACCACTTTGCTCGTCTTTCGCTGGTACTATTGGCCGCAACATTTTGCAGTCTACTGCACTGCGCAAACGCAGCTATAAGATAATGTCACATTAACTGCTCACCTTTATGTTTTGCTGCTAGTCTGTGCAAAAGCAACACTTTTTGCTGCATGACCTCTCTTGTGCCTTTAATATCTGACAGCCAACAGATGCATGTTATTGCAGCAGTTTACTATGACCTTGTGTTATCTGCACAATCGTGCCAAAGCTGTACTGCTGTTCCACTACTGTACAGCAGGGGGTAGCATCACTACTGACTGCAGGTTAACCTGGGCCAAAAACGCTCCAAACCATTCCCTAATACACCAGAACCATTCAGACAGTCCCTCCAGGAAGTTGCGATGCTGCAATTTCAACAATTAATGTAAATTCAACCGTCCATTCAGACATCCATCTATCTTCTTCTTCTTATGGGTTGCG
>JAPQRN010000011.1:5549027-5587838 GCA_037367275.1 Coranthus polyacanthus
TCCATCTATCTTCTTCTTCTTATGGGTTGCGAGTAAGCGGAAGAAGATGGATGTATGAATGGACGGTTGAATTTACATTCATTGTTGAAATTGCAGCATCGCAACTTCCTGGAGGGACTGATTCAGAGTAAGTCTTGCACTCTCAGGCCTGTTTACGTGGAATAAATGCAGTAAAATTAAATATCAAAACCTCTTTATGTTATTGTAAAAAGGAATGAAGAAGAAAACCAACCCGTTCTCATTATCCGTTTAAGGAAAAAGTACATTAGCTGAGCAAATAAATTCTTAATTGGTTTTCTGTTTATGCTAGTGACAATATTTTGCTCCAATATACTGATTATGGCTGTATTTAATTCCTCTCATAGAAAGGATAGAAAAAAAGAAAATTATTGACAAAGAAACAATTGGTACCCTGGTGCTATAGATAAACGTAACTTTAAAGAATTAAATTTGAATAATCATAATTATTCAAATTAAATAAACATCTAAAGACCTGAGTTTTCCAGTGCAATGATTATTGATGTTGGATGAGCCTTTTGAAACAGCATTTAAACCACAGGACACTATGGAAAGGCAAATACGGCCATATTTTATTTTATTTCACCTTGTTCCATAAGGTGGTTGTTATGTTTTGTTGTGGGTTTTTTCCATTCGGCAAAAAATTTGCTTTCATGCTATTTTCCAATACTTTTGAGTTTTGTCTCACCAACATAGTGTCACAAATGCTGCTCAAATTGTAGCAAACGACCTAAAGTCTAGTCCACACATACACAGGTAGTTTATTCTCCTTCCATCTCAAAAAAAGGCAAAACACAAACTCTGTCCACATGAAAACACAACTGAAGAACACGCCAAAAACGGCAACGACATAACCCTGACCCCAAACCTAACCTAAAAGCCAGAAACTCAGTTTTCCCTGCCCACGTATGTAACAACACTACGAGCGGAGTTTCTAAATATTTTCACCCTTGAAGGAGGTTTCCCAAAGGTTCATTTTCAGTGTAATACTGTATTTTTTGTGTGGATGAAAAGGCCAAATTGCATAGAAAAAAGCTTGTGTTTTAGAAAATACCCGTGTATGTGCGGACTTGGCCGAAGCCCGCGGGCAGCAGATGGTAATGGCGTCATAGCAGCATGAGCCTGAGAGTTCAGCGCATGAGGCTGCAGCTATGTGGTTTATAGAGCTGTAGCTGATTTTGGCCCAGGTCTGGTAGAAAGCATTACGTTACCGCAGCAGAACAAGTGAGAAACATACTGTAGTTAGACAGAGAGGTTCTGGTGCCAATAGTATACAGGCTACCTGGAGAGGAAAACGTATAACAAGGACATAAGGCAACATTTTACACGAATGCTTCTCTTTCTTTTAAGGCTCTTCCTCAAAGTAGGTCACTATTTGAAATAAAAAAAAACAAAAAACATATGCAATCAACTGAATATGACGCAAAATACTGTATTTGAACAAAAAAATACATTTGCCCCAAACTTCACAAACAACATCCGTGGGCTATTACATCAAAAGAATCTTGTAAGGCTCGTGTTAGTGTTAGTTTAGTAAGTACTTCTTTGTCTTGTCGGGTTAGAAACCAGCTCTGAAGTGACGACACTGTGGGTAAATTAGCTTTAATCTCGTATTCGGTCTTGCTCTGGATTTCTTGTATTTCCTCTGGAGGATAAACGATAATACTCTGGAACATTTTTTCTCTTGTTACCTCGTGCCCCCTGGTACAAAAAAAAAGAACGTGGCAATACGGGTAGGATAGTATTATTTAGTATTGATTTTCTTTTTCAACGCATAAAGTCAGGAAGCCGACACAAACAGCAAGCCTTACCCTGCTAGAGGCCAAGTTATGTGCTGCCGACATTTCATAAGCTTATTAATTTACACACATTCTGTTTGTTACACACACAAACATTAATGTCAATATGACAAACTGTGCTTTTAGAACGGTTTCTTAGCATATTTATGAGAAGCTGAGATAATTCTACCCTGGTACCAATTCTATGAGCATGAAGTGAATAAGTGTATTTTCCACATTCATTATTAATGTGAATTTCTTTAAATATACACAGGGAAAGTATCAGAGCAAAAACATACCGTATATAGTAAAAACATTATGTTCAGCTAGCATTAAGCTCCCTTTCTTTAATATATTTTAGTTGGAAATATAACTTTGGTGTGTTAGTTTTCCTAGATCACAAATTTCCAAATCATATATTAGTCGATATGGTAGCATGTAATTAAACAGCAGTTGCTACAGGCGCATTCATCATGCATAACACACCACCCCCCCTGGGTAAAATCAGCACAGCAAGCCTTCACACAAAGCTCCGTGCTGAATACCTTCAACATCCATGAAGTCGTCTGACATAACGTCATCATCAATGGCTTTGAAAGCTGTGGGTGGACAGCACAGTCCTTAAATCTACTCATTGTAGAAAAGCCTTCTGAACTCTTCTCAAAAAGGGGAGGCAAAGCGTACACCGAATTACTCTGGGGCGTAAAATAGAAGTCTGGGTAAATGTAGGCTTTTAATGTTTGACACCAAACCACTGTGAACACCAGGTAATCTGTACTGTTACACAGCCAAACGTGACCAAAAAAAAACAAAAATAGGACTTTCACGGTGGAAAAGTATCAAAAACATAATTTATGGCAGGTAATGATTAAACTCCTATAATAAGTCAGTATTAGGAGCCATATGAATTACAATCAACTCATTGAAACTGCATTAACTGATCCTTTTGGAGGCAGTGGGACCATGTGAGTCACAATTTTAGTGGAAATAGCAATTTTTGCATTTCATTTTTCCCTGAAAAATTCTAATAGTGATGAAGTGATTTTGGCTGGGGTCTGTACCATAAAACATGTTCCTTATCTGGAGAATATGATTTGGAGGTCAGCTGGGGCATCTTTGGAGCGCCACAATGCACATTTATACGTTTATAATATACACCACGTTAAGAATGATATGTTGCGTACACAATTTGCCTTTATCGAAAATTGCAGCTGCTGTGATTTGGTGGATAATGGACTCGCACCATATTGCGGTTTTGAAAGTACTTCGTTCGAATTGGTCAGCCCTAAATAGACAGGGAAAATCTGTGTAACTATGTACCACCTTTCACCGTGTCTTGGGTAAAGTAGGATAGATAAAAAACCAGGAAGCTCGTTTATGCCGCTCCGCTAAGTTGTGGAACACGACACGGCGCTACTGGACATGTGGTTAAAAGCCTCTTTCTATTTAAGAGCTAGAATGTGTGTTAATGTGTCTTAATGTTGACAGACTCTTGTGTCCAACATGACTCACCCTCTTCATCCGAGACATCCAGCACTTCAGTCATCGTCTCTGGCACGTTCAGCTTGTGTTTCTCTGTCACCGTCTGGCAACAAGGGAGGAAATGGATCTCATTAGCTGTAGTCCTTATCATGTCAATCAACTTCCGCAGATAATGCAATGCAGAAAAAAAATACCAGGAGAAGTGGTGTAAAGCGTTCACTGACTGATTTGTTCATGGCTTGTCTGGCAGCTGTCAAATCACTGCAGCGTGTTTTCGACTCTAACGCAGACTCGTGTTGTGTTTAACATAATAAGACGGAATTTAAACATACCATTAGAATTTCATTTAGTGAAATGTTGTGCGTGACGTACCGTTGTGGTGGTGATGATCTCCTCGGTGACGACTCTCAGTGTGTCCACCACGGATATGTAGCCCAACCTCCGAGCAATACCCAGAGCAGTGTTACCATTCTGAACAGGAGAACACAGTGAATAACATGAAGAGATATGGTACGTGTTTATATGTCTGTGTGTGTGTGTGTGTGTTTTTCTGTACACGCACCACAGTTGTAGCGTTTGGCTTGGCACCGTATTGCAGCAGGACGTTAATGATGTGTGTGTTTCCTTGCTGGGCTGCCTGGTGAAGGGGAGTGTATCCATTCTGAAAAGAAAAGAAGAGGAAAAAAGAGAAAATCCAGCAAAGAAATGTATTATAGAGAGTTAGACAGGCTTTCTGCATTTTCAGCAATTGAAATGTAAGTCATTTCAAGGCCTAAAAGTGAGATTATTTCATTTTTGACTTTGTAAGACTATGTTAGATTTGAATCGATCTTTGTACTTTGGCAGCTGATACAAAGTGAACAAAGACTTGCGTCTAAAAATTGGCTGAATCTGTGACATTGATTTTTGAGACACACTGCCACCATACTTTTTTTTTCCTTTAAAATAAGTATTCCAAGAATCACCACCTTCACATAGAAAGTGTTAAGGTGTTAAACTATATGAAAAACAGCTTCTGATACAAGGAAATAATCATAAAGATTACTTTCATTAATATTCTTATTATTAGAGAAAATGCTCTCATTTGTTGTGATGCTAACATATACATTAGCATAAAGTTCTGCAGCTTCTTAATGAACAATGATTGTTAAAATGCTACATGTAGCATCATAACCGACTTGAATGTATACAAATATTCTTTGATCTCACCTTGGTCTTGGCATTGACGCTGGCTCCACTCTGTAGCAGGAAGTTGACCATCTTGGCGTTACCGTAGTGACAGGCCACAATAAGTGGGGTGTAGCCCAACTGTAAAACAACAACACATGTATTTGTATCAAAAATGTATTAATGTATTAAAAACACAACACTTGCGTCCTGGTAAAACATTCGCGTGATGTCGCCTTCAGCAGGACGTTCATACTTTGGTCTGCTGGTCGAGGTTGGCTCCGTGCTTGGCGAGAATCTCAGCGACGGCGACTTTGTCCTCCTGAGCTGCCAGATGGAGGGCAGTCAGGCCACTCTGCATGTTTGACACAAACACATGGACTGTTACTATGGTCACAACTGCCAAAACTGCTGAAGACATACAGTATAACTTGTCCATTTCTCCTTGACAAATTCATACATTCAGTATGACTTAATGATTTATTGTAAAAGATAAAGTCATTCTAATAGCTGTATAAAGAATTCATTCCGTTGTTTCTCAAAACTGACCATCTCCTCGACAGTACCTTGGTGGAGACGTTGACCTGGGCCCCCTTGCTCAGGAGCAGGGCAGTCATCTCGGCGTGACCCTCCTGGGAGGCCAGGTGGAGCGGAGTGACGCCCTGTTTGGTCAGGATGTTGGTCTCGGCGTCGTACTGCAGCAGCACGGTGGCGATTTCCATCTGGTTCTTCTTAGCTGCGATGTGGAGAGGGGTGTAGCCATTCTGATTCGTGAAGACAGGAAAGACGCATTTAAGTAACACATGACATAATCAGAATTAAATACCGCTTCCAGTTACTATAAACTCCAATATTTAATAGAAAACATGCAATGCAGAGCACGCATTTGACATATGTCATTTTAAAGTTGACATGGCTAAAATGTTAGCAAAAATTTGCCTATGAACACATCCAAAAGACAAATTTGTGCTTGTGACTGTATTCAAACTTACTGAACATATAATATTTATACTGAGAATAAAAGCCTTTTTTCTGCTTAGTACTAAGTTGCTTATTAGCGCTGGGCCAGTAGTGTACAGTGGATTTATCTGATTTGAAAAAAAATGTGTTCACTCTCACTGTTTCCATGGAATAGCGTCAGCACAAACAAACTGCTTTCAGCTAAAAAGCTCCAACATCGTACTATAGGATACTTGCTCAACAAAAAGAACAGCAAAGTTAAGAGTAGGATTAGCTGATTTATCAAATGTCAGCCTTATCCTTGAAGTTTTATAAACTGATGCATTTTTAAGAAAATGCTTGTAAATGAGAATTTAACACAAGCACAGACAAACAGTACTTGAAGTCAACCGGGCGAACAGCCCTGGTTCATTTGACAGGTTTGAGAGTTCAGGAACAAACTATTAAGTAGACAGTAAGTCTTTCAAACGTTCAGCTTTAAGTAGGTTTTGGCAGCACGTCGTCTGCAGTTGTCCACTTCACACTCTCACCTTGGCCATGGTGTGGGGGGACGCTCCTTTGTCCAAAAGCAGGAGCGCCACCTTCTGGTTATCGTAATGCGCTGCGACATGGAGCGGGGTGAGTCCGTTCTAGAAGGGATGGATGGTGAGTTCACACGGATTAAACAGCAGTTAGTGCAGTAAGAAGCTATTAAGACCAGTCTACACACAGAGTTAATACCAGTGTTATAAGGGTTAACACTGCAAGCTGAGATGATTCAGAGTTATATTAGACAGCAAAAGCTGGAAGGACCGCTGTGTGGATCCTTATACAGTCGTAGTGTTAGCAGCAAGGACAAACATATTTAAAGAAAAAAAGGAATCTTAATGTAAAAAGGTGCCTGTTAACTGTTCTTGTTTTCTGGAATAAAATAGTTAATCCAAATGAAGGCTAATCTTTTGGAAACTAGGCTTACCGGAGCTCTTGCCGTCAACTTAACAGAACAACAGAAAAATAGCAATGCACCATTTACATATACATTACATAATACTTACAGTTCATTATATTTACATGCAAGAAAAGGGTTCACTAAAACACTTCATCATCATCCTACTGCATCATTCTCATACTGTCTACTGGTTTTGTTTCTGATGAATACCTTTCCAGCAGAGTCAGGTGGAGCACGACGCTGCAGCAGAAGTTTGGCTACATCCAGACTTCCGTACTTGGAGGCCACATGCAGGGGAGTAAAACCTTTCTGTATGGATGAAGAACAAAAGAAGAGCGATTACTAAATATATTTCAAAACACTGGCCATTCTTAGCTGTTCTGTCCATTGACATATCGGTACATTTATGGATGTTTTTAGCGAGGCTATTTTAATATGTTGTGATGTTAGTTAGATTTCCCTGTTCATGTCTCAAAGTCTTCACATACATTTGCAGTACAAATATTAATGAAAATATCAAGTAAGTTCCTCCGTAACCTTAGGAGATTGGAAGGGGCTGAAAATGTCAATTACTTCATATTAGCAAAGCATTTCAGTTACTGTTTTAGTCAAATGTATTGTCTGGGAAGATACACAATGAAAACATGGGAAAAAAGGCCCCTGGTATGGAACAGGGATCCATAAATCCTAAGGATTTTATATGATATGTCTGCAAACAAGCTGATGCAACTACAGGTAACTTTAATAAGAGTCATTTGATTTTCACACTATAGCCAGCAGAGGGAGCCCTTTAACCATTTTAAAATACCAAATCAGCCTGGGACTGACAAAAACCACATGACCAGCCTGTCTGTGACCCAGCCCTGCCCATGGAAGGAGCATTCCTTTGTTTGTCAAACCCTGGATTATATTGGATGTAATAGGTAAGAGAAAAAGGGGATGGGGGTGTGGGGGATGGAGAGAGGGAGGTTCTCCTTACACTGAGATTGGAGCCAAACAAAGATCAGTCCTATTGTAAGCAAATTATAGAGGATGGATATATGGATGGATGGATAAATGAATATATGATGCTGTGTTTGGTTTCCATAGTGACGGCCACACCCTTCCTCCACAGGGAGAAGCCAATGAGAGAGTTAGAGCCACCAGACCCTGACAAACTGCATCGCAGTCTCACCCTGTATGTTGTAAGAATACAGGACTAATCTGCCCTAGACTGGGTGCAAAGTGAAGCTGTTGACTGTGGTAAACACCTCCACAGTGATGAGGATAAATTGCTTGACTGTATTGAAGCTTCATATGCTGTTCAGACAACAGCAGCAGCCTCATCAATCATTCATCAAAACTGGGTCAAACGGATAGACCTGCATTTACAGTAACGCGTAACCTCCATTTGAATCACATCGAGGGCAGCGTTATTTTTTTATTGCACCCTTGCACACTGTCTTTAAAATGCATGTTTGTGATTGAAGTACCATGCTGTCCGCTAGCGGCATACTGATTCTGACCAAAACTAGTATGTAATATGTGACAAACTCGAACATTCGCGGTATGCCAAAGATGACTAGAGGTCATACGACACTGGTTCACAGTGTGCTGCTTCAGCTATCTGAATGACGCACCAACAATGCGTTACAGTCGTCTTCTTCTGTTGCTTGATGGCAGGTGGCGACAAGCCTGGCAATTTCATGATCTTAAAACCTAATTTTATAAACTCATTCAAATTTGGATGGGTGGTTAAAAACACATTCTTTTCTGTGGTGTGACATACTCAGAACACATTTATTTCAGTTTTACACAGACCTTAAAGTGCATGACTGCCACCTACCCAGCTGGAATGTGGGCCAGAGGTCCCTATTTATAAACATTAAACAGAGATGTACAGTACATCTCAGGAAATTTAGAACATAATGGCTATGCGCTGCTGAGACAAGCAACTACAAGTCTAAGTACATAAAATTGCTATGGTATGTTTTGCTATGAAACATTTTCATGCAGATGATGATTTGCAGCAAAAAAATAGAATATTCTTGTAGCTTGTAAGATTCAAATGAGCTAACAAGACAGCTAATGCAGCACAGACACCGGCAATTGATATGATACTCATATGTAGCAAGCGATTTTATGTCGATTTCTATGTAAAAGCAAAAAATATACCAATATAAACTTCTGTAAAGGGCTGCCAGCTGGTGCCTGGTAACTGTTTCCATGGTGATCCTATAAGCCTGGTGGTCATGTCACCTCTACAGCCTATATTTTGCATTTGCCTTCATTTTAAAGGGAGAACGCTCAAACTGTGGTGTGGATGTCTTGGCAAAAAAAAACATTTACCAGGCAGGGATTCTCTGAAATGGACTTCTGGGTGTTCTTCGCTGCAAACCTTTTGTTTTTACTGGGGCCTCCTCCAGCATCAGCACAAACAGGCCCATCATTTCTGAGCTGAGGTCTTTCTAATTGAAATATGTCAATTCAAATTCTGTGATGTAAAAACATTTTCACAGATTTTAGCGTCATCAGAATCAGGGAACACGAATCAGCTCACCCTGGTCTTTATTACATATATATATAATAATATAATAATATAATAATATATATATATATATATATATATATCATGATCAATACACATTTTTTCCACCTTGAGAAGGGACACTGAAGTTAATGCAGCTTTATAAAAAACTTCAAAATCCAATCAAATTTTAAGATTTGTCAAAATCATATTTAAGGCCTAAAGTTTAGATTATTGGAATCAGTTCAAATTTCTTTCCCACCCACCTTAGTGGCCAGTGAGTGTGAAGCTCCAGCCTCCAGCAGGACAGAGGCCGTCTCCACCTGCCCCTCCCTGGCAGAGATGTGCAGGGGGGTGTAGCCATTGGTAGTGGCAGCATCAGGATGGGCCATGTGTTGCAGCAGCAGCTGGACAATCTCTGTTTTCCCCAGACGGGATGCAATGTGCAGGGGAGTCTGATCCTCCTGTGGATAACACAGTGGAAAATGAACACAGCTCATTTCTGTGACTTTTACACAACTGTAGCTTATTCTGCCGTTTCACTTCACACTCACCCGGGCCCTGGCGTCCACTATTGCTCCGTTCCTCAGCAGACATCTGACCACCTCCACCTGACCCGCCCTCGCCGCCATGTGCAACGCTGTTTCCCCACGCTGGACGCACACAACATGAACACAGTTTGAGACACTCCTTTTTGCACTTAATTACACACTATTGCACTCTGTTACTCACAATGTTGCTGACGTCAGGGGAGGCTCCATTCTGCAGCAGCAGCAGGACGATGTTCAGGTGACCCATAAAGGCTGCTACGTGGATGGGAGTCAACCCGGACTGGACACAGACAGGATAAAATGACATGTCAATTGTTGTGCATGTAGCACTCAAACATTAGCTCCAGTAGCTATTTTGCTTGTAGAAGGACTGGAAACACAATCAACAGGAAACAAACTATCAGAAGTATAGATAACATATCAATATCAACCACATGACTTAGCTTGAGACATTATGTTATTTAACATCCTGAGTGTTTTCTCCTTTACTTCTATGAATGTTCCGTTTACATACAGCTATCGTACATAATTATTCATGGGCTGCTGCTGGATTCTGCCTCCAGTTTACAAAGTGAAAAATGAGGAGGCTATCACAGAAATAAGAAATGTTTTCTAAAAATAAATTGCATTCATTGTAATTTATAATGTATTTGCAATTAATAATATGAAGTTTTATGCTGATGCTGATTGGAAACTCAAAAACATGATTCAGAACCTTGATTAATTGATTAACCTTGATTAAAACAGGTGACTTTGAACTGACGACGTGTGTCGTGGTCGGCTATAGACACATCGCTCATGTTTGGGATCTGAGTGACCTCAGCTGCAGACAGTGTTAAATAAAAGGGATCTGCACAGGCATCGTAAATCTGATTGTTGGAAGTTAAGCCTGTCTATATATAGTCTACAAATACAAGTAATATCACTGTTAAGGCAGTGGTGTAGTCAGAGATCAGGGTGGCTTCCCCCTCTGAAATCTGATTGGTCAAACACGGTGTGCGGTAGGTTGTGTTACTAACTTCACTGGTGGTCGAGTGAGCTGGAGAGAGAATGACTGAGAGGTTGCATCTACAAACATACAAAGTGATAAAACAGGAACGACCTAAAAAGGTTCATGTGCTCCTTACTATGTCAGTTTGCCTCATTAGTTTTAAGGAATGCATCTGGAGCGTTAAAGCCATATATATCATATAACAGCAAATAACTGTTAATGGCATGTATTTTGATATATGTACTGTATCTGACTTGCTGCAGCTTTGTAGTTTTACTTTAGTGAGTCTAATTACAACCAATCTTTTACTGGGGTCAAATACAGGAGTAGTAGCACCTAGACTTGTGAGTGCCACTGTAAAATGGTGCTGATTTACAATATATATATAATTTTTTATACATTTTGGCAAAGTTACACAGTTCAAGTAATTGTTGGCCGTGGCAGGAAACCACAGCACACACTGGTTCACTTGTCTGTAATGTACCTCTGTAATGGCCTGAATAGAGGCTCCGTATTTCACCAGCAGCTCCATCACCTTCACTCGGTTCTTCTTGCAGGCTATGTGCAGAGGGGTGAAGCCATTCTGTACAGCAAAAACATGCACAACAAAACAACGCAAAGAGTGTCAGTCTGCTAAAAACCTAGACTCTCTCTAATACAGCGTTTCAGTCAAAGTTCTGTGATTTTTTTTTTTGTATCGTACCAAAGCCCTGGCATTGGGGTTGGCCCTCTTGTCCAGCAGCAGTTTGGTGACTCTGTAGTGGCCGCAGTGTGCGGCCACATGGAGCGCTGTCAGGTAGTCCAATGTGACATCATCAACAGGCGCCTTGTGCTGCAGGAGGTGTTTGACACATTCAACGTGGTCGCCTTGAGCGGCCATGTGGAGCGGAGACAGGCCGTTCTAGAGAGAGTGAGAAGAAAGAGGAGGGTCATTTAGTTTGAAAGAAATGAATGCTGAATTCCCCACGACTGCTGTAAACACAACACTACTGTAGTTTCTTAAGCAAGGATAGAGATTCTACATAAAACCACACTGTTAGGCCAACGAGCTAGCAATCGATATGACGGTGACTGAAAAGTTCATGGCCTATGGTAGAGGAGATGAATTTTGCATTATTGCATTTTAATTGCAACTCATGTACAATTCAAAGCAAAGTTCGGAGTTAACAATATTTGTTTCAGATAATAGTAAATATAAAGTCAGACCCTTCTTTAATGTAATCTTCATAGTTTATGTGCAACCATTCAAAGTGTTGAACTCCACATGAATGTAATGAGAGAGGTATAACTCATCTCCCTCTACCTTAGGTGAACTTAAGAAGAACTACCGTAAGACGAACTTAACACCGCTTGTACGAGGACAATGACCTGGAAACCTCACAAAGATCTCACCTTGTCTTGTTACACACAAGTCTAGGTGCAAGTCTTTAGTTACCCTGCGCGATAACTATAGCCTTTAGCCGGGAACAGATGTTATCAGATGGTTCCCAACCTTCACTGACTGTTTCGACACTTCACCTCAACACTCTCCGGTTGGTGCTCCTGGCTTCCAGCTTCCCTCCTCTCACCTATTCTGTAACCAGCGAGAGGCTCGTTCTGCCTCTTCCCACATCCTACAAACAGCTTCCTTTTTCCCCTTTTTATCAAAACATCTCATCTGACATATACATGTGTACATGTATATGTATATTAAATTATGTAAGTCAGTAAAAGGACATAAAAAACCAATGACTTCTTTACGTATGTACATATAAATCATGTATCATAAATCAAGGGGAATGACCATGTGACACACCTTGGTTCGGGCGAGCAAGGGCGCTCCCCTTTCCAGCAGCAGCTCCACGGCTGTATCGTGTCCACTCCGAGCCGCACAGTGAAGCGGAGTGAGGCCATCCTACAGAAGACACACACAAAACTGTTACTCCCTGCATGCAGATGCAGTAAGTGATTAAATTCAGTCTGAATGTGGTTTGTAGAGATTAGAACAGCTGCGATTGTGGACGTTTCTGTTGAGTTCTGCAGGTTTCACTTCTGCTCTTCATCACACTCACCCTGGTTTTAGCATCGATCTGAGAACCGCGGTCCAGTAACAGGCGGACCATGTTAGTGTTTCCGCGCTTGGAGGCCACGTGTAGGGGAGTAATCCCATTCTGGAGGAATTAGATCATTGAGATAATATCAATATATTTATCGGCAATTAAATGAATATTCTCACAATGATACAGACAAATAAAAACTTAAATATCATAAGTAGAGGTAATTGGGAGCCTGCAGATCATTTCAGCCATTTCAAGCAACAAAACATTTTTATCAATGTACTGTTTCATTTGTGTGTAATGAAGAAAAATCATATTACTCTGAAACCAATACAACGCAGATACTTAAATGAATCTTAAAATCATGGATTACTCCTGATATCTGTATGCAGTCGCTTCTCAGCATAGTAAATGTGAAATGCACACATGCAAAACTAAAAGTTGCCTGACGTGCCACAGTTGAGGCTTACTTATCAAGGATCATTTCAGATTTCCTACTGCAGTGTCGATGATACATGTGTACTCTTATATTGAGTGATATTGCTGTTAATGTCGCTTTGTTTTTCACTGAATGCTACATTCCCTAAAGGTTATGCTGATGTGACTCTGTGCCTTTACTGTCTGTTGCCCGTCATTTGTCCACACCAAGTATGACAAAGAAACGTAAGTTCACTCACTCTTCACCTTCTCGTGTCAGCAGCGCCCGTGCCAGAAGTCAGTAGTCACAATAGCAATCACTTGTGTAATCACAAGTGTAGGAAATATGCTTTTGTACTTTTCGGCGGAATGATGTTGCATGGGGTGAAGTGACGAAGGAACTATTTTTATCCTCACTGCTAACGTGGCTAAAAATACAACATCTGAACTTGTTTTCCGGGCTGATTAAAGAACAAAACACGACATCTGAAGAGGGCCGACATAAATGAAAGTTAACATTTTAGACTGCCGAGTTGGCTCAAGGGTGAGGCTGGAAGAGGGAACTGTCCTCCAGTCTATACTCAGAGCATGGCCTTTTCAAAACCTTCCTAGGGTTGGGTCTTGATCCATGAAAAAAACAAGAGGGTTTTCTTTGTGTGTGTGAGTGCTCCTAGATTATGGACCACACATGCAGCAACAAGGAACTTCTGATGTGCTGACTGTGTAATTTAAAGTGGATTGTAGTCAGGTTTCTGCAGGTATCGCACATTTTGAATGAGCTTTCAGAAGATCAGCAAAAGAAAATGTGAATTCGTGTGTTTTCATCCACTACTACAGAGAATGCGGGTTCACGATAAGCAGTAGATCCATATTAGAAGTAGCTGCTCATTTGAAACAACAATGAATAGTTATCGAGCTGTTTCATCATTTACCTTAATGGGACATAAAATAAGCATATCGTGACATAAGGACATAAGTTTAAAGTGTATTTGAAAACTTTGCCAGTTAGATGTAGTATTTCATACAATAATCGCCGGTAGACAACTTATGTTTTTCCTAATTCTTCCGCTTCCTTCTCAAAATGTGCCATGGTTTGTCAAAGCCTTTGACACACGGTGGCATTTCGTTGCCGTTTCCCATCTAATAATGTATTTATGTTTGTTCAGTTCACACATGCCTTGTACGTCACCATTTATTCATTCAGTCTGTTTCTGTTGCAACCAAGATATCTGCGCATTTTTAAGCACAAACCGAATGACTTTTGAGACCTTTTTAATACTTCTAAAAGGAACAAATAATACCATTACTGCAGCAAAAGAAAATGACAAACTAGACTGCAGGAAGCATTTACTTAAAACTGTGCAGATATCATCGTTGTGTGCAAAAATCTGAGAAAAAATGCTGAATACTTTGTGATGACTGGTAGCGGGGCCTGAAGGCTCTGCTAGAGTGAATATCTTTGCAGGAGACAAAACATCTCAATGTAAAATGGTCATTGCCGTGGGATATAAAATATCAACAAAATAAACACAAAAACTGAACAAAACATTGACACGGTCATTAATTTTGCCACCGATCAGATATAATACCTTCCCTCCAGACATTTTAAGACATTTTTAGACCTTGAATATCAAAAGAATTGTTAAGAAAAGCGTCTTACCCGTGCTGTGAAGTCAACTGCTGCCCCTCGGTTCAGCAGGAGCGTGGCCACATTGACATTCCCATAGTGGGCAGCGATATGCAGGGGGGTGAACCCGCTCTGGAAGACAGACAGGAGACAGACAGACAGAGAGGACAGAGGTGAGACATTGGCGTTTCCCTCATGTCACTCAGGTTTGACCCGTGCCTGTTGATCTCTAGTCTTCCTAGCATGCAGCAGTCGCATCAAGCATCACAGGTGAACGAAATGTGAACTGAAAACATAAATAAACGAATAAAATGAAAATATATTCTTTTTTTTTTTTTTGAGGGAAAATATGCATGTGGAGTATGCAGCACCCAACCACACAACCCCCAATACACATTCAGACACGTTTTACTTCCATGCAGGTCACCAATCACAGACGAAAAGAGAGGCCCTTTTCTAGGCTTCAGAAAACAATTTTAAGTGAAAAGGACAAAAAGTAAAGCAAAGGGAAGAGACGTACAGTACACACAGATTATCACGGTTGACATCAAGATGGACAGACGATATTAGCTACCCAAACACCAAATCATAGTGAAATCACAAAGTCCCACATAACGAAGATTGTACATTTCTGAAGACATCAAAGTGCACTATGTTGACTGTACGTCATAGAATTATTAGAGTTAGCAATGAGAAACGTATGAGAAAAGTTAGAGATTGCAGAGCAGATTGGAGTAGATGTGAAATTCTTGCCTTACCTTGCCATTCTGTAAGTGATGGTCCGATTAAATGTGAAAAAGGTGTTTACAAAAGTGTGAAGAATACAGTGACTAACGTGATGGTTTAAAAACTGTACACAGTAAAAAAGCTTAGAATGATGCAAATTAAGGTAGCATGGATGCAACATGCTTTGAGCCATCTTGTTCCTTCAGAACACAAGTCTTTGGCCGAGGAGGTAATATTTGGAAAGCTTTTAAAGCTTAACATGCCACTAATTAGCATGGTATGTCAACAGTAATACAATGTCATCATCTTCTGTAGCAAAACATGCATTTTATAGTTTATATAGTATAAATACTACACCAGGAAGCTCATAACTGGAAAACAAGGGCTGCCATTATCGGTATTAGAGGAGTCATTTAATACATTTGAAGTTTCATTTGTATTAAGTGCATTCACGGCACATAAAGACAGCTGATTTTTAATTTTCATGTGTGACAATGTGTATTTTTTTTTCCAGAATTAAAAACATTATTCAGAGCAAACTGTGCAGTTTGTTGTTTGATTTGTCAGGATTAGGTTGTAAAATTTGACAATGTAAACTAAGCCAAAAACACATTTGCACATTTGTTAACCACAGTATTATTAATTATGTTACGTTGCAAATTACTTGTCAATAGGTTTTTGTTTTAATTTTGTCTAACTCTGGATTTTCCAGAATGAAAAACATTTAGGATTTTGGAAAGTCAAGTAAATAAATCCTATATAATTGTTTTGCACAAAGAAGTCTAATTTCAAATGACCAAATGATTTTATTTTCATTTTGGCAGCCCAAGCCTTCCATACAAAAGTAGCAGGAAACTGTATTATTTAACCAATATGGTTTTTAGGTTACCAGTTCATAGTGCATCCCTATAGATCATGCAACGCAACATAAACAACACATTTACAAGACATACTGATAGACAATATACATTCATACCTGTTACAGAAATGCGTCAGCACAGTATTTATCATATCAAAATATAATCATTTAAAATAAATCCATAAACAGTACATCTCAACCATGATGTTGTTTAGAGATGTTTCTAAACATACTAAGGGTCACAGATGACAAAAGACACCCTTTGAGCCAGTGATAAAACTTATGCAAACTGAAAAGGAAAAAAAAGAATGAAAAGTTTACATGAACAAAATCCAAAACCAGAAAGTGAAAATAAGCGGACTGTGTGCAGTGCCTGAGCGCAGGACACACAGCGGTAGCTCGGCCATTCCTGCCAGCCGTGCATGTTGGCCTTTTTGTTACACCAAACCAACAGAAACTGTAAAATAATGAACCTAATGATCTTCATCATGCAGGGCTGTGAAAGAGACAAAAATAAAGGTGGCGGAAGGAAAGAGTAACAGAGGGATGGGACTGGACAGTGGAGTTGTGAAGAATTAAAGGAGCATGTGTATACCTCAGTAGTCCTATTGACCATCATCTGAAGCAGGAGGAATGAGGGAGGGAAAGATCAGTTCAGTTAGGTGCCTTTCACACATTTCTGCATTCGGATGCACCAGTCAGATACTAAACTGGCAAGTGACGTGGCTGGGGTGTTACCTCTCTTTAATGCTCTCGCTTGTGGCTGAACTATGACTTGACTGATAAATGAGACCCTTATTTCAATTGCGGGTCTGTTTGAAAACAATGAGACAAACTCACGCACACCGTCTCACTTCCTGCGGACACCTGATTACAACTGGACAGATCAAAACATCATAGTTTAATACATTTTTCAGCAGTCAGCCAGACAGTATGTGGGAGTTTTTGTGATCATTTACAAGCCGCACCTTTCTCCAACACACCTTTTTTCAAAATAAGTGTTGGTCTATAAAATACTAAAATAGTGAAAAGCAATAATTATATAATAACAATAATTCAAGTTTATTACACGCAGGGTCTTTGGCTTAGGAATAGAAACATGAGAACTTCAGTAATAATATTAATTATTCATACAGTAGATGGATATTTACAACAGGTGGAGTGTGCAATGAGGTTATAATTACCTTTATTCTGTCTTTGACTGACATGGGTATTTGTGTAAAAAAGTCTTACCAGCTCATATTTTTCTCTCTGGAATATTTATGTTAATGTTAGTGATAGGAAGGATGGTTGGAAGTGCAAAAACAAGACCCTGGTTGTAACAAACCCTGGATTATCTCAATATAAAAGCTGTCATAATATGGAGTAATAAGCTACTATATTTCTCCATATTATCTTATAGCTGCCCAATGTGAGACAATAATTATAAATATACAGACAGGTGAGGAATTAAAGGAAACACCAAGTGTCTAAGGTGTTTTCATACCTGCACTTTTTAGTCTGGTTCAATTTTACTTTTCAGCAGATGTGAACACAAAACCCGGTCTCTGTTGTGGAGCAAAACAACTGCACTGAGACCTGGAGCGATTTGTTAGTGTTGGGAAGATAATCGGAAACAACTACCAGGTGAACTCCACAAGTCTGAGCTAAACGGCTCCTGTGTTTTGTATTCTGGGATAGCTCTCAGAGCAGCCTGTGTATTTTCTCTACAGAAATAGTCACTATAGTCCAGAACACAGGATTTATTTTCTTGCTCCTGCCCCAGACTCATCTGACCAATAAGCAGAGTGATGGTTTGTAGTGATGCATGGTTTTCTTGGATTTTTTTCTGTGTGGGAAAAAAAAAAAATTAAGCAAGAGGAAAAGTTTACAAACTCATGAACTGCCTCGGACCAGAACAGACCGACTACAGGTATTTTCATATTCATCAAACCATTCAGTGAGCCCTCGTGGCTGGGGGTACTGTCATCCTGGAAGAGACCACTCCCGTCAGATTTATCCTTTAATTTGTCACCTGTCTTTTGTGTTTGAGTGTTCATACTGACATTTATAGCCGTTTTCCTTTGAGTCCAAAGGTGGACTGCATCACAGCGTCAATGCCTTGTCAAGGTATAGTTATTGTAGAAACATCGTTCAGGTGAAGTGTAGTGCAGTGAGCCTTCACTCTAGCCACGACACTTAAACCCACTTCCCAGTATCAGCAGAGAAACACTCACAGCTGAAAGTTAAAGTTTCAACATCAACAGGAAACGGTGTTTATCCCCACTGATACAGAATTGAACTTTAACCCCTCCCATCCCTTGCAGATGGTCAAAAACCGAAGGTAAATACGACCTCCGACCCTCCCCACCCCCAGTCGGTTACATGCAGCCTTTAGATACGACCACCATACAACCTGCAGACAGTGGCACACTCCATGCAGTGGACAGTGCTACACTTAGACACCGGTGCAGCGGGGGAAGGAGGGGGGTGATGGGGAGGGGAGAGGCAGTGTGTGAGAGAAGTAGCATTTAAAGAGAGAAAGGAAAAAAAAGAGGGAGAGACCCAGTTAGCAGGAGGACCAGGAGTGACGTGGCAGGCACAGAGACACTGAAGGAGAGACAGACAGAGAGATGCACAGACACACAGATGGAGACACAAACACACTCTGCACAGGTTAGACAGCTTCATGGGAGAGTACATCATGACAAGACAAGTACATTACACCATTAATGTGCATTTCACTGGATCCCTGGACCCTATTTACACCTGATGCGATTAGTTCCTGGATAAGGAAAACACTCTGTGATAGATTACCATCCACGCTACCACCACAACCCATATGGGACCCTGGTGACAGACAGCTGAGACAGACCCTGATGGTTCCCATGGAGAACCTGGAACCTGAGGGGAACAGGTGTTCACTGTTCTGGGGCCTGCGCTACAAAGAAAGTTAAAAATACCCAGAATATCTTTTCATTACCCAGCCTGACAAAGCCTAACAACCACGAATCAGGCTAAGTGGTGGTTATCAAATCGCTTCATCGGGCCAGGAGCTATATACCGTACTTGTAAATAAATGTGAGGAATTTAAAAATATAATACAGGCTAAAAGCAACACAGCTGCTGCAGCCAAAGCTAGGAAAGAATGCTGGCGGAAAATTGCTTTTGGCTGTGTTAATGCATAAGTTAATAGGCTTATCAAAATCACTGCCCCATCATTAAGGCACAAGCAGCTGCAACCCCGGTGCAGTTAAATGATCTTAGGAGCAAATGAAGGACAAATATAAAGACAGAATTCAAATGGGTGAGAAGGCGTACTGTTGAAAGATCAATACATCCAAGGATTTAATGCTCTAATCGCTCTCTGTTATAGGATTATATTACTTTACAAAGAAAAGCCAAACAGTCTCTGAAAAGAGTTTGAAGTGTTTTTTTTTGTGACGCTGGAAAATCCGGGTGAAACCTGACGTTACCTCGCAAACCTCAAATCTTGCTTCGTTATACAGGCCCCCGATGTGCACTGACCAAACCAACCCGTCAGCCTTCATCCCTCAAGCCATTATCCCTCCAAAACAAAGTAATACTTTCACCGAAGTAAAACCCTTTTCACCTCCACTTCTGTTAGTGACATGTAGTGAACACCTTCAGATTGTTGGAACCTTATCATGTCAAAATGATAAAAAACTACTGAGCAGGGAAATCAGTTCTCTTCAGTAACATGTCATTGTTCTGGGTTGAGAGGTGATCACTGTGGGTAGAACCTCATCATTTCATTAACTACAGTTCAGCCCGCACTTTAAGGTCCGCACTACACTGTAACATCATCTGCCTTGTAATTGTTTGTCATCATATTCCACCTACTGCTTTGCTTTGCATAATGTGCATTAAAAAGACATGATAATCAGGTTGTTCATGATCAGGATGACATATCCAGATAAAGATCGCATTTAAATAGCAGATGTAAATAAGGTCTTTTAATCAAAAATCCTGTCGGTCTGCTATAACATTAACTTCTTCAAAAAAAAAATCTCAATAAGTTTCAGTACATTCGTCATTAACCACAGCATGGACACGCGAGCATGTAGCACCACATGCCAACATCCTCCCCAAGCGTCTCAAACAGCGCTGTGAACACACCTTCGACTGGACATCAGCGTTGTGGTCGTTCTGTAGGAGCAGGGCGGCTGACTTGGTGTCGTCCTTGCGGGCAGCGATGTGCAAGGCCGGCAGGCGGACTTTGCCTTTAGTATCGTTCTCCAGTAAGATGGAAACCACCTGGTTGTGGCCCTGCTGCAAGGCGATGGCCAGAGGGGTGAAGCCATCCTGGATAAGGAGAAGGCAGTAAGAGAGAAGCAGACACCTCAGCTATGTCCACTCAACGTCACCAGAAATCCAGCACTGTTGTTGGCACGCTTCAAAAGTTGTTTTTATTTTAAAAATGTTGCATTTTTGTGTATTTAAAAACAAGATAAAAAATGCTATCTTGTAAACGATAGTGACGTTGGTCAATGTTTTTCCTTCAGTATTGACAGAATTAATCTAGCTGTTTCCTCCATTTGTACTTTATATTGCCCAGGGCGCTCTTGAAAAAGACATTTTTAATCTCAATGAGTCCATCCTGGTTAAATAAAGGTTAAATAAATAAAATAAAATATTGTAAAGCACTTTGGAACTGTTTTTGAAAGATGCTATATCAATAAAGTTATAGCAATATGCTCTTAACTTTATGCTCTTAACTTAACTTGTGATGCTGTTTTCAACACCACGCCAAAAATACGGCTTCAGTGGCCACATTTCAGTTTCTTTTACAGGTTGGTACCAAACAAAACATCCTGTCTTCTCTCCCAAACGTGGCAAATAAAATATCGGCTGCAAAATAAATCAACATAAACGGAGGACATTTTACTATAAAGTATGTCCTCGTAGACGGGACAGTAAAACCAAAAAATAAACCTCACTTTCAACCTCACCGGCTCACACAACATTCTGTCCGACTCTAGAGCAGTATTAAATCTGCCAACCCCTATGGGTAAAAGTAATGTTCCTGAACACAACTGTGCAGATAGGGATCTTTGTCTTTTGTTTAAATTATACTCCAGATAGGTTTCCACATGGTAGCCGTTCTTTATGAGACAGTAAGTTCAGAGTTTTTGTTTATACCATGTATCAACAGACCATTTTCTCTACATGAGAAACATTTTTACTGCAAATCTTCTGAATATCACAAACTAAGCAGTAACCAATAACAAGTCGTCCAAATAAAATAAAGATTTCAACTCATTAGCCCAGGGATGACCACGTGAAATGTTCCAATTACATATTTTTTTTTAGTGAGACATCGTCACAGGTATATTCCAAAGCTGAAGCATCGCACACGTATAAAATTGATTTTCTCATCTCACTCACCTAAAGAAAGTGCCTAAGCATATTTACCAAAACACTCTTCTCTCACCTCCGTAGCAGTGCTCTGGTTGCCTCCGTTCTCCAAAAGGTATCGCACCACATCCAGGTGATTCTCCTGGGCAGCCATGTACAGCGGAGTGAATCCATTCTAATGCACACACGCAAATAAAACCCAGCCATGAAAAATTAAAAACTGAACAGCTACTCAGTGAAACACGGTAGACCAAATAAAACCAAGACTGCGGCGACTGACAACTGTAATAGTAGAGGTACAACTGTCAGTGAGTGTCGAGAGGACGCGGGAGCTCACCTGAGACTGTGCATTGATGTCAGCTCCTCGTTTGACCAGGGTCTTCACCACTTCAGCCTGACCAGCTAGAGACGATATGTGAAGTGCAGTGTTTCCTTTCTGCGTTAATGAGGAAAAATGTCAATTAGAAGCTGCATTTACTTCAACAGTCTTATTTCCAATAGTACCACATGTAATTAAAAGTTTTGTGTGTATACCTTAATTAAAGGTGGTAAACAAACAAATCAGTCTGTAGTTTGTAAGTAAGGAAATGTATTGTCCACGTAGTGAACATTTATCCTTGGCTTCACCACATATAGGCTGCACCTAGGTTCAATATGTGCAAGTAAAATGCTCCAAATATATAATTTAACAAAGCAAATTTTCTATAAATGATGATCATGATCACAGTGTAGCTGCATAAGTTAATGGTAACATCAAGTTCACCAACTGACAAGAAAAAAAAAATATGTATGATGTGGTTTAACTGACATATATACAATAAACAGTGAAGTATCACAAATTCCCCTCAAGGGGCTTTACAATCTGTACGATATACAACACCCTCTGTCTGTCGACCCTCAGTTCAGAGTGAGTAAACCTCTCCAGAAACACATTTCATGAGGAGAAGAATGGAAGAAACTTCAGGAGGGTCTTACTTTCCATTCGTTTTGACCCGAGCTGATCTCTTAAAAGCCTCTCGCTCCATCAGTCCAGCTCTGATGTTAAACACCGGCATGTCTTTACGTTCTGGAGTGACACCAACATGAGACTCAACACTGTAAAGCTGCTCCATAATGAGCTTGGACCGACTCTGATTCCAGTAGCTGGAATGATCAGCATACCACCACGAGTACTACTCCACTCTCCATATCACTTTCCTTCAGTGCTCTACTTTCTCCTCATCTCTGTTTCCACACTCTTAATGATCTTTGGATGGTTGTTTTTCTCAATGAACGATGTCCACCAGTCAAAAAGTAGGTCAAGCTACAGAACTCCAAACAAAATATTTTAAATACTTTTTCCAAACCCACTTACAAAATGTCTTCTGTCTTTCACTAAAATGAGACCCCTCTGACTTTTGAACTCATTTCATTCTAATTTCTAATAACTAATTTAATTCTGTTTTAACAGAAGTCCTTGCAAAAGGGATGAGTAATTAAATTTAGTACATTAGTCCTAGTGTGAAGATGTATACGTTATTCATGGAATCATTCTATGGTAACAACAAATACTCTAGTCAGCATTAATCTCTAAAACAACTAAACTTCTGTGAAATCATTTTATGTCATTTTATCCCTAAATTCAATTAATCCATTTGAGGTGGATTAGTCCACAGAAATTATTTCAGCTTTGTAAAACTTCAAAACACACATGTATGCTGTTGACTAATGTCAGACTACAGCTTTCAGTCCAAAATGGCGGAGCTGTGACACAGAACATAAAACAAACAAAAAATAGCTGTCACCTCTTATTAATGTAAGATGTTTGACAGTAACAAAGAGTACAGACAAACGGATTTGAGAAAAAGGTCAACTGTGGTGCTTTCAGTCCAAAATGGCAGAAATAAAGTAGCTCTGTTCCTTTCAGTTCTTGTCAATATAAGTTGTTTGCTGATGTTATGACACAAAAGCTGATGTGTTAAATGTCTCCTGAATAAAGTGTAACTTATTGTCTGGTTGTTTTCAAGGTGAACTGCTAGAATGTTTTGCTTTCTAGCTAGCACAGTACTTCCTAAACCAGTCCTGTGTGTGGTCAATATATCAGCAGACTTCCAGCACGTGAGATAACCTACCTTCGTGGCTGAGTCCACAGCTGCGCCTCTCTCCAGCAGCTCCTGAACCAGGTCCATGTGGCCCTCCTTGGCTGCCAGGTGCAGTGCATTAAGACCATTCTGGAAAAAACAAAAAACAGGCGGTCAGGCTCAGAGTAAACAAGAACAAAGAAAAGGGGAAAATACAAACGGACAGAAAGGGGCTACCTCCTCCTCGTCCATAACTGACTAAGGCTCCCTTTCTTTCTCCGGTTTCATCTTCTGAACACGTCTGTCCTTCACTTTCATATAGAACAGGGACTGAAATATCAAAGCTCGCTATCAAAGTTGGGTTAGATGTTGTGCCATGTTATGCAGCCATGGAGTAAAGCCAGTCAGGGTATGAAGTTATAAATAGTCAATCAGCGTGTGTGCTGGTCACACGCACTTATTTTCCTTTCTAAGAGTGTTGTCCTGACCACTTTTACTTAAATATTACTGTCTTATGTCACTATCTTAGTGAAAGCTGAGACAATGCACAGATGTGGGGGATTCGTTTTAAAATACCTTAACTAATTATGAAAAAGAAGTCTGTTTCATTTAAGAGCCACTCGGGTCCTCTAATCATATCGCTGGGGCTTTTAAATGTCAGGTGCCGGAAAGTAAGCGAGGGCTGCTGACTGCTAAAATGAGCTTCGCAGAAGACTGGTGGAGTCTCCTACGAAGCTGGTGGAAGGTTATTTCAATGTATATCGGCTCTAAAAGAGAGTAAGTGAAGTAGACTTGATTTGTGTTACAGTTTACAAGACTGTGGAGATGTTCTAAGGTTTCTGTAAACAGCACATTTGTTTAACAGGATGCCCGTGTAAAAACAGGAGTTTAACAGACAGAAAGGGTCTAATAAAAGATGCTTTATATTGCATTGTGGGAAATGTTGGCTCCAGTGTATTTAGTCCATGACCTATATCTTGGTCTTTGCTGTTGCTTTGGTGCAGTTTGATCTTGTCAGTCTTCACTTCATTCAAAATAACAAGCAATTCTGAATCACTGACCAGTGGTTCTTCATATTTTGGCCACTTGGAACAGCAAAAGCAGTTGAAACCACATGTCTTACGTTATCAAATACAACAGTGAACATATTAGCAACAATTACCTTTTTATACAGCCAGCATATATGAAGCAATATTGGCATTCACTTAAAAGCTGTATGCTTTAGTCTCCATCTGTTTAGCAGCTAAATTCTCCACGTTCTTCATTGGCTAGATGTTAACTATTACACTCCAACTTGTGTTATTGTGCAGGTAACACACATTAGGTGCATCAGCACTTCCTCACTGACAACACTCTCCTGTTGTCATTTTTCATACCACACGTCATTTGAGCCATTTTTTGTCTTAAATGATATTGATCAGGGCAGCTTCAGGGTAATGAAACCACAGTTTTACCAGCCAAATAAAGTGTTGCTCCACTGACAGCCTTTCTGTTCCTTATTGCCTCTAAGCAGAGGAATGAGGTTGATGTTGGGTTAGTATTTCCCCTAGTTCCACTGTTCCAAGTGACCCAGTACTGATTCAATAACCTTTTCAGCACTGCGAGCATTAGACTGCAGTTTAAAAAGAGTCAGTGAGTCGATAAGTAATTTCCTCAGTGACTGCCAAGCTAACCGTCATCACAGAGCCCCCTGAGGCTGATTCTCCCCCTGGACTCCTAGGGACCCTACACGGGCACCCTGTGGGATCCCAAAAACAGTGAATGGCTGTTCTAAAATCATCTGACTCTGCCTGAGTTTGCATTGCTCTAAGATATTGCACAGCTGGCAGGAGGCATCTGTTCAGTAGTAGAGCAGAAAATGTGTTTTAGCAAAGTCCTGCTGTTTTTGGCCCAGCTGACATGTGCATGAAAGTGCCAGGCTCCAGTCTGACTCATATCATCCTGCACTTAGCCAGTGTTTTTTAAGCTGCTGTTTAATTTGTGGATTTTATTTATAATGGAAAAGCTCCAGGGCTTCACTGCAAAGCAGGTTCATATGGAAAAGTCATGTAACCCACTGTGTTTTGTGGCCTTTGAGGTGGAAAAGGGAAAAAAATGTATGGACTTTTTCAGTCAATATATGGTTTGATTTTGCGTCTCATGCTTTACATCCAATACTCAGTGCTAACACAGGAATGAAAGAACCATTTATGTAGAGACAGAAAGTGTCACATTCTCATTCAAAACACCTGTCAGAACCACAATTGGTATTCAGTTTTGTAAAACTGTAACTACAATTTTTTCCAAATGCCTAATCTTTGCTATATTTCATGTGCATTAGCAAACCTAATCTTTACCTTCATTATATGTAAAAAAAAAAAAAAAAATTAAAATAAATAAATATATATATAATGAAACTTTATCTGGGGTTTTGCCGAATCATTATCCTTTGTAATAGGGTTGATTTTTAAATTAATTGTGGACCATTAAGGCTCAGCTAGCATTTGCATTGAAAGGTTGTGTAATACAGGGCTGACAGTTGTTTAGTCAGAAATCAACATAATGCACAACTGCTGAGCAGAATGCAAATCTTGGCAGCCTTTCAGGACATTTGTCAAGATTTTGAGATATCTATCACATTCATCAGTGAATTAATCAAACGCAAACATGTAGCTTATCTTTGATGGCTGAACAGTTGTTGAGGATCCAATCATCATCTAAACACCATAAACAGTGTGCTGAACTGTCTGTCACAAATCTGGTTCTGGTTTAATTTGACTGTTACAGAACGTTTATAAGCCTGTATTCTCAGCATGTGACCCATATAGTCTGGTTGCAGACGTCTGAATCACTGTCTACACGTGCTTTGTTCAACAATATAAATACAGATCTGGTTACTGCTGGTTACCCAGGTTAGATATACGGTTACCAACTCTGAGCTCTATAGGCTGGACTAAAAATAGAGATGCCCTATCCTTACATCGCAATCTAACTACTAAGCTAGGTCGATGAAATATGCATTAAAGGCCACATAAATGGAGAAAACCATGGAAAGACAGTTGTGAGACGAAAAACGTGAGACATCAACAGCTACCTTGTGACAATGCCGTGGCACAAAACAAAGTTTATTAGGTTTAGGAGAAGCTCATGTTTTGGGGTAAACTAAATACATTTAGGTTAGTATAGTTGCGATAATGAATCTAGTTAGAGTTATAGAACATTTATGGTTAAAAGTAGTAATGTTTACTTTGGGCCTGAAACAGGAAATGAACAGAAGTCTCCTGTGATTAAGTCCGAACTTTGTACCTGACAGTCCACTCCAACCTCTTCCTGACACACTATCATTATCCTTCGCTCTGTTTTGTCACTTAAACAAACAAATGATGATTAGGGGTACGAATGCTAGATGTCGCTAAAAAATCATGTGTAATTATGTCATAATAGACTATTTGGCAAATTACCTATTGGTAGGAGGACAGTCTTTGGCATTCACAAGCTAAAAACACAAAAGCGTGCACAGAAAATGCAGGATAAGTATGGAACAACAAGACACATCTTAACTGCTCCTTGTGTTTTCAGAGGAGGCATCAGTCAGTCTGTTTGAAGTAGCACCTGGTACTGTCCTCTCATAAAACAACACACAGCTATTTATCAGCTGAAATGAGCCCCTGTGTCTTCTGTCCCTAAGGACAGACAGGCATAGGGAGACAAAAGACAAAGTTACAGTCTCTACTTTATATTCTTTACATCTCGTCCTCGCTGAACTTCATTATTTATCCCACACAATTTGTCCTTATTTTCACTTTCATTCTGTTTTACCTTGTTTAATATGAAACATAAATAGCTGTCACGTCACCCTCAGGGGCCCTATTCGTCTTTGTACAGGCCCCCACCATGGTCTTCATTCACCTCCAGAAAGGCAGTCCCCCCTTTATCTTCCACCATGCCCTGTCCTCCCACTCCCTCGTCCATCATATCTGTTACCTCATTCTGTCAGCCCACACGAACGCAGTCACTTAGGAGACGATTCCCAATTATCTATTAGATCTATTACGGCGGCAATTTTAATGGAATGCAAATGCGATGTGGTGAGAATCTAATTTAGCAGTGGTGGAGTGATTCCAGAGGAACGAGAGAGTAAATACCAGCTCATCAGCGTGGTGTGTTACTGAGCTATAATCAGCATCAGAGCACGGTAAAAAACCCATTAGTCACAAGTTTCACAAGAGTTAGCGGGGAAACGGTAAAGGTTATCACTGATTAGCATGCTGTTGACTAAAGTTTTTTTTTTAGCTCAAACTTAAAAAAATTATATAAAGGGCTTATTGGTATGGTATTGGTATGTCTTCCTTCATCTCATCTGTGGAAAATGTAGCCTTATTTTTAGCTGGCCAAATTAGGCCCTTAATCTACTGGCAAACAAACAAACCACAGCTGACAGCATAAATATCAATATATGGATTATTCACGGTTAATGTACAAAGCTGCACTAATTATTATAAAGCTGCAGCGAACCTTCACCTGCTGAAACACAATGTCTAAAGCTGCTAACATGCTCGCAAACAGTTTCTTATGTACACATGTGGTAAAAATGGAGCAACGTTAGCATTAGCAGTTGTGTCATTCGGACTACTTGATAAGTACATTCACTCTCCTCTTAGCCCTGGAAAAAATCTGAGAAAAAAAATGTAGTTCCTTAGCCTCTAGCCTGCTACATGCTACACTAACTCGGTAACTCATGCTCCATTTACTAGCTTTTTCTGGAGCTTCGACCCACATCTTACAGTGAATTAAGGTTTGCTCAGGCATCATGAAGTTGGGTCATTTGTCACCATGTGACCTGATCTAGAACATCAATCGTGTGATAGTATGTGTTTGTAAGGGGAGTTTTGGGTGCTATTATTTTGTCAAATAAAAAAAATATTGATTTATACAGCTCTAAGATAGCAGTGACTGTAAGTTCTGCTGTGTATTGAAAAGTCTTTTCCACCATCAACCATTCACACCGGCACTCCATCACGCTAATGGAATCATTTTGGTCCTCCGGGTATCTACTTCTGCAGTGGTATGTTTTGACTGATGTTTGAGGTGGGTTTTTTTTTCTAAGTGAGTGATATGTTTTTGCACATACAGCATGTGTGACAAAGACCGCAAGGTATTCTCATGGCCATTCATATCAGTACAGCAGACGGCATGCTACTGTAATGGAACGGACATTCACAACACGTTCTTTACCCAACTTCTAGTTCACCCACAGCAACAGAGGTGATCACTGTCAATCACTGAACCCCACACTAGAATCCTGGACACATCCACTCTTGCGTCATGTATCTTTGTGTTGTCTGTTACTGTACTGCAACCATCTTCAGTGTCTGAATACTGGATGTATACAAAGTGTCACCAGAGCTGACACCCGAGCATGTTTCCCTATGAAACGGCTAGCGGAGTAGTATTTGCTTTTACGTATTTATGTGTTTCCTGTACACCTAAATATTGAGGTGTACAGGAAAGCTCCGTCTGCTCTGATTGGTCAGTCAACAAACCAGGCTAGTCAGCTCATATGATCTCTGCAGAGGATGTAAAAATGTGAGTGTGCAGGGTGAGTCGTGGAAAGGTTTTTAGGGTTTTCCAGTTAATTACAAACTCTGAAACACCACTATGAAATAGGAATACACTGATCTTCGCCTTAGCCTTTTGGACTACCATTGGCCTGTTGCCAAATAAGATGACATTCATCGGCACCGGCCAATTTATTTGCAGTTTATCTGTTTTTGTGCCAAAATCTCCCTGTCTGATTACAGCTCAGCCACAGCATCACAGTTCTCTGTCTGAGTATCTGGCCTGAGTCACCAGTGGCCTGTGTGGATGATAAGTACGTGTGGAATGTAAACAAGTTAACTTAAGTCAAGGTCATTGATGTAAACTGTGAGTTTAGCCTGCTAACAGTTAGTGCGCAACAACAAAATAACATGAAACCAAAGGAAACGAACAAATACAAAAACATCCGTATCAGCATCGGCTATTGACCAAGTAGTTATTTTAACCATCAGTATCGGTATCGGCCCAGAATGTCAGCATCAGTGCACCCCTATTGACAATACCTAAAAAAATAAATGTTGGGTCAGATACCGGTGTAAACATGACATGTACTACAAGACATTATTATAAAAACACTTATCAACACTTGATTTCATGGAGACTTTAAAGAGAGGATTCAGATTCATTACAGTTAAACTACTAATACTCACTACTGTTAATATGTACGTAGGATCCAAACACAGATGTTATTTGTGTTTTTGTAACTGGAAAACTTTGTATGGAATAGTTTTACTTTTAGAGGGTCTTACACTCCAAATAGAATAAGCCTGTCAATTTACCCCAAATTCTCTGTACTGATCAGAAAAGCTACTACCACCGTAACCACATTTTTACAGAAGTGTTCATAAACAAAAGAATCTCTGTATGTGCCCCGTTGGCTTCAGGACATTAGGCCGTTGTTTTCTTCATTCATGCAGAATGAAGAAAACTACCCAGCGATGCTGAACCAAGTACCATGATAAAAAAAAACAAAATCTATCTGAAAACTAATAGGCAGGAGAATTGTGGATTAGACACAGTTGGTTAAAATTGTTAAAAGTGAGGCTGTTTTCTGCCTTTTAAAAATGCACCTGCCTCTCAGCAACATTACGAGGCAAAAAAAAAAAGCTCACAGTAATGTGGGAGACCTGGGAGAACCCATTTAACTGACCATATGGTCTTATCAGAGGTGGGAGGAGGCGAGCAGAGGTACATCCTACCCGAATGGGCCGATCTGTACTCAATATACATCACAGCACAAGGACCGCATCGGCTCTCAATGTCTATGTATAAATATATACTTATATAATATTAATATACAACAGTAAAGGACTTTTTAAAGGTTGAATTTGTGCTAATAATGCAATAATTGCTGATTAGGCAGTTGACCCATCGTAATTTGTATTTAAATATTACAGTGTTTTACAGTTATATTTTCTAATAAACTACATCATCAAATTTCATATTGAGGGGATTTAAAACCAATGGATCAACAATGTGATCGTAGTATTGCTTATGTTAAACCTGTACATTCATCATTCCTACCACGTTGCTTAATATCTAACTGAGAGAAAGTCGGTGACAGACTTGTACTCCATGTGACTTTTGTTTACCGGCTGGTCAGAGAGGCTGTTGCCAGGACAGGACTGTTTCCAACCTATCAGTTTTCACTGACCCTTCATGTCCATGGCTGGAATGCTAATGAGCTTAGAGGAGACTAGATAATGACTTGGCCTAAATAAAGAAACAAAGTCTTCTGTGCTACAGGAATGTAGAGCCATTATCATATAATAAACTAATGTGTGTGTTGAGCAGTGGATGAGCCTGATCCATAAATGCACTTTCTGTGAAAAACAAACAACCTGGATTTTTTTTTTTTTTTTGTCTCCTCCTGTGCTGGATCAGTGCTATATGTGTTTGGAGGATAAGGATGGTCTGCCACTAAACATTATGTGTCATAACAAGTATGACAAGTATGTAACTTAAAGCTATACTTATACTATTCTTGTACTTTTTTTTCTCTTTTTTTCCCCCTTTCTGCTCCAAACAAACTGCCCCGAAGTGGGATTAATATGGCTGCTTGTTGTAGTTTTATTTTGTTTGTTTGTTTGTTTGTTTGTTTGGGTTTTTCAAATAATGCTGTCATCGCATTTGTTTACAGAAATGGCAGCCAGCTCCAGAAGAAATAATGTGATACTGTGATAAACAGTGAAGTTTACAACGTGCAGGTGAACTACCTTCATTATTTAGCAGCTAAAGAGACAGATATTTTTCTTAGGTGTTGATTTAGACTAAAAACAACCAGGATTGCTTACCGTATTCACAGTTTGCACAAGTTACAGTCTAATTTCGTAGGTTGATACACTTGTAGCTTCATAATTAAATAACCATTCACCGATGGAAGTCAGACATGAAAACATATAGTTTAAATGGTAGCATCCCGAGGTGGACTAATGGACAGAAATGATAAATGTCATCTGTTTCCTACCTGATTGCAGGTACTGATGTCCACTCCGCCTTTCAGATATTCCAAAACCTTGTCGATGTTCCCTGCCCTCGCCGCTCGCAGGAAACTGGTGTTACTGTCCGACTAGAAAACAGAGAGGAAATACATTTTTTAAATAATTTATCATACAATAAAGTATAATTACATGATTTGCCCATTCTGGCAGAATGAGTCACATTTCTCCCTCAAAGCAGTCCCTGATTTAATTGGTTTTGAATGATAAGTGAGTCACTCTCCAAACGTATTGGTGAAAAGCCATTAACCTGACATGAAATCAAACACATTCAGACTTTGACCTTGTCCTCTACTGTGCATGATGTCAAAACTTAAGAATTCAAGCGAATGCATTGTGAAGAGTGCACGAGACATGTATTTCATAGCATGAATAAGACTATCACAAGACATATCATACATCATCATCAACAAATAATCATAATTAGACGTACAGCTTTTCCTCTGGCACAACAACGTGAGTGTCCATGCTTTGACAAGGACACGTCCTGTGTTTTTGGATGCTGACTGAGCAGCAGTTGGAAACAGACCAAGACTGTAAGGAGGCAGAATGATTCAGCATTTTCCTCTTGGTGCCTTCACTGAAACTAAATCCTGGCTCACACACAGCCTGTTCAAAGCACGCTGCTCCCACTGTGGAAAAACACTGTGATGCTTTTTTTTTTTTTTTTTTTTTTTTTTACTGCATTCAAACTGCGTTTCTCTTTCCTCTGGGAGGTCAGAGGTCAGATACAGAACTACAGCACCAAACTGGACTGTGGGAACTCAAACTGTCTCACTAATGGACACCTCAGCAGTTGTTATGTTTTGTTTCTAGCTGAGGGATGGTCTCTTATTAGCTATCAAGGTCAATGTTTTCCTAGAATTTGCATCAGCAGTGCTTTGTAGGAGTGCGCTCTGTCCTTTTTTCTCCATCGCAGTCTGTCACCTGCAGCATCACCCTGCCCACATCTCATCAGATATCAGAATAAAAGGCTGCAGCACTGATGATAAATGAATAAATGAGCAGGGACACTGCAGCACTGATGTCTGCTTCACACACATACAAATACCCACACTGTGGTGTTTCTGGCTGACCTGCAGTCAGCTGCTGCAGAGGACTGCACTGCATCACTTACATTCAGAGCTACTGGAGTTTTCTACAACACCAACACAGTCACCTTAAAGGACCTGCGGGTTTGAACTAAGGTTCTTAGTTCTACTGCTTTCAGTTACTGCCTTAAGACTTAGAGTCAGTGCCGTATAGACCATTTGCAAAAACACTGTCCTTTGTAGTGTGTTCAAGTACACTGTAAGACGAGAGTGGGTTGCGTAAAACCATTGCATTTGTGAGTTCTTTGTCATAAATTCAAACAGAAACAATAGTAACTCTTTAGTCCCACGTAGCACTGGAGAAAGGTCTGACTGAACAAATTATTATTCTGGAATAGGAGAAAAAAAAACTCTCTGGCTCATTTCTATGTCTTTAAAACCAATCTCAAAGAACCAAGCAGGCCCGCCTCATTGTGCAATGTAAATCTTTGTTAAAAGTTGAAATTTGTCAGTGTATAATTGTTAGCCTGTAGGTTCTTGTTGTTTCACGTCCTGGAGGAGAGGAGGAGAATGATGACTGAAATACTAGACTACTTCCTGTGAGTCAGATTCAGATTGGGGTTTATCTGGACGTAGGCCTTGGAGCAAAATGAACTATTGGAAACTGAGTTAAATACAGTGCATTTATATTGAAGATGAAACCATGTCAATTTTTTTCCAGCATAACAGCCCTTCAGCTGAATAATGCAACAATGTACAAAAATATAATCACATGAATGCCAGCTCAGCCCACCCTTCACTCCCTCTCACACCACCCACCCATCACACTTCATAACCCACTCCCCATTAACCACATACATGCATCTCACCCACACTCCCACCCCTTCGGGTCAGACAACTAACTGGCTATTCAATGAAAAAGGAATAAATAAAAACAGTACTGAATATTAAAGAGAAAAAAACATAAAATAGGATATAGACAGGGAATAAATAACAGCCCTTGTGTGACAATTTGGATGAAAGAGTGGAGGGAAAAACAGTAACAACTATAAAACACACATGTCTGACTCACACATGACAGAAGAAATCAATACTTATTTGAATAGAGAAGGACACATAGTCAACAACTAAAATATCAGATAAATTCTCCAGGCTTTTACTTCAGGTTGTACATTATCTTTTCATTTGGTACATGCTGCTAATAAATTAGTCCATCCAGCAAGTGTAGGTGGATTTTCATATTTCCATTGTACAGCTATACATTTGTTAGCTACAATAAGGGCAATTCTAATCTGACTTATTTAACGGTGTCAATTTTTAAGAGGCTGCTATTTTGATAACTGACTAATGTTTTTAGCCATTGTGAAAGCTTGTCAGATATTTGTATTTTTTTCTGTTATGTCCCATTATAATCCGAATATTTTACATTTAAATAAAACCGATATCTCAATAAATAAAATATGATAAAACTGTGGTTGAATAAATAAGTGTAGATTTCCTCCTAAGTCCTGGAAAGCCTGATTCATGCAGCCTCATACATGGCCTTACAGGGTCAGCATTGTTTTGTGGCCACAGCATACAAAGCAGCCATTACCACCATGAAGTCTGTCCGATAACATCCTCACATTCCCTTCAGAGCTGCAGAGTCACATTATACAAGACCTTACCCTAATCATCTTTCTGCGACTGAAGGGTTGCTATAGTGACACTTAGACCATCAGGATTCTCAGACAAGTGGGGCTTTGAATGGAAGACACTTTAACACTGTAGAGAAAGGAAGAATTGTGCCAGGCAGCGTCCTACAGAAATTGTTTCATAACTCCTGGTTATAAGAAGCTCAGTCAGTTTGTCACACTTTTTGATGGGTAAATGTTTTGAACGTGTTGTGCAGATCAGACAAGCTGCTCTGAAAGGCATAGTCGCAGGAAGGACATGTATGGGATGAGTTGTGCTACTGCTGGCAATATATACCAACAGAAAAAGAAACCACATCAAAGAATGAAGGTCGTGTTTTTCATATTTTTTCATTCATTTCATTCGAAAATGTTGCCGTGACATTCACTAATTCATTCAAAAATAGTGCACACACCTGTGATCGGACACATGCATTATTGCCCACATTCATGGCTTATATGTTATTTTTGTTCCTACTTGTGTCTAGACAGCCACATTATTACAAGATGTAATCAAACCTGCCAAGCGTGACAAAGCACTGAAGCTCTTCCACCAACACATTACATCAAACATTCATTTACAAAGTCACTGTCTTCATCTGGTAATGCGCAAGGAGCTTCATCAATTATGCAAACACACACTGTGAGCGACCAAGGCCCAGGCTGGGAGCATCCTCGCACCCTCCCAGTTACCACGGAGACCAGCACTGCCCCTCTGTGAAGGTAACCATGACAACGGGACTTTCGGTTTCTGAGACTGTAAGGTATCCATAGAAAACATTAAGGGCACTGCTTCCTTTAAAAGTGTCTGTAAAACTCACTTATACTGATAGGCCTGTATCAAAATGGCATGTGCAGCCTCTCATCATGACAAGCTAAAACACACAGGACGCAAGCTAAAACTCAAGCTAAAACACATAGCATGAGCTAACACAAGCTGTAACACTCACAAGCTAAAACAGCAATATACACAGGATAAAATACTCGTGGTACACAAGCTGAAACACTCAGTACAGTACAAAGGATAAAATACTTACAGGACACGAGCTAAAACATTTGTAGCGCACAAACGAAAAATATCAACCAAACTCAGGACATTTACCTTTTTAAACCCTTGTTTACTTTTTTTTATCCCCAAGAAAAAGCACAGGTGCAACTCTTACTGTAACATTAACCCTACACCTGTGCCTTTATAACATGTCTGACACACTGTAGCGTAGTTGTTACCGCACAAATATTAGCCTCCTGCTCATTCAAATGTTAGCCTTTTTAGCTAAAATGTTTATTAAGACAACAACAGTAAATTAAGCGCTAACATTTGGAATATACGTGCCAAAGTTGAATTACTTACTTAACTCTGATATAGTATATTTCACTGCGCAGTGCACATGTACAAAGCTATTTCCGAAGAAAGTACTCACACTTTTTTACAGTTCTTTTACTTCCTGGTGCCCAAATTTTCATTAACACAGATTATTAATCCAGTGTAGCTACATTAACTCCACCATGTCATTATCACCAGACTGTACACAATATATTTTTGAGGAAGACATTAAGCCCAACAGTGACAACATATAAAAACCCATAGGTGGTAGCAACTACAGTATGTCCTTGCTGGTTTGATTGAAGGAGCACATTCTATTCCTAGCTGAGCAGATGGAGAAATATTAGGTCTGTTTACTAGCAACGACACTTCTCCCGTCGGTGCTGTTTGTGTGTGCGTCTGATATTAAAAGCTCTGTTGGTTTGCCTTGTGCACATTATGCCATGAAGCAATTCACACCCACAGAGGGGGGACGACAACAACAGCACTTTATTCAGCACAACCAACCAATAATGATTAGAACCACAAGACCAAGACCCACAGACAAATAAAAAGCTGCTTTTTTTTCTCAAAGGCATAATGGGGGTGTAAGTATTTCACCCCCATTAAGCCACGTAATTAAGTTTTCATCCCCTTCATTACAATTATAATCAGTCAGCTGACATGCACGCAGCCTTGGAAGACAATCTTAAAGTGACTCTCTAGAGGGGGAAAGGGTTAAAGGTCACAGGTCAAGATGAAGAGCACAAGAATAGAGCATTTCTAAAATGCGGGGGGTATTATTAGAAGTGGCGGTAGGGTTTACTACAAAAGCACTGTAGGTTGCACAATCATGCAATATAAAGAAAGTAGACCCCAGTGATTAAACACAATGGTCACAATTCATCTGAGTCAATGGTTTTTGAGATGCTTTGAGATTCCTTGTTGTAACTTCAACCTGTTTTTATCCGTTTAAAATGTTTAAGTAACTCACCGCTCACCTGGGCTTACATCTATAAACAACACTTTATCCATTCCCGTGTTAACTGATGGCAAAAGGTTCCTTACGTCTGACTTCACCATACACATAAACAGTCGCTCAGAGTTGCAGTCTCACCCCGCCTCAGTAATGAAATCTGGTTCTATTTCTCTCACTTCTTTACTGTTTCACTGACGTTCGTCTTTGTGCGTCTGCTTTCATCCTCTTCTTCTTTTCATGCTGCCAGAGGTCACCACAGGCTGCCATGTCACTGCCTCCTCCACCTACAGATGGGCCAATTAGAGCAGTCTGGAGCCGCACCGAGTTACAGCAACTTTAAGTCACTGGCAGTACTATACTGTGCGCTGGTAGAACATTTTAAGAACAACGAGACAGCTCAGATGTATTGTATGTAAAGCGGGAAGTGCTTACAGTTTTAGATAAAAATGGTAGGTATTACAGTGGGTTGGATAAACATGCAAAGCAACCAAGATAGTCCTGCCAAAATCCTGATTTGTGTGTTATAATTCAGTGCGCTTTTCACAAAAAGGTAATCCAAACTGTTTCTTAACAGCACGCTTTTGCTTAGTAATGGGAAAAACAACTTAAGAAAAACGTTGCACAGGGATTTCAGCTTTGACAACAGCAGTTTTAGCTTAACGCTGCAAAAAAAGCACCCCTATTAATTAGAGGTGTGGAAATTACTCATTTCCAAGATACATTGCAATGCCAGTAAATATTCACACCTCTACTTTTAATGCACTGCAAAAGAAATCATTTTTATTTTGTTATGTTTACGTACAGAGGGAGGTCATGCAGATACTGGTATTGAAAAGACAGAATTGAAGGAGCATTACATTGAGATGCATTGAGAACTGTTGTGCATTTGAATTGTTCAATGTCTGTAACTTAATCAAATTCTGAGGTCAGCGAAGAGTCACTGTTAACAATTCAGCTGTGAAAATCAGTAAGGTGTCTGCAAAATAGTTCAGGATACTGCATCTACCGTACAGCTTTACAATTCATATAATGAAGAAAGAAATACCTGCCAACAATGTGTCTGTCTTTGTGAAGGTTGTGTTTGGTTTTCATAGTACTATATGAATGAAATATAACTTGAAACGAAGAATTAACCACTCTAACAAAACGTCACATTTAGAAAGAAGGAATTATTGTCTCCTTACTGACATATATTTTATTATTTGCTGTAGGAAACACCCCACACATTGAGACTCAATAGCAGACTAAAGTGATATATTTCCCTTGCATTCCCAGGAGCAGTACGGCATGCTGCTAAAGTCATTACATGGCCTTTCAAATTAGCCACAAGAGTCCACATGCTCCTGTGCAGAGACACTTTAGGAACAAAAATGTCACACAGTCCTTTAAAGGGAGAGGAGAGGAACCGACACCCCGCCCCGACCCACAAACACACACACACACACACTTACACACTAACCTACAACCTTTAACACCTGGGTATTTGTGTATACCTGGCCATACCAAGTGAAAAATACTAATCAATGCTGCCTGGTGTTAAAGCAATAACCACAAAGCGTCACCTATGTACACAAAGGTATGATGTTAAAAAAAGCTGCACAGTGCGTTCTCCATGCAAGCTAAGCAGGTTGACATCTACAAAAAACATCTCTGTCACGAAGATGATGACCAAAATAAAAATAACTCAAGTTTTAAAAAGCAAGAGCTGACACTGACATCCATGTGCTTTAAAGTTTTTTTTAATAATAAAAAAAGTTCCTATAAACCTCATGTGTAAAAATCTCCTAAAATACCCCAAAGGAACATTTCAGGAGTGTCCCAGATGCCTGAAACTGTAATAAAGTCTCTGCTGCACCTGCCAGTGTGGGTTCTTACCAGCATCAAAGGAGGCTGCACAGGATAATGCTCCATGCAGTAGTAGTCAGGCAGAACATTCTGGTCCAGGTTGGACTGGCTCACAGCAGTCCTCAGGCCCTTGTCCGAGCCGCACACCTTACACATGGCCACATTGCCCATGATGCAAGGTTTTCAAGTCTATCCCATCAGAACTTAAATGAAACTAAGTGCATTTAATCACTCGATTAATCCACTCCCTGCCCTTGCTTCCCGTCCCTTCCCCCTAAAAACCTTACAGGCTACCGTCCAGGGGGGATGACCCCCTTCAGTCCTGGCCAAAGCTCACTTCTCTTCCGCTGTGTCCCTGGACCTGCGTCCTGTTACTACAGCAGCACAGTGCTTACTCTTCCTCATTGCCAATTCCAACTCTCCTACCATTGACCAACATAT
>JAPQRN010000011.1:5587938-5621539 GCA_037367275.1 Coranthus polyacanthus
ATGCAGTTCCAACTGTAGAGTCAGTTTTTTTTAGTTAGCAGAAGCAATAAAATCATTTTCAAATCAATCACATCATTATTTTCTTTCAAATTATTGATTTCTTTCGTTGAATGACTCGCTGTACATTATGTCAGTCACTTTTAGCTGTAATGGAGTATTTTTACGTTGCTGTATTGGTGCTTTTGCTTAAGTAAAGTATCTGAATACTTACTCCTCCACTGTTTAAAAGCTTGTTCTATTATTCATTGGGGAAAATCCTCATCATAAAAGTAAGTAACTGAAGCCGTGAGACAATGTAGTGGAGTGAAAAGTAGAATATTTGCCTCTGGGATGTAGTGGAGTGGAAGTATAAAGTAGTACAGCTCACGTGGTTCAGGTATATCAGTGCTGCCTGTTGAGCAGACGTACATGTCAGCTGTCTGGCCTGTTCACTACACGTGATAACAGAAGAAGTGAGAGTCTTGTTCTGTTTGGCTTCCTGTCTCTATCTGAACGTCTTCCCCCTCCTCCCGGCATCCTCTGCAGCTGAACATCCAGCTCCATTAGCTGCCCGTGCGCCTCCCCCTCAGCAGATAAATCATTCATCCCAGAGCGACTGAGCGAGCTCTGCGTGCTGCTGCGGTCTCTCCTGTTTGCGTGGGAATGGTGCGTTGTGAGCAATGACCGCGTCCGCGTGACCTTGTTTTGACACTGCGGTTGAATGGCTGCTTGTTTTGACTCTGCGGCGAGTCAAAACCTCATCACCCTCTTTCCGCCTCCCCCGCCGCCATCCTTCCACTTTCTGCATGGATTGTTTTGCAGACAATGACCACTGAGACTCACGCACCAAACACCGAACAGGATGCTGGGCCGCTGTGTCATCAATTAATGATCAGGGCTGTCCTACCTGCTGTCTGGAGCTGCTATCAGGGACGTTGTGTTCAGGACGGGTGAGGAGGGAGGAGAGGTCCGATACCTGCAGCAGAACCACGGAGCTGTTCAGGGCTCAGAAATCAAATCAAACTGTTTACAACACAACGGTGAAAGTGTCTGCCGTTTATTGCAGAGGTGAGGTGATGATTCATCTCTGCTGACAGCATGATGACATAAAAGCCACACAATGGGGTTCAGGGAATGTTTAACCTTTATTTAGCCAAAGAAGACCGTACTCAGTCTGCCTGTGGTACTTTCGATAAAGGCTGAATGTCAAAGTAGAGCGAAATTGATGGTTTAAAACTTCTTCTGGCATTTTAAACTACTTGTGTAATGTGTTTGAAATTAGAGCGTTAAAGAAGCTAAAGTCAAATGAATGGAAAAGCTAACATAGTGTCTTAGTGAAGTGTCAGCCCTATCTCACCAGAAAAACTACAATTCTGCTCGATCTTTACGGGAATTACAACAAATTACGTTTATGTATGGAACTTCTTGCCTTTACGAGTTCCGGCTTCTCAAATGTGCGCTTCCTACCTTCTTAAAGTACGTCATGGAAGTTTGAAGAATGAAGACTGAGTTCTGCGCAGAGTTTGAGATTTTGAGGATTTCCTCACATTGCTGAAGGGAAGAATTCGATCACCAAAAATATGGAGCTTCGCCGTAGTTCAGTCAGACACGGAAGTCAGCGATGGTCACGAGCCCCGTCGTCTTATCGTTCACGTTCCAGCGCTATGAGCACGCTTGATAACGAAGGCCGCGTTCATTCATACACACCGCCCGACTCATCAACCTACACATCTGTGAAAAATCAACTCCTCCGCCTCCTGTACCTCCTCCTGAAATAAGCACAAATAAATATTCTTCTGCATATAAGTGTAACTGTTCATACTTTGTTTTTTCTCAGGAACTGTCCGCGTCAAACTTAGATGTTCCACCTGACCTGACCTGACCTGAAGAGGTCGACGCACCAGCAGGATTTGTGACATTGCTTGAAAACTTTGGAGCCAGGTGTGGAGACCTGAGGCCATCGGTGCACAAAGATTGAAAGTGGACTTTTATAGAAGCAGGAAACATCTAGTGCCCAGCAGATGCCAACGATATTTTCTTACTGTGTTTAGATATTCCAGATTTTCCAGTGTTTGGAGGAAGAGATGTCAATTTAAAGTCAATGGATATTTTTATCATGACTGAACGGGATCTCTAATCATTAACATCTCTGACAAAAATTATCAGCTGAAAGAGGCTAAAAAGCTCCCTTGAGTGGCAGGCTTAGTGATAATCCAGTAATTCCAGCAGCACAAGCAACCGTTTATATTACCTAATGCAGTTTGATTACACATCAAATCAAAAACTATAGATAAATGTAGACTCGAAGTCGCACCCTCATAAGAACTTACACCAGTGGAAATCCCCGTCACTAATGGACCAGTCAGAACTGCCAAGCAGACATGATCTGGCCCCCAGGCTTTATCTTTTCCAGATGATGGGTGTCATCTGTGCCTCGGGGCCCTGCGGTGGATCTCCTACAGCCTGACAGGATCAACAAGATCCAGCAGCAGGGAGCCTGGTCCCCGGCAGTGATGAGTCAGGCTTCAGGGTCTGAACGTTTCAGACTCAGAACAGCCGTGAACAGGCTTTTCCGTCCCTTTTTCTCTGCACTTTCTCTGACACCAAAAAGATTTTGTGAGCCGTACTTGAAACAAGACAAACTCATTTACTGTAAAGAAATGCGAGCGCTGTTGTCCAAGAGACTTAGACACAGAATTCAGATACAAGGGAACATAAAAAAAAAAAAATCCTTTTCTTTTTGAAAATGTGAATCTTTCAGTAAAACCAGTAAAAGCAGGATGTTTTGGTAAAACGCTGGGTAACTTTTTGGAAGGTTTTCATTAACATGTGGCCATTGTAATCATGGATACAAGTAATTGCAGTGTTTTTGAGCAAAAAATATGTTTCATATCAACATCTAGATATGTGGTATATCAGTGCTATCATGTTTTAACTGCGCATGGCACTTTTCAACCATATCTCTTGGAAATTAAATTCATATGTAATTACGTAATGATCCTTATATCCAGGTTTAGATACTGTCAGCACGTTGTTATGGTCAGGGAAAGTTACCAGGGTTTATAATATTATGAAACCATGAAGTCCAACCAAAGCACAGTTACTGCCTAAACACAAAAACATACAGGAGTCAGGATGCGATCTCCAGTCTCTGTTTGCAAAGTCCTGGATTTAAATCCACCATCCACTCTAACTACCTCTTACCTATTGATGAAAAAAGAAAAAGCATGTCCTTCAATGGAAAATTACATTGAAATGACACGTATTTGTGGTTTTCCCAGTCTTAAAGATACAGTTATTACATCGAAGAATCATAAGGAAGCTGAAGAAACTGAAGATAAATATACAGCATGTCCAGCTGGTGACGGATTAAAACACACAGTCTGACCATCAAATAACAAATAAGGTGCATGAGAACATAAATCAAATGGCTACACAGACAGGTAGAGGAGGATGTTTTGATGCTGTCCCAGTTGTTCGACCTGTTGGATATGATATCAGGACATTTCTGTTCAGTAATGATCCAAACTGGGACAAAAAGGCTGACAAACACTGATCATTGCCCTACAAACCTGCGGCAGCACAGCTGAATATTAATGCAGTATGCCTTGAGGAAATCCAACTGTCCTGGTTTTTTGTTTGTTTGTTTTTGTTTCACAAGTTGGTCAAATAAAGACGAGTCCTTACAGAACGTGAGGAGAAATGTTCACATTGTCTTCCTCTCATCCATAACTCCCTTCTCTCCAGTGCAGCGTCGCTGACAGGAAGTGAAGGACCAAATGTTTTGCGAGATTTCCTGAGGATGTGACGACTCCAGCAAACATCAGCACCGTAAAAAAAAAGACAGATTGACCTGCTCTGATCTGAGAACTTCCTGACGACTGGATTGACTTCCTGTCAGCGGAGGAAGTGATGATTATTATCTTCACCCCGTCAGGCTCACCATGCTCCATGTCGGGTGAAGCCACTTCCCAAATCCCTGTCATTGTCTCAGCAGCACCCTGGGAGGACAAGGATTAGGAGATGAAGCTCCGTCTGAGTCTGTGCTAATCTCTGGATGCTCTAACACCTCTTCCTCACCCAACGTCACCACACAGCTTCTCCTTCCTCACTGTGATGCAGCAACATACACAACTTTCACTTATGATGAAAATTATGAGTTGATTCCTGCGGGTTTTCCTTTCAGTGTGGACAACACAAGATACCATCTCACTTCAATGCTTTCTCAACAAACAAACTAAAATCGGTATTGACTTTCTCATCCTCCTTTATCAGAAACATCAGACTCTTTCCTTGCTGAACAGATTTACACCTGACTGTATGTGACATTCTGTTTCCTCCTTATTGACTTTATTTACTGTAACACGGCATGTGGGAGGAATAAATAGCACCTAACTGCAAACGCACTTTAACTGAGCTGACGGGAAAAGCCTTCCAAGATTGTTCTGGCGAACCGTGATGCAAAGTCAATCGTGATAAAAGGTTTTGACAGCAGCTGCTCGCAAACTGACAAGTTCAGCATGAAGTGAAATGACAACGGCCTACACTCTTCCACAGTCACCAGTGCATTCATGAAATGCCACACAGTTGTTTTACCATAAGTATTGCACTTTCAAACTCGAATTTAACCATATGAACATGTCACTTCTGAACCTAAATCAGAAGATAGCAATGCAAGTTCAGAATATCATCCAGTCCAGACATGTTTTGATTAAACTGTGCAATCAGAGGTGTCCATATTTCTCAAAAAGAGGTTGCACTTTTCCATTTTCTTCTACTGGTCTTGAATATACTGGTTCACATTTCACGGAGAAAGCTGTTGATACTGTGACTTTGCAGATTATTGCAGTGGTGGGAGACGTATTCAGATCTTTTACCTACTCCACTATAAGTACAAGTTCTGCATTAAACCCTTACGTAAGTATTTCAGTTCAAAATGTACTTAAAGAATGAAAAGTCAAAGTAGGTGGACAACGTTTTCACTGACCAACTTCATTGTATTTTGTGCACACAGAAAGTTGGAGCAGAGGTAAAATAAGACTGAAACATTTAGAGGATGTACAAATAACACTTTTATACCTGTTACCTGCTAATTATCACAGTATACAAGGAACATTCACCAGATGCTGAGTCTTTGCAAGGACAGGTCATGACTCACCACTTTGTGCCAAACTTTGTGAGAGAATTTTCAATCAGTTCAAAAAGAATATTTCTCAATGTAAAATTGCAAAGAACTTTCGTCTTTCACCATCTGCAGTATGTAATTTTGTGAAAAGATTCAGGGAGTCTGGGGAAAAGTCAAGGCCAAGGGTGGAAACCACTGTCGAATGTGTGTGACCTTCAAGCCCTCAGACGGCATCGAATGAGAAATTGTCATTCTATGAATATAACCATTTGGGAACACTTGAAAACTGTCTGCCGCTGCAACCCAAAACTGTATAGCACATATAGGAAGCCCTGTATCAATTCTGTGCAGAAACGGCGCAAAGTTCTCTGGACCTGAGCTCTTCTCAGATGAAGCGAAAGACAGTGGAAACGTGTGCTGTGGTCAGATGAGGCCATGTTTCAGCTTGTTTTCAGGAAAAATGGACGTCGGGTTCTAAAAAAAGGACCATCCAGACTGTTATCAGCGAAATGTGCAAAAGCAGCATCTGTGATGGTCTGGGGTTGCATCAGTGTCCACATGCCCGACCTGCACATGAGCGAACGTACCATCAAGTCGACAGTTTTCCCTGACGTCTGTGGTTAATTCAACGGGACAAATGCCAGGCCTCGTTCTGCGACTGTCCTACCTGCAGTCCACATCTGTCTCCTACTGAAAATGTATGGAGCATCATGAAGACGAGAATCTGACGACTGCCACCGCGGACTGTTCAGCGGCTGAACTCTTAACAGTAAGAATGGGCAAAACTCCCACTTGCAAAAGTGCAACAATTGGCATCGTCAGTTCCCAAATGATTAAAAAGCCAGTGGGACAGTGGTAAACGTGTCTCTATCCCAACCTTTTTGAGCTACACTACATTTATGATACTACATTTACAAAATGCGATTACCTTGGTCTGTGAAAACACTGAAAATCATTTGTCATTCCATTGTGTTTTAGAAAATATCCCATCTTTTCCGGAAATGAGGTTTGCAGATTGTGCTTAAAAAAAAAAGACAAATTAAACATACGAATAAAGGTACAATTGCCATTTTATATGTCTAAATAATATGCAAAATAACACAGAGGACATTATTGCTATATAATTAGCTCTGATTGAATGTATTTAAATTAACTTTTGAAAGTTTTTACACTGTGGCGTTTCTAACTTTCCACTGACAGGATGATCGACCATAATGGCAATAATAAACCACTCCTTGACTGTTTACTGTTGCCTAATGCCTCTAACATTAACTGCCACCAGTCCAATTATTTTGTTTAGTGAGCCTCAGGGTACCTCACTGAGGAGAGAAAAAAAGAAGCTTATTTTGGCAAAGCTTTTACTGTATTTTGTTGCCATCAACAAGTCAAACTCCATAATAAACTCTGGTGCAATAAAAATAGAGTCTGGTTGATTATCTGCCACAGTCACTGAGAGAATTTTGCAGCGTTTAACTCGTGGCTGGAAATAATTTCCCACACTCGGACGTCTATCGAGACTAAATCTAGATGCGTCTTTTGTCAGCGTCGAGTCTGGCCCCGCAGATAAAGCTAAAAAAACCACTCTGGACCACAGCCTGTTTCGGAGAGCTGCAGCCAGCCGTGTGCTTTTCAGTGTAAATACCACATACACAGGAAGTATCCAGGAGGAAGTGTGGAAGAGCTGCGGGGGTCACCAGGGGTCAGCGCCACCTGGGAGGCAGCTATTGTGTGTGATTGATGTTTCCCTGCAAACAGAAGCCGTTTACGTCCCCACGGCTGTCATCTCAACTCTTATCATGGAAATGTGCACTGAACCTGCTGCATCTACCCCAGGGGAGTGTGTGTGTGTTAGTGCAGCGGGGAGTAACGTCTCCCTGCTGTCAAATCAACAAAAACATTCACAACTATTGTCTTTTTTTCTGTTTCATTGCTCTCAGCTACTTTAATTTTGGAAATATATAATGTCATGAATAAGGCTGAAACCAATTATTTTCTGATTAATCCATTAATCCCTCGTTTACTTTATCATTAAATAATAACCATAACTTCTACCATTAGTCTTTCAACCTTTTATTCAAGCATTCTGCTTCCAAAATACTGTCGACATTCAAGTCTTTCATAAATTTTAAAAGCAAGCGTGTACCTAGCTTAATCTAATTCTAACCTTAAAGGCTCCTACAGACCGTGACATTTCATCAGTCGTATTTATTGCCAGTCACACTGTGCAACATGGATCTAATAAACTTTGGTGCGACATGTACGCAGACTGTGCGATGATAACGCCTTCTGAATTCTCAGGATACGACACTAGTCAAAGTACCACAATGAAACGTCATCAGTGTCTGTCATCTGTCTGTGCTGGTATAGTCGTAAACCATCAAGCTAAGTCACTGATTGCGCTGTTACAAAAGTGGTATTCATGCGTCTGGGGGAAATGGAGAATGCGGATGGGAAAAGACAGCAACCTTGGATGCCACTTTTGCAAAGAACAAGCTTAGTATTTTGAGCTACATAAGCGTATGTGTCGCGTTGATCAATGCGTCATTTCATGCTGAATTCGTATTGGTTGCTAAGTAGGTTGTATACCAGCAGTCACCTTCTGAGATCATTCATTTCTGACACTGGCAGAATTTTGTCCCGGGCTGTCTTTGAACCTTTCTCATACAGCGATGTAGGGCCACCGATTTTTAGCCACGACTCAAGATACAGGCCAAATTCTGCACAGTGTATACCTGACTTAACACTAAAGCTGAGTCTTAACCCTTAAAAAGCAGGCTCCACCTGTGGGTCCCCATGTGTCTGTGTAAATCAGGTTATTATAAATAATAGAAACTAATGCTGCATTCCATTTAGTGTCTCTTTGGCTCCCTTGGAAACTCAGTGAAGGTGATACTTAAAATAGTATCTGATGGTACCTGGTGGTCAGTTCCTCAAAATAAAAATAAAACTGTGAAACTAACTGAAGCTAAACTGCAATCAAAAACCAAACAGAAAGACAAATAGAAAACTATGATAACTCTGGTATGTATTAAGATGCCACCAGTATAGAAGAAGAAGAAGAAGAAGGTAGACGTATAAATCAATTCAGCAGAACGGAGTGAGTGAGAAGTCTTCGTTCGACTGAGCGTCCAGTCCGGTGACAAATGAATATGTCTGGGACGTCGCTGTGCTGCAGACTGCTGCCTGAAGCAACACCGTGATGTGAAAAAGGGATTTAGTCACCCGTAGCAGAAAAGACAGCAGAAGGTGTGTGTCTGTCTGGCGGAGGGACGTCCGACTCTGTTTAGGTAATCACAGTGAGGATAAAACAGAAACACATTCAACCTGAGACGTGTTTGGTGAAAATCAGCAGGAGACAAACGTTAAATAGAGTCTGGGTTTTATGTGTGGATCAGAGGGGGGCGAATGATCTTTGTTTTCCTGCTGCAACAACTGATGATATTCATCTAAAGAGCTTTCCCTCCAAATAAGCATGAGATGAATATTTCATGTTTCTGCAGGTAGCTGCCTCTGAACGTCCTAAATGAGCTTTTTACCTTCTTCTTCCAGTGTGATCGTCTAAAACCTCAGCGCCTCGCTGCGCAACACGAGTCGTTAGCCTCGACTTGATAGAGCTGTCGCCTCACCAGTGCGTCCTCGCCAAATCAGCCTGTCACGCTCTACTTAGTGTCACAGCTGACAAGAATATTCCACATTAGGTCGAAGGTCATTTCTGCTAAAGGACAATGCACTTTGTCGTTTTTTTTTTTTTGGGTTCAGATACTGTATTACATCAAAGAGAGACATTTATCGGGATGGAAAAATTACAAAAAAATGCTTGCTTCCATGTTCTGGGTGGAGGGTTAAAGGTCACGATGAGAATGGTCTGCCTCGGCAGCTTTTTTTGCAGATAAAATATGGATTGAGGAAAAGAGATACTGTTCATTATTTGTAGTTGCAAGATGAGACCCAAGGTCAGCGTTTTGTTTTTTAAGGGAGGAAGATGTTCGACGAGGCATAAGAGAATCCTGTTCTCTTAAGATGGACACACATCTAATGTCTGGCTGAAATATTCTCAGACTGGACACAATACACTTCACCAGGTTTGAGAGCTAATTTCCCCATTCATGACGACTGTACAGGGATGAATTTTCATGTAACTCACCCGTTTAAATTATATTACAGCTTAAAGTTACTCATAATTAAGAGGGCATGGCCGCCGTGTTTGACTGACAGCTACCTCGGCTTTAAAGAGTTACACTAACGAGACCGTCAGATGATTCTATCATGGCGTTTACTGCTACTTGAATCCAATACTCGGCCTGTTTGAGTAACTTAGCTACATTAGCTAATGTTAGCATGAATTCTTATTGCATTGTGCGGTCTGTGAGCTCGCCAGCTTTAGTTAGCTCAACATTAGTGTCATTAAACACAATGGTATGCGTTAACATTTATTAACAAACTGAAATGACTTGGTGTCGATGTGGTCAGAGTTTTCACTGAATTTTGTTTTCACCCTCGCTCTTCTCCAGCTCCACCCACTTCCATATATGGGCAAACCAATGGGTGACGTCACGTCCACTGTTGTGGTCTACGGTCTGAACCGAGGTTTTTGTTTTTGACACTTTGTGTGTCCGGTTCATTTTGGTTTTACACAGCACACTGAAGAACGTTGCATGACACACCTGCGTGCTTCCAGCTGTGTTTCCTTGTACTTGGACTGGTTTGTAGAAAGGCGTCTGATGTCGGCGCGTTGTCAAATCGGCAGGTAGTCTTTTCTGTCTCTTTCTTATTTCTCTCAAGGTTTCACACCTGACAAGTCTGACAAGGTAGGTCTGAAAGCACCCTTTCCTTTTGCACTGCGTAGATGAGTTTGCCTTTGTGTTTTTTGATTTTGAGTGAATTTTGTCAAACGGAGCTAACTTTAGGTAAAGCTTTCATGCTTTACAGTGAAATCTGAGCTATTGTTACGTGTCTTTGATGGTGTTCATTTTCCAGCCACAGTTTAGTCTTTTTTTTTTTACCATTTCACTGCACACCACAAATCTTTTTAACTCACCTTTCCTCGGGTTGCATCTGTTTACCTGATGTCTTTGAGGTAGGAATGACATCAGTGATCGCTGCTGTCAAACACTAAACAGGTTTTTTTTTTAAATCCAGCAGCGACTGGATCTGGAGACTTAAGACTAGTGTCTGTACACAGCACACACTCCATGACACTACAAATCACTCGCAGAATTGGCCTGACATTCGTCGAGTGTGTGCCCAGCTTCACAGGAATGAAAAGTGCTCATATGAAGAAAAGGGCTTTTATTTTAGATTGAAAACATTAAAGACTGACAGAAAAGGACACTCAGAGTCCACTCTGCTGCTGCTGCTGCTGCTGTAATCCAAGTGGTGTCCACTGCAGCAGACCTGAATGTAAAACGAGTTGGAGAGGAAGGAGCAAAACGTTCTGAGCATCAGAAATAGGTGCTTCTACGTTCAAAATATATGTGCACTGAGTGACTTTAACTGGATCTAAAAATGTAAGTAGAATGAAAATGGAGTACCAGTCTGATCCAGTTTAACACAATAAGAGCAGCAGTAAAATGTACTTTCACTGACGATAGCGTTGGGTTTTTGTAGAAAATATTTAGAGAGGTGTAGTTTGTTCTAGTGACAGGTGTTTCACGTGGTGGAAGAGGTAGTCACATTATTTTAGTAAAAGTACAGAAGTATTAGCAGCACAATGTAGTGGTATTTTCAGTTAAAGTACTAGTTATATTATTATATACGGACTATATTCATGGTCTCATCACTTGATTAATGGGAAAGATGAAAAAACAATGTTAGTTTTGGTGGCATATTGGAGGATTTGGACATTTAAGGAAAAACATTATTTGGTGAAGCTTTTAACACCTTCCAGACATCTGAAATTCAAAGTGACTACACACTGCTTTTTTGTAAGAAGTAAAAAGTAAAAAAGTTTGGAAACCACTGGTTTAATCTGTAAATACAGTATGTGCTGGGTTTCAAAAGCTTGTTATACTGTCCACATCTTAAACTTAACTTAAGGTGTCAAATAAATGTAGCGGAGAAAAAGTACAGTATTTAGTGTAACATAAAGTAGGAGAAAATGGAAATAGTACCTCAAACTTGTACGGCGTAGTACTTGAGCACTTCCCTCTAATGTTTAATTTTTACTAAACGTTGGATGTTGCAGGTCCCAGGTTGCAAACATTTATCGTGACCAAGAGCTTAGGACCATGACTGAATCCTGAAATTCAAAAAAAAGACTGGAAGTGTAGTCTGACTCTTGAGGTGGGTATTTTTTGGAGTAAAACATGATTGTCCAGATGGCAGCTCGGAAGATGGAAGTGCTGTTTGGAAGCCAAATTACTGGTTACGATACTCCGTAAATAAAACGGCGCTATGTGCCAAATGAGTGCGTCGGCTTGTGTGGATGTGTGGGAGACTAATGGCTTAGAATTAGCAGTAGCATGTGGGCCGTCTGTCAGCGCTATCGGCTGGTAAATGGCACTTTGAGACATCTGGGTCAAGCCTGCCTCCTCTGCACACAGCCGTCCGCCTGGCGCTTTGGAATTATGGGTAGTCTTGTTTATGTATATGCATGTTTTGGCTTCAGTTCAGTTCATTTAAGGTTCATTTTACTGGCAAATTTCTCTCACGGAGGAAGTGAGAAGGAAAAAGGTGCGAAACTCTTCAGACTCATCAAAGCTGTAAAATGACACGCCCTGTTTTCCAAACTAAGTAAACTTTAATTACTCATACCCAAGACTTTACATACTGTGAAAATACGCACGGTAGTATGGCTTTTTTTAGTGTGCACATAAAAACACAAGCAGAACAGTATCTGTGAGAAGACGTGGGAAGTGAATAAGTACAGATACTCCATTACTATATTTGTTTTTTGCTGTTAAAGCATAAATTCATATGCTTTAACAAGCATATTGTAATTCAAGTGGTCTGAGAGGACACATGTGGGCTGTAGAAAATCTACTCACAGGTTTTGGCTAATCACTGTACTTGAGTATTTATTTAAATTTGAATCTTTTTCTGCCTACATTTTGACACAAATATCTGTACATTTTTCAAAAGCCGACATCAAGACCAATTTCAACCCAAATGGACTGGACGAAAACACGTAGAAAGGGCGACCCCTTAGTGTATCCATCGGCGCATATCACGCACGCAACAGGCGTAACAAAACGAAGCGGGATGAAAATGAAGTAAAAGATGCAAACAAGACAAAATGGCATAAAAGACGTGACAAGATGATTTTGTGGGTTCGTGCACAAATGCAGCCCGGTGCTGTGATGAGCACAAGCTCGACCCTCCCTTTTCACGGCGACTTTTGACACTTGAGGTTATTAAAATCCTTAAGAGCATATTGTCAAACACACAGATCAAAGTTTAGTGTGGGAGAAGTTGACTGACCTGCAAAAAACCCCCGACCTTAATCCAATCCGGCACCTTCGGGATGAGCTGGAACTCCAACTGTGAGCCAGACTTTATCACCCAGCCCCACCTTTCTGACCTCGTTACTTCATTTGTTAACGTCCAAGACTCGTTACGTGGACTTCCTTATGGAAGTTTTATCCTGGCGAGGTAGAAAACATCTGTGGGATTACAGAAATTACTTTGAAGATGTAATCTGTGCTAAAAAAAAAACCAATTGAGAATGCAGTTTGGTCTGTTTTGTGGAACCTTACTGACGTGTTGCTGCTAATAATTCATCACCTGAAGTCGTGATGGATGGTTCAAACACGTCTAACTAGGGGAAAATGTTCTGAGTGGAAACACTGTCACAGTAAAGCAGGTTTCCTCACTTCTCTCTCACCCAGGAGGTTATCTCAGTCGACCAGCTTAAAATAGAGCAAAGTCAAACTTGGCTCCGTGACGCTTCAGGGAAACCAGGCGCTGTTTCAAAATGCTGAATTTACACTGCCGGCTCAAATCTGCCTTTTCTGCATCTGTGACACAGTTTGGATCTTTGAAATGTTGTCCAAACAAATGGAAAAATCTGACTCCATGTGGGTCTCCGTATTTAGACGGTACTGTCAGTGCACTGGAAAAGGGCTAAACTTAGACTTTTCTGGCCGCAGATTAGATAACCTCAAACTTTATCTGGATGAAGCAGGACAGTCTGTAAAGTCAAAACAGGGAAATGTAACCATCCCAGTTTCTCAGGGTGAGGAGGATACTTTTCCAAAGATCATCTGTTAACAATTAGATTAGTTTGCTGATAAAAGGAATCAGCAGCTACTTTGAGTCAATTCATCTAATCATTCTGGTCATTTCCCAAGCACCCCCCCCAAAAAAAGAGCGAAGGTAAAATGTACACACCGGGGGTATTTTTTTCTTGTAATTAATTCACGTCATTAGAATATAAATCATTACAATGCCTTTTATGTATTTTTTTTTGGAGCAAAGTTGATTTTTCCAAGCTTTTCCACTGCAAATGAAGGCACCAACCAGTCATTTGCGTGAGACAAACATCATGTGACAACAACAATGATGAACACAGTGACTTCTAGCCACACTATGTTGTATGAAAGTGACACAAAAATGGCAAAGAAACTGAAGAGAAACTGAAGGACAACGCATCACCAAACAACAAGACTAGGACAGCGAGGAGCCTGTGTAATGTTAATGTCATATGAAATCAGATACAGTTTGCTCTTGGTGTGCTTTTTTAATCTGGACACTGAACATAGACCCAATGGACCGGAAGACACGGATCAGACGGACTGGAGACACCGAGGTTCCACGTGATGTTCAGTCCATTACTATTTCTGTCACGAGGACTGGCGTGAATGTCTTTTATTGAACAAGTGACCAAACCCTCCCCTACAAATGTTGTAAACTCACATCGCTGCCGATACGAATAGTTTTGATGCTAAATATTCGTGGGTATTTCACACTTTCACACACTTTCATTTGTCTCCATGTAAAGACCTTAAACTCAGTGGGAATCTATAACTTTGCTCTTTTTGCTCTTTTTAGATATTTTTTTTAGAATACTTAGTATCATACCCCTCTCCTCCAGTTCCATATCGTACTGCACTGCTGGTCTGGTATTGTGGATGATCTGTGTGTTATTTCCAACAGAGTTAGGTACCATGTGTCTCCTACTTGGTTCTTGCCTTGGAAGAATATTGTGGCACGGTCTTATAATAGAGCATATTCCAAATGAACACGTCTCATCTGTGCTTCACTCGTCTGTGGACGCTTTCTATTAAGTTTGAGACCAATTAGAATGAATTAGACCTAGGCTGTCATCTTCGATATTTGGAGGATGTCTTTTCTACTGTAAAACCAGTTTTCCTGAAGCCTTGCTATTTGTGTACATGTTTATTTATTTGACGGGGGTGGTGGTGGTGGGTGTATTTCTTATTTTTACCGTCTCATTTGGTCATGTCATGTCTTTGCTGTTGTGTTCTTTGTTGCATATGAAAAATGTGAAACAGATTGCTTATTATTTTTCTTTTCCACTCTAAACCGTGGACTCATATAATCACACGGTGTCTGAACCAAAAATACATTTCATATCAGACATTTCCAGATACATGTATATCAGTGTCACAGTGTTTTAAGTGTGCGACTACTTTTTCCGTCTTTCCTCGATAGTGGTTGTGGTGCACGGTGGATTTACAAAATCCAGGACTTTATCACCAGGGAGTGGAGTTCACATCCCATCTCCTGGAAGTCTTTAAGTTTAGGTAAAAGTGCAAAGAAATAATGATAAGGTCAGAATACTCACTCGCTTGCAGGGTATATTAGAGTTGTAGTACTCGGGATCAGTCTTGGTCTTGAAACCGGTTCCAAGACCGCTTTTTGAAGGTTTTGGTCTCATCTTGGTCTCGACCGCATTTTTACTCGGTCTTGTCTCAGTCTTGGACAAAGAGGTCTCAGGACCAGTCAAGACCACACCTGCAGGGACATCGCTAAACTGCTTGTGCATTGTCTGATTTATGTGTTAACATCATCACTGTGATTTGAAACAAATCTTCAAACATTTCTTTTAGGTGTAAAAACGTTTTTCCAACTCTTGATTCAACTACACACTGGAAAGAAGAAAAATACACACCTACCCCCCTTTAGAAGTATAACCACCTTAAAGGTTATTTTAGTGTTATGTAAATTAACCGGTTTGGTCATATCATCCCATAATCTGTGTAATATCTGAAAAACGTGTTTCCCATAATCCATTTGCTGTGCCCGGGCTTGGTCTCGTCTTGGTCTCGCCCTGCCTTGATCTTGGTTCAAAGTCTTGATCCTGTCTTGGTTTCGGTCATGACTTGGTCTACATTCATACATCCGTAATACCGTGTTGTGCTTTATTTTATTTTTTTAAGAGGCGTGAATGTAACTTGTTGAGTGACAGCAGGGGATGATGAGGTGGGTATGGGGTTATTTTTTAATGTATATTGTAAAATTAAATAAAAAAAGGTCTCTGACAAAAAAGTTTCTCGTCGCTCGCCCTCTGTGTCTGGTCGATGTTTGTCCTCCATTTTTTAATTGAACAGGATAAGCACAAACCTAACTCTCTGTATCACAACATGTGCACATTTTGACACTGAGGCTTAATAAAACACAAAAAGTTTTTTTTTCCGGATTTGATCATGTGGTGTAAATCCGGCTGCAGGGGCCCGTTGAGCCGCTGTGCTGTCAGAAATCACTGCTAATTACCAGCAAGGTAAATCCCCCCGTAGAAACAGCTTAAATCAATTAGCCCACAGTGTGGACGGCTGGGCTCAATCCTCGCCGCCTTTCTCACGATCCTGTGGAACTGTGGGAAGCCGGTCTGATCACCCACTCTCCTCCCTGAGGCTTCACCCCCCCCTCCTCCTCCTCATTTCCCCGTCTCCCTCCTTTTTTCTCATCCCTCCGTCCTCGCCTGCTCTGCCAATCCAAACTCTAAACACACACAGCTGATTTAAAGGCATCTCCTCTTACTGCGACATTATAAAAAGATCATTTCACTGGTGGAAATATGTCTCCTCATATACACTTTCTCTCCTCACTGCCCTTTCACTTGGCAACTGTTCATCTAGATTTAGTGACTTTTCACACTCTGGCGACTTAATATCTTAAAAGTGAACGATGACAAATAGGGGTAGAGGATAATATTGGTTTGCTAATATATCAGGATAGTCATTAGCCTGATGGCAAGCTCTGGATTTGAGCCAAGGCAGCTTCTGCTGATAATGTTGGACAATCTCTGCTGACAAAAAGGCAGTTAGTAAAAGTTGGAATGAGAATTTATCTTCCCTTGCTTTTCATTTTTCTTTATTTAAATATGTCTTTTGCCAAGTTCATTATGAAGTTGTCATTCAGGTGAGGTACTGTAGCTTCTATCTTTATCAGGCTGAGATTAGTGTCCAGTGACGGCGTAAGTGAGTGTGTGTGGACTGCTCACATACCAGTAGATTATTTCTGGGCTTAAATGAGATGTTGAAGCTTCAGTCCCTGATAGTTTTTTGGCGTCACTGGGCAAAAATTCCATAATTACCTTTCAGCATATTGCAATTCAAGTGGTCTGACAGGAAACAAGAATTCTGCTGCTTCTCTTGACTCTGTAGAAAATCTATTCCATGACGGGAGGTTTTGGCCGCTCGTAGGTTGACAGCTTTAATTACAAATTGCTGGTAAGAATCTGTCTGATATGGATCTATTGCTCTACTCCGTGGCTCGACAGAGAAGCTTGGAAAAGTGTTTTTTTTCCATAGTGGCATCAAAACGGCGTCAGGTCATCTCTCTTTGTATTTAGTCATGGGCAGAAAGGAGAGAACGACAGAAGGAAGGTGAATATTTTTCAGTATTTTCGAAGGTGGTCGTCAAGAAGAAGTGGTGTCCATGTTTGTCAGGATGAAGGAACTGTCATGGTTTGAGTTTGGTTTCCTGTTTTATTTTGTTGACTGACTTTCACCTGTGTCCTATTATACCCGTTGTCTGTCCTGCCCCTGGTCCACTTCTCTCTCCGTCTCTCCTCCGGTTTCCAGTTCTCCGACCACGCCCACTCACCTGCAGTTTCCCTCCTTTTGGCCCTGTCTCCGCCCACACTCACCTGTCCTCCGTCAGCGATCACATAGTTATATACACCACTCACTTCCCTTTGTCCCTGGTCAGTTCGTCATCCCGTCCTCTTGTCTTCCCACACGTCGGCGCCATGTTTCCAGTCCTGTGCCTGTTTATTCCCTGCCTGATCACCCTCGTGTCTGCCCTGGTGTTTCCCTTATGAACAGCAACAAATCAAAGCCTTCAAATCTCCAGAAGACTTTAGACACCAAATGGTGGAGGATGGAGGCCGGAGACACATCTTTTACTCATCCATTCACTCGAAATGGGCAGCAGTTTAACAAAATCTTACTTTGATTTGCAATCCCACACTGTGATCATATTACAAATGAAGGACAAACCAATGCATGGTGTTGTTCCACCACTTGCCTCTGGAACAGCTTCAGTTCTCCTTGGCGTTGATGCTGCAGTCTGAACTGTGGGATAGACACCATTTTTCCAAATGATATTCCCTCACGTGGTCTTCTGATGATGGAGGTGGAAAGTGCTGTCTAACATGTCGGTCCAAAGTCTCCCACAGGTGTCTATTTGGGTTGAGATCTGGTGATTGTGAATGACTCGCATCATTTTCATACCGATGTCCTATGGATGCTCCCCCGTTGTGCACCTCATCAACTATGCCTTGTTGCATATTCCCAAAATGAATGTTTCCCTTTGCAGTAGAGTACATTTACAAAAGCAGCAATCAGGAACAAAATAAACACACGTCCTCCTCCTGTAGCTCTCGCCTCTAGAATAACAGAATAAATGCTGTTTCATGCTGCTTTAATGTGCAGACATCTCATTTCCTTTTTTCCCATTTTTGCCCCCAAAATACCATGAAATATATAAAGTGTACAGACTCTAGGCCTTTATTAGAAATTGGAAAAAAAAAATATATTCACACATATATATGAAGCTTGGGAAATAATTATTAGACCACGGTGATTTGGTGATGAAAGGCACTCTTTCTGCCTCTTCCTTTGTGGATCTTGCTGGAGCTGTATTTTTTTTTTTTAAACTGTATTTTCTTCTGGAGGATGTAATAAACAGCTGTTTTGCTGATTCCAAGTCTCTTAGCAGTGACTCTCATCTTTCAGGAAGAACCAAAATGGCTGTCTTTTCCTCATCACATTTTTTAACCTAAAGTATGTAGCTGATACACAGAATAATGGGATCTCAAAATGGTTTTTTGTCATAGCGTAAAATGTAGAAATTTGACTACTTATTAGTAACTACAGGCAGCTCTGCTGTAGTTGTATTTAAGGAGTTACACTAACAATTCTGTCATAAAGGTTACGGCACTCAATCACAATAACTAGAGTAAATTACCTGATATTAGCATTAATTTGCATTGAATTATAAGGTCTGCCAGCTAGCCTGCTAATTTCGCTCAGGTAGCCGTAATTAGTCTGTTTATGCATTTCAACTGTTTGCTTTACCGTTTATTAAGTGGTAGTGTGCCGTGTTTCAGCAACAGGTTTCATTCATCCCGCCTCAGACCCACTCACATTCCACCTGTTTAGTCCATTTTTGGATTAGCCGGGAGTAGGCAGAACCATGGCGACGTCCATAGGGTTTGTCCATCTTTTATATACAGTCTATGGTAGCTGCTAAGCCAGACAAATCAAACGGTCTGTGAGAGTAAATGTGTTTAATGTCCATCCAACATGCTGCAAACAGGAAGGTGCTTAGAAGAGAAACAAGCGTTGAAATGAAGTATATGATGTTTCTAAAGTCAAAGATGTTGGATTCTGTTTTAGTGTACTTGTCGTTAGCAGCTTCACTGAAAGTTGAGCTAATGTTGGATAACAAGGAGGACGGTCCACATCCAGCCATGCGCCGCCATCACCGGGCCCAGAGAGCTCTGTTCTGGGACTGAATCAACCAGCATTGAAGCCTACCTGCAGTGGGGTAAGCACGGCTTTTCTACTGTTTATGACAGTTATCATCGGTGTTCTTTCTACAAGGTTAAAGCCACTAAAATGCACCGTGCTGGAGGAACGAACTGGGACAGGACAGACTGAACCACTAACACCAAAGAGTAGGAGTTGGACAGAGTGTAGAGGACCACAAGGAGCGCAGAGCGGTGAGGGAGCCGTAAACATTCAGTCCAACATAGTTTTTGATGTGTTTATTATGTGAAAACACGAGACTGTGTTCTTGGAAGTGTTTGCTGTTGGACTGCACCTCCTGCTGTGTTTATACATCAACATGTAGGTCTATATGCTCCATTCTGCTGTTGATATTTAGTTAATTTCTGCACATAATGGTCGCTGCGGTGTCTAAGGCTTTTAGTGTTGCTTATCTGTGTAATTGTGGCCTTTTCTGATTGTTTGTACGGCTACAGTGAGGACTGATTGTACCGCCTTTCGACAGTTCAACAAAACTTTTCTGTCCAAATAATGACTTACAGTGACACGCTAAAAAATGTTTAGTTTTGTTTATTAGGAGGCACCGTACACTAAGACAGTAATCTCAGAGGGGGAGAAATGTGGCAGATTTAGTGACTTTCAGGCACAACAGTGAATACATAAAAAAAAATAAAAAATAGAAACATGTCTAAAGATACAAAAAAAGACTCACTTACACAGCCTGAAAAATCCACACGACCTACACGCCTTAAAACGCACAAACACCACTCAAAGCTTGGACTTTCCCACCACTATATAAATATAAAAAACAGAGTCATATAGGGATTAAAATGCTGCGCATGCGTCTGATTAGTGTTGACACCACTATCGTTTTTTGGCAGCAAAAACTATGAGAATCTAGACACGTTTTCAGACTGTCAGGAGGCTTGTTCCACTGTTTAATGACCTTCAATGAAAAGGCAGATTGTGCAAAGGCAGAGCTTCTTTTAATGACTCTACTTTCTCCCCGTGTATTGTGGAATATTTTAATGCAAGCTGAACATCTGAATAGAACATCATATTCTCAAAACTTCACCTTTTTTATTTACTAAATATCGCAATGATGAACAACGATACTGTTGTGGTTTTCTCCGAGACCTTTAGGGCTTGTTTATAAAGTGATCTGATGGGTTTTGACGTTGTCTCACTCACTTGAGTTTGTGTTTTGGCCGTCACCATGTTGGCTTTTTGGAGCCGGAAGTGACCATATTTGGACAAAAATGGGCGGAGCTGCCCTGAGCGAGAGGGGTCAAAGACGCTTTTTAGACACATTTTACAGTCTTGTTTGTGTAGCTTATTATCCACAACATTTGAGCTGTATTTTAATCAATAAACAGGAGCTCAGAAAGTCAGACTCGAGCCTGTCAATCAAAGCCTGACGTGGCAGACTTTACAGCCTTCTATTCTCTCTAGAGCTTATTAAAATTTTGGCTTCATTTTGGAGCCGAAGTCCTTACCCCTTGGTCTGGAGGCAGAAGTGGGTCGCGGACTCATTCGATGTGAGTGACAGTCTAAGTTTATGTTGTCGTTTGTGGGTAAAATGGCCAAGCGCAAATATGACCCTGATTATGTTTAAGATGGATTTACTGCTGTTCATATCAGTCCATACTAATAATTATCACGATAAATGTCAAATCATTTCTTTCACGTTTAAAGACCTGCCTTTTGGTTCTGAGTGAAAGAAGGCGTTTATTTGGGGCTTTAGCTCTTCTTTATGGTCACAAGAAATACCGGCATCCATGGTTATCTGAAAATGAAATCTAACATCTTAAATGTGAATATTTATGAGTTTTCTTAGTATTTCAGTTCTACAGAAATGGATTTCTTGTATGTTTGCAGAAAAGAAAAGTGTGGGCTTAGGAAAGTGTCATGACATTTTCTGACATTTAATAGATCGAACTGTAAGATACTAGGTAATAATAATATTTATTATGAATCAATAAAATACTTATGTAAGAAAAGGAACAATGCACCATGACTTACTTTCACCACAGATCAGTGTACGTCTATCTTTAGAAAGTCACTCAGAAACTTAACACCTCTCTCATTGGTTTCAGGGCTTTAACTGCAACTTTTCTCTCATTGAGTCAGAGATTAAACTTTGCTGATCCCTGCAGACAAATGGGTTGTTGCAGCAGCAGAGTAACAGGATTCAGCCGGGAAAAGAAACTAGAATAGCAGCACACAAACAGAATGTAAAATAAGCAGGAAACACAATGCAAACGATTGGAGGGTTATGTAAACACATCCTGCTGAGAGTTTCAAAATGTTAAGTAGGCCGCAAGAGTCGGTGGGAAACAATACGAAGCACTAATATTTCTGGATTTAGCCACAGATGTTCCTGCTCACCTGAGCTAATGAGCTGTGGAGGGGAGAAATACCGCTCCAGGGCACGTTGTCAGGACTAGTGGGTTCAGTGTTTTTAGTTATTAGTCACCTCTTTACCTCCAGGTCAGACTAAATCCTAAAACCTCTGAATGACATGGCCTTTGTCAGCACAGATTTGAAAACACAAGCCCTGCTTAACTATGGAAAATAGAAAGTGAGAGGCACCCCCGACCCCCTCCGTCACGTCTTCTGAATTTAAATAAGTGACCAGTTTCAGGTGGAGAAGCTGAGAAGAGAATGAAGGAGGCTGTTTTTCTGAAGAATCGTCTCAGGCTGTTTTTAAACTTTGAAATGAGGATGCATCTGGCCGCTCCACTGCACAAAGACTGTAGTTATGCTTCAGGAATATTCATTACCTCTGTCATTCTGCTGGGCTTGAATCTTAACTGTGCTGGAAAATGATGCTGCTGAAAGAAAATATACACTAGATCTTCAGTAGGTGCTTCAAATGTCATCTGTCAGGTCTCAGTTCAGTCTGAAACCAGCCCTAATGTAAGATTAATGCCAAAGTACGCATGCTGAAATGTAACATTGCCAGGACAGAATGCTGTTTCATTTCACATACCTCCCTCATAATCTGAATAGCAGATGGGAACATGTGATATTTCACATTAAACTGCATATTAAGTAGCATATGACATTTACACTCTGATATCTCTCAAACTGCGTTCATACTGTGGGTATCTTAGCTTTATCTTGTTGTTTTCAGTCTTTTTTGTACAGTTAGTTGTACGTTGGCATTAATTGTGTTGCGTTATTGGAGGTGGTTGGAGGCGTTTTGCTTTTGGGTTATCCGTCCTATTCTTGTGTGAATTTACTCAAATTTGGCACAAATGTTTACTTGGACTGAGGGATAAAATGATGATGTGATAACATTTTATATCCAACAGCTAAAAGCTCAGTGTTACTGTGACACAATGTTCTTCTCTGGCTGTTATTGAGCACCATAATCCTCTATAAAAATAGTATGACTGAAGACGGCAAGTTATTTATTGGAATACATGTCAATATAGTGATATGCCCCTCAAAATAGCCAAAAAAAATCACGAAACAAATCTGCTCATTGATGAAGTCAACATACGCATCCAATAATAGACACCCCCCACTTTTAAAAAAGCTTATTTCCTGGAAAAAAACGCTATTTATTATTTCCTATTTATATCTGTTTGAGCTAGTCTGGTGTCTGCTTGGTGGTGGCATACAAGCTCTTTAAAAAGTCTGCCATTTCTGTTGTGTTGGTGTGGATGTATCTCATGAACTGCAGTTTGGACAGTTTCAATATACAGTATGTGGCACTAGATGCAGTCTGCCACAACCTCATTGAACCTTGAATACCAAATGGCAGCTCATCTGGTAGTTACTGTATTTAACAAAGCTACCAGCCACTCTCACCTTCTCACCTGTTTGTTGGAAACGTTGTTGGTGTTGGTGAGCTGCTCCAGGCATCGAGGCTGGTGTTGAACTCTCCTCAACCAGAGCTGCTGGTTCAAACACTAACACACTTGGCGCAGAGGATGTTTACACATATCCTGGCTGGCAGCTAATTTTCACCCCTTGTTAAAAATAAAAACCAGTACATGTTCCTGCGATTCTCATATTTGACTTCCCGTCTTCGCCAGTGTGTGTTTTCTCGCCCCAGGGCACAAACACTGCAGCTTCCCCTTGTCCAAAGAGACAGATATACAGACAGTGTGGGAGGGGAGCGAGGGGAGCAGGAGGTGTGGGCGGTGGGTTTACCCGTCTGGGGGTCCCGTCTGCAGGGAGAGAAATTGTTAACTATCTATCCAGCAGAGCCTCTGGCATGTTCTATCTATGGCAACACAACAGACACTTCAGAAATCCAGGTTGATCCTTTGTCCTCGTCTCAGAAGGAGGAGGAGGAGGAGGAGGAGGAGGAGGAGGAGGAGAAGAAAGCCTCCCAACTCAGCTATTTTTACACCCACCAGCCCAGCTATGCATGTGCAGAGAGGAGAGAGAGGGTCGGCAAAGGGCAGCGTGCCAAAACAGGAAAGGGGAGGGGCCACCACAGTTACAGTAAGTGTTGACTAATGTATGTGGCTGAAATGGGCCAAAACTTTGTGAAGTAAGTTTTTTTTTTTTTTTTTTTTCCAAGAGACTCTAAACTAAGGATGGGCGATAATAAACTTGATGAATTCGACATGATACGGTTAAGATTTTAATGAAACTGATACTGATAATTATAATTTCTTACATGTGTTTTTTGAAAATAAAGGATCATTACAGTTAAAGGAAAAATCACATGACGCAGCCCATAACTGTGTCAATTAGGGTTCAATCTCTAAGTGGCGCCTCTATCCAAACAACATGTAAAAGTTAGTCAAGAGTAAAAAAACTTTTGCATGCTTTGAACAGACAGTGCAGATATCTGATATATGAGAATGCAAATTTCCAAGACTCACACAGAATCCTTTAGAGTTATGTAAGTGTTCAACAAACTAATTTGCACAAACTGTCTTCTGATCACATCTAAATGCAACACTTAAACTCAAATGCAAACTCAACTGCCAAGCTTAAAGAGTGCAGTCAAAAAAATCTAATGCAAAGCTGAGGGAAGAGGGAGTTTCACAGGCTTTGTAATAATCCAAGAAGAAACAGAAGGAGATAGAGAATCTAGCCCAGAAAAAAAATCTAAATGGATGTATTTTCATTTATTATCAGGCTCACAGACAAACATACTATATGTGGATATGGGTAAATGAAAACATATTAACTGGCACGGAGTTTATTAGCTCTGTTCATTTATTAAACATCCATTAAAGCATGAATCTTGTCTTTTTACCACATGTTTTTTAACTCGTTGTTGCTGCTAATTAGTCGGTGTCGGAAAAAAACTTGCTAGAGCGAGGTCTAAAATCATTTAAAAAATCTGATTATGTGAACTGCGTTTCTTTGTCCAAGGAAAAGAGACTTCAAGGATGCGATCTGACAGGTCAGTCTGGTGAATGTACGTCTACTTAATTTGCCCACCTTTTTTAAAGTGCAGCGCATACCTCCTTCCCTGTAACCATTTATATATAATAGGAACATTCAGTGACTGTCTGCCACCATGGTGTAAGACACCGCTCTAAAAGGAGCTCGTGCTTTGTGTGCAAAAACATGACTTATCGTGCATGTATCCAACACTATAAGCAGCAGCCTCACAAAGATGACTGAAGGAGCACCATGACAACTGAGCAAACTCCATTCACTGATGAAGTCCATGAAATGTGATTCAGAAACTCTCTAGAAGTTCACCCTGAATTAAAGACTTTTGACGAAGCACAGATAAAATAATGGAGTCGTCATGGATTTGCAGAGTGTTCTTGACCTGCAGAGAAAATGCAATCTTCTGATACTGCCCGTCTCCTCTGGCGAAAGAAAGACATTTGGCGTTTAACATCGTGAAAAATGTGTCTAATCCGCATGCACTGGTAAATAAGACCGTGAACATGTCCTCCCCTGCTGATTGTGCTATGTAAGTCTGCGGACAGGATCCTCTACACTTACATAAACAACCGGTGTAACCTGTTTACATGTGACCTTTTCCCAAATGCCTTTACCCACGCTGAAAACTAAGCCCAGCTTTTTAGTAGATGCTCACTAAAGATGTGTCAAAGCTCGGCACTAAGTAGAAGAGCAAGGGTTGGAAAAAATGAGTTTGGTTCAGTCCTTTACCGAGACGATTCTGGGGGGGAAACATTCAAAATGAGTCAATAACGCTATTATTTGGCTGATTATTTGCACCCAATAGTAGTTTTCACAAAATGACAGCATCGGCAGAATTCGGCTCCAGCAGTGGCCGATAATATTAGGCTTCTCGACTGGAATAACTGACTCTGAGGGAAAATAACAGCTCAAAAAGTAAAAATCACTTCCAGCTACATTTTTTTTTTCCAGTCAGTATGATGTTCAGTGATCCAGATTTCTTTCTTTATTTAGGCATTTATTACTTTGACTTAGATATTCAACAGTTATACAGCTTCTAATAAAGCTAAACATAATGTTCATTTCTGACAGTGTTGAGGGTGATATGGCCTCATTAATCAAAATCCACTATCGATACCACTACCTTCGCACAAAACACTTGCTATGACCTAATAAAATCTACCACTACCTGTTAAAGTACCAGTACCATACTAGTGGACGCCTATTGATGACTTCTGTACAGCAGCCTACTCTGCATTCTGCCCATTAGCTGTCATGTCATGGACTGTTTAATAGAAGCAGGCATGGCGTTTTGCTAATGCAGATATGTGTCAGCTGTAGCCCAGAGCAGAGCTGTATTGATTCTGTTTGACCAAATGCAAATTAAAGTCACACAGACCTTTTCACAGCAATTGGTCGGTTCACAGAGTTCAGACGTTAGGTTCCTGCTGTCTCTGCACGTCTTATTCACGGTCATATGTGTGTTTGTATTCAACCCGTGTGCACATGTGTGCGTCCTTGTCTGATGACATCAAGGGCGTAAATGTCTCCATTCTCTTTTAGGACTCGCACAATACTCGCGCTGTTGGAAATATCAGCCAAACATTTCTCATTCATGGAATATTTTAGCGTAGGGAGAAAAACTCCTCATTGTTTGGAGCGTCAGGGAAACCACATGAGAAAGCAGCTTTGGAGTTTTCTGAGAATGAAGGAATGGAGTCTGAGTAAGGAAGCACATGACTGTCACGTTTTACGAATGAACGCCGCATCAGCTTTTGTGGTGAAAAGAAACATAAACAAGGAAACGAAGAAACTGAGAAGCATCTTAAGATATTCACCAAGTAACAACAAAATGAAAGAATTGAAGCTTTCTTTCTGGAACAATAATAATGATAAACTTGTCAAACTACATCTGAATTCAGTGGTGATTTAATCAGTGCTTAGATTATTGTTTTTATTGATTTTGAGAGCAGTGATTTGCAATAGCAGCAGCATTGTTTTGCCCGAACTTTGAGTTAAAACATAACCAGAACTCCCCTGTTCTGAAAGGATAATATAAAGATATTCTAAAAATAGTCTTCACACATAAGAAAAGTATCACACACACTGAAGCTTTAACTGCCTTTTTAAAGGCGCTAATGGATCCATCATTTGGACTTATTACACAAAATTGCTGGTGAAGCTACATTGTCAATGTGATTCAACACAATTATACAAAATGTGACAAAATGGGATAATATAGGATAATATTTGATCAAAAAGTCCACTAAAGGACCGCCTCAGGAGAACACGGCCTCGATACGTTTGAACATGGTCAAAATGATAATATAGGCAATTATCATCAGTTAATTGGAGCGCAACCTTTTAGTACGAGTAAAAAATAAACAGCTAAGTCTGTCAGTTAAGGCTGTCTATGACCTTTAGGAGTAAACTGGTGTAAAATGTTGGGGTCGGGTTTTCTTCTGCAAGTGTAAGGTGAGAAGATTGACCTGCTCCTTTTTGAAAATATCAAAGACTAAACTAAACTGTGGTGGGTCACGTTTCATACAGGGCTGGAACCGAATACAGCATGAACACACACAAACATGGGTCACAGATATGCACTTCAGTTTAACAAGGTTATGTATCATTCTAAATACAGTTTCCACAAGATTTTGACTCTAAATGTAAATGTCAGAACATGTCGTCTGAGCCACTTTCCTTTTCAAGACGCCACTAAAGCAGCTACTTTGGTCTGACAATAAGCCAGAACAAAAAAAGAATTAGTCAATATTTGTTTGAGAGGAGAGGTTTCATTTGATCTTGCCTCAACAAGTCAATAGGATCATCATATTCAGTAGCAGCTGCCCACAGTAAACATATTTTTATAACCATTACATAATTATGCTGATTGAAAGAGTTGTTCTATACATAATATATACTTGTGTTAACAGCATTGATACCTATTTTTCTGTTGCCTTTTTCATAAAGATAGCTTGGTAGCTAGCTGATTATATAGCAAGACGGCATACAAATCTTTTAGCATGCCTATAAAGGTCAGATTTGGTCAATTTGTCGATTGTTGCTCCCGTGGAGGAAACCGCCATTAGAAGGTACAACACCTGGGCTGCAGCCAAACAGGCTTTTTGATTAGAAAGGTTCCTAGCTGAGAGAACTAACTGGCAGCCATTATAAGAGTCAAATTCTCTGCTTCACTGCTGCCTTTCACATCACCTTTAACGTCGGACACGCTGGATCTTCCTCTACCAAAGGGACCCAGGTAATGCCATCCCACAATTCCTCACGGCATCAACATCGGACCATCTGACCCTTCACGAAAAACAAATGACCAGCATGACCAACAGCAGATGAACATTTTCCATCTTATGCCAAAACTTCCTAATATGCAACCACAACCGTCACCTACTTGAATCACTGAGCAAACTGTTTGCGTCTGCCTTGTTTTTAAGTACCAATTCGTGACTAAACTACAAGCCAGTTTTTCACTCATGTACACACACACACACACACACACACACACCAGATCACTTGACTTTAGAGACACCCTTAGGTGTGGCAGTCAACTGCTTTGTCACCCAACAGACCTTTTTATTTTCATTAACCTTCCCTTGGATGTAATTCACTTAACGTCTCGTCCAATGTTCTCTCTCGTCATCTGCCAACACACTCATCCAATTACAGTAGCCAACAGATGAAGCCATGCCTGTGTTTGTATGTGTGCTTTAGAAACAAATGTCAAACCCCGCTTAAAATTCCTTTACCTGTAAACAGAAAACTCACTACTCATCTGACTCTTCAGTACCCCAGCCCCCGTACCCCCCCCCCCCTCCTCCTCCTCCGCACTCTGCTTGCGGGCTGGTAATCCACCGGTTGGGGCAGACGTAAACAACAAACGCTTTTAATCTGTGATCGACCATATGGCTCACTGGCTGCAGAAGGGAGGAGGGGCGCTGAGTAAAGCCACTTGTACTGCTTCATGTTCATGGTGTGGGGGGGGGGGGGGGATCTGATGATGTGTGTGTCTCTGTAAGGTGTGGGAAAATTGCCAGTGGAAAGGGAGAGGAGGTGAATTAGTTTGAAAGATTAGGGGGTACATATTTTAATGCCTCAGATGAGAACAGCGCCCGGAGGTAAGTAGCAGCTAAATGCTAACATTGGATACAACATCGTGCTTCTTTGTAACCTCAAATAATAAGTGTGTCGCTTATTGTGTCTATCGTATGTTTCATCATTTTCATGGCTTGAATGCCATGCAGTCAAACTGAAGTACACAAAAAGCAAAGCCTATCAGCTAAAGTTAACACTAGCTTAAAGATAAACTAGTCATCAAATCACGAGATGGGAAGAACAGCCCATGTAAACAGACTTGCAAAGCCAGAGAGGGTGCAGTCATTTATTAAAACACAAATCTGGGATTTAAAATTTCAACGTACTTTATGTTCTGTATTAGGCCACTGCTACACGTATGTAGATGTGTATCTATTATTAATCAGTATTATTATTAGTACACTCTTCATCTTAGGTTTGTGTGGCAACATCTATCCATAAAGAGCAGGCTACATGTGCTTTGAAAAGAGAAAAGATGAATTACAGAAGTTGGATGCCAGGTTGCTATGGAAACAATGATTTGGTAAAGGTTTATGCATGGATTTTTCCCTTGCTTCAAAATAAGAAAACCTGCAGAAAATGGCTTCTTCTGTGTCAGATTTTAGCAACAGGAAATTGTAGATATTCTTGTTATTTGATTCTGCCCTGTGATTGGTTCTTTCATTATGTTGGCACGGTACAAACCAGACCACATCCAGGTGTGGTGGGTCTGGTGGTGGATCGATATGGGGTTTTCAGTGGCCAACGTTGATCCTGGTTATTTATCACGCTGCTGAAAAGCAACTAAATTGTTGCTTTATAGCAGATGCAAAAAAAAGCAACAATTTAGTAATGATAACAAATGAGACATTGTTGACTTAAATGAACTTTTTTTTTATATCTGCATTGTCTCTTCATGTTTAACTACACTAATTCTACACTCTGTCTGCTGTGTACTTATTTAGATCAGATAATCAAAAAAGTAAACTTTGTAAAAAAAAGAAAAAAGGTATTGAATGAAAGATAAAGTTTTGGTTATATTGTGTTGTTTCTCGTTTATTGGCCCTTTTGTCAACCTTACAATCATTTGTTGTTGTGAACCTCCTCACTGTTGTGATTTTGTCATTCTCTGTATTGCACAAACACATTAATAAAGTTAATTAATTAACGTTTTACTGACAGCATTTATCAGCAGATCCTTGTTTCCGAGCAAGAACAAAAATGAACACGAATAAATAAAAACAAATAACCACCACCGACAAGGCTGCCTGCTCTGCACATGCATCTGCATTGATTTCTATTTATTAATAATTGGAGATTATCTAAAAATGGCATTTCACTATCTTGAGTAATTGGCCTATTAATCACTCCAACATTCTCTTCAATCAGCTGCTGTTAGACAATCACATTCATGAGTGTAGTGAACTGAGTAACAGTCTGATTCGAGTCTGTCAAGTCTCAGGTTTCCAGTTTGCAGCTCTTCATTTACTCAACCTCAAAAAGCTAAACAGTGTCACTGCTTTCTGAAACATTTCTAATTCCCAAGTGAACCGTGTTGATTATACACTTCATGTATTAAAGTAAAACCAGGCCGGTTTGGGACTGGAGGTTGCGACGGACCAGATGTTGGAGAGTTAAGTAATCATCAAAGTGCTGCAGCTGCTGTTAACCCTGTCTGTCCAATCAGAAGTGAGCGCTGTGGACGCCCTGCTGAGACACAGCTGCTGGTCTGAAACACCGACAGTGACACTGACACACAGCAAACCTACTGTACATACAAACACACGCACACGATATTGCACAGTTGATTGTCCACGTCCACCACGACCCAGGTTCAAGCGTCCACACTGCTGAGTTTGACGTCTGAGCCCCAGGCCTTTAATTAGTATGTCCACGTATTTCCTGACGTTATTCATATTATGCTTTCTGCGCTTCAGAAAGTTCCTGCAATGCTGCCCTTTTGTTTTCTATTTTTATTTAGCTCCTGTTTTTTTCATCTCCTTTTTCTGGTGCTGCCCCATTTTCTCACAGTGGATCATTCAAGTTTATGTTTTATTTTAAAAATAACAGTCACACAAAAATACCTTCAGTTAAAACGAAGGGAAGAAGGCGTGGGACTGGATGCCCAGGACAGACTGGGTCCGAGTGAATTACTAAACTGAAATTAATACATTTTTAGAAGATGGGGTCAACGTACAGAAGAGGACGGGATGTTTTCTGCAAGTTTGATTGTGCAGTAGGTGACTTTGACAACTTAACTTGTTTTCACGGATTAAAAAATCCATATATCACATTACAGCTGAAGTGTATATTTGCTACAAGCCTCCATTTGGCATTTCAGTCTGTCTTTAAGCAGCTTCCTGATGCCCTGAAGGACAAACCCTGAGTAATCAGAAAACACACACTCACAGACGGAAAGGTACCCAACGGACTGAAACCAGTGGGGTAAATTCAACCCAGTGAGCTTCTACCACAGCTCTTTTGCAACTAAAGTGATGTTGTACTTTGTGCAGCCGTAGCATAACATCTCACAGAAAGCAGACGCAAACCATACAGAGAAGAAACTGGTATGTGGAGAGATGATGAACCTGCTGAAAATAGCTGTCCAAACACCCACAGAGCTGTGTTAGAGATGAGAAGAAGAATGGCTCTGAGTGCAAAAGAAAAAAAAAACAGAGGAAGAAGAGAAAAGAAAGCAGAAAGGAAGCATGGTGAGTATGCAGAACAACGGGACAGCAGAACAATTACAGGAATGATGCATAAGCTGAAACTAAAACACAGATACACACTAGTCTCCAGGTAGTAACACTAATATCACACCTCTTGGCACCACCTCGTTGTGCCTGGAGTTCACACTCAGTGCTTTCAGTCAGACACTGAATTCAAATTATCGCCTCTTACTTCAACTCAGTACTGTACTGTCTTTTGCTGACTTAACTGCATCACTCCACAGAGTGTCCTTTCTATATGTAGTCTGTATTTTTGAATATTATATTTTGATAGTGTACATACTTAATGTAATACTTACATGATATCACACTGTGGTCTTTTTGGGAAAGCGCATGACTCTTCTGTCACTTTCTTTAGTTAAAGCTGCGATATTTCATACTTTTCTATTAATAATGAACAATTAATGGGTCAAATAATAATTTGTAAGGTAATATTTTTAAAGATAAACCCAAATTAAAATGTTGCCCAGTTGTGTAGCTGTTTTAAGCTGTTTCTTTTTTCCCATTACATTACTTTTACTTTAATCTCTAAAGCTATATCTAATGTTCAATGTAAGGAGGTGTTTTAAGTATCTTGTATTGTTAAGTATCTATTTACGATATCGTACAGAAATGGTTTAAATGTCCAACCCCAAGGACTCAATGTCCAACAAAGCAAGTGGGAAACATCTGGACCTAAAGTAGCTAAATCTTGACTTCTGCCAAAAAACAGACGTTGAGGCACATAACTTTTTTCAGAAATGGATCTCTCTCAGGCTAAGCTCCTTTGGGTGATCTTTTCCCTTGCATAACTAAGCCACACATCATCTGTTAAACTGCACTGCACTCTGAACTTTGGAACAACACAAGCCAACACAAAACATCCTGAAGGCTCACAATAACCACAAAAAATCCACAGCAATTAGACCATCCTCTACTTGTACGCCTACAGCTAACTCTGCTGTAATACAGTCCTATGTGTCTCTGCACTTCTAGAGCAGACCCTGCTGTTGCTGCTCTGTAGTGGATTCTCCCTCCGTTGGTTGCCATGGCAATAGGATTGGTATCTCTCCTGAGCTACAGTGTCCCATAGCGCCACAGCAACCAGATTATAAATGCTCTAATCCAGGATTTTGCCAATCCCAGTACAGCATCAGAGTGGTGCAGCATCCATGTACCATCAGTGGGGCGTGTCTGTGTGTGTGAGCCATAATGACTGAAGATGGCAGTTTGTGATTTGCATTTTGTCATCTCTGCAGCATCAGACAAACCCAAACTCAACTTTTCCTGCGTATCTTTTAAAATCACCAGCAGAAGATCAGCCATTTTCAATTTTCAAAACCAGAAAGCCATCACCAGTCCATAAAAAAGAATTGCCAGAAAATCACAAAATTTATGATGACCCAGACCATACATGTATTAAAGATTACAACCGTACAGTAAACATTCTGTCCCATAATCCACTAGCTCTGAGCATAGATCCATAGATAGACAGAAAGGAGGGGAGAAGGCGGTGGTGTGGGCAGAGATTAACGTCTACGCCACAAACATTTCCCTCTAAATTGCATCAGCTGAGCATCCAGCTGCAGCCTGAGATTAGATGTAAAAACAGACAGGAGAGTGGCTTTGATGGAGGGGGTGGAGGTGGGGGTCCAAACCAGTCCAGGGCTTAGCGGACCAAGAAAAGCATCATTTAGCCAAAAATTGTAAATATATTTGATCCATGGTCACCTAAAGGACAACATTAATCTGAGAATGCTTGAATCAGATTCTGTGCTAACATTAGGTGTGCACAAGTCAAACTGCACCTTTTGCAAGAAGACACTGAAGTTATTGGCTATAAAGGCAATAGAGGTGCAAGGAAAGTCAAAAAAACAAAGCTGTCCTTTATATTCTTCGTACTTTTTCCCAGTATGGACGTAAAATTTTAGATTTGAAATTACATTCATACTCGTTTTAAAAATACCTTAAAAAGTCTTAAATGTAACTTGCCGAAACCTGGAGAAACCCATTCTGACCTATTACACAGCATTACCTCCTTTTCGGCACAAGTAAGGCTAAAAGCCCTGTCACTCCAGCACAACCACATTTCTCAACTAAATCCTACTATTTAATTGAAACTGAAAGTGCAAAGTGACCTACGATGGTGTAAGCTCACCGTTTTTTGTTTTTTTTTTAGCTGTGTTGCTCCATCCAGTTTAACCTTCTCCAGCAAAATATAAAGTAAACTGCTCAGCAAGTTGTAGACAGTACTGACACAGATGTCTGTCTACATGTGAAAGACTAGATGTCTGAAGCGACTCTCTAAATCTGTTAACAACTAACACTGAGCAAGCTTGTTAAATGGAGACCTTTTGAAGCCTTCAGTCGATCTTTAATGAGTAAAATGCTGACATATATATATATATATATATATATATATATATAAAAATTTA
>JAPQRN010000011.1:5641411-5653232 GCA_037367275.1 Coranthus polyacanthus
CAGTGAGTATATGTCCAAACTATGTCAATGTGTCAAACAAAAAGGGAGGCTGACGTTCGGTCCCTGCAGCCTCCTACAACCTGTACCACAGCTCAGGAACCCTCATCAATACACACCTTTTCACGTACAAATACAACAAAACACAAAAAGCCAAACAGACGTGACGCTCAGGTACATTTATGCGCACACATACACACATGCACTCCATGGGGTATTAAATAATGGATGGAGGCAAAGGGGGAAGGTAGGGGAGGTGGGGAAGAGGTAACGGGGGGTGTGATGGTGATTATTCACCACAGCCTCGGGATGCCAGCGGTGGGGGTGGGGTCTCCTGGAGGGGATGCAGAGCACAGAAACATGGGCTCATTGCACATCCGGAGAACACATTTCCATATGCTGTATTAGCATCTCATGTAACACACACCCTTTGCCTTCTTTCAGTGTGAGGGTTAACACCGCAGTGTCAATCAGAAATACTCTGGATGCAGGAGGGAGTCAGGATGTGAATTTGTCAGACCAAGGCTAAATAACCTGCATTTGATACGACAAGGGGTCAAAGGTGACTTGATAGAGATTCAATGAACCAAAACGATTTCTACAGCATTCCAGTTCCACTAGCTACGTATCACCTGCCGACCATTTATGAATTACTGCTCCAGTGTTGGATAAAGCTTTGATTAAAGGGTTAAAGCTGTTCCTACACCACATGTTTTTTTACGGTAGAGGTTGATTTATGTATAAACACAGTAATCTGATCTGCGTTCACCTCTGTTACTGCAACTTGGACTAATAATAAAATGTAAATGAGATATATATTCTATGCTATATTCTATCTATCATTCTGAGTGTGTTTAGACAGGTTTGTCTTACATGCACATAAATCGTGTTTTGTACAGTCACTTTTGACAAATGTGTTGCAGCCTTCAAAGAATTCGAGTACATGTTCGCATTTTGTGCTGTTTCCGATCAGACTGAAAGCAGCATTTCCGTCTCCGGAAACAAATAGAGGCACATGGAAGATGTTAACAGGATGGAGTAATCAAGTTTTTATGAAATTCTAGGTTATTAATACTGAGCTTCATGTGGTAAATGCACAAATATACACAAATAGTTCAATAATAGTTCAATCCATTATTCTGTAATATATAATAATAGTGTTCTCAAAGGTGTACATGTGTTCTGAATTTCAGTCCAGTCAATCTGACTCAAAAAACAGCCCAACCCAGGAGAAACAGTTTTTATTTGTACCCTCTTGCATCATAGATTGAAGTACATTTCATGGAGGTAGTAGAACATAATTTTTTTCACAGTCAAAAGCAAAGTTTCATTGTTTTAAAGGTGTTAATATTGGAGGATAGTTTTCACGGAAAAAAAACATATTACTAACACGAATTTGGATTTGAAAGATTAAATAATAATAAATGGTTGAAACTAATACGACTGACTTTGAATTTAAAAAAACGGGTGCACCTATACATTCAGAACAGGTCATATCTGATAGTTGTGTGTGAAAGACCTACGAGAAAACCAATGTATAGACATAAATAATATGAAAATGGCATATTCAGAAGCAGAGATACACACTTTTTCATGTGACGCTGTGACTTGAAAGCCACAAATTTCGAGCCCCGGAATTTACTTTGAGCCACTAAGTATATAATGATATACTTTTAATTAGTTATTTGGACCTTGAATGAATGCTATTACAGTTTTCTCTGGGTCAAATCACAGATTGACTGGACTATTAAGCACAAATAACATTCCATACAAATGAATCATTTACAACAAGTTCATCCACGGTGAATAAAGTCTGGATTTGAAAAGTCAATTGGGTCGGAAATTTCTTCTAATGTAATACACAGTAATGAAACAGCTGTGAAGAGGCTACATTGGAATATAAATCAGTTGGTTAATGTGGAAAATCAGACATGCCTTCAACTGAGAATCTCAGTCAGACCAATTAGACTGTCTGTAACCTCCGGCATCCGAGTACACTCCACACCAGAGCTCTTCCACTCTGACCTCTTATTGTATTTGATTGAATTCTAATCTAATTCCTTTATTTGAACGCAGGCACTGACCAAAACATCAACAAAGATCTCCAAGATACAGCTGACAGCATCGCCTTGTCTGCCTTTCCTCTGTGTCACTTCTGAGAAGCCAAGGGTGGAAGAACGCGAGGTGCAGTGGAAGGCCTTGCGTAACAAGGCGATCTTTCTGTGCTGATGAATAGACTGCCCTTTTTGCCTTTCACTCTGGCTGCTTAGTGAGCTGTCATGTCCCCAGCGCTGCTTTCACATGTATGACAAGCCTTGTCATTTGAAAGTGGCCTTTAATTCATCCTAGACCAGGCACTTCCACCGATTCTAACCCTGTGACACTCGCAAACTCTGGAATGTGAACCAAATGCCCAGCAATGTGAACAAAACACATACAAACAATACTGCTGCCAAGATTTTTGGGGTGGAAATTGACCAACCGAATGACCAAAGGTTAATAGAACGTTTTTTATGGAGACTTCTCATTCCTAGCCTTCAACCTTTAAAATATGACATGTTCTGTGGAGACTGAACACTTCCTTCAAGTAAACTAATTATTCATTGATCTCATCAATGAAAAAAAAACATTATGGATATTTTAAATAACAGCTATTTCTTCTACATCTTTTATAACAGCTATATGTAACGTAGCCTACACTGCCACCTTCAGCCAAACCAGCTTTGCTTTTTACAAACTCGCAATTCATTAAATATATTGATTTAAAGTGCTTGCTTAATCTGAAATACTCCAATTTCTGACTAGATTTGGGTGAAGTAAATTACAATTTATTCCAACTTGGGTTCTATTTACTTTGCTTTAAACATGTGCAAAATGTGTCCAAATGGGCAAAAACACAGGCAATTACACTAAAGTGTCATTTTAACCATGTTCATTTTAATACGTGCAATCCAGTACCTACTTTTAGTGTGTTAACACAGAGTACATTTTCTACCACAGTACAAATGGAGACATTCCAGGTAAGATCGAGTTAAGTTAATGGTGTTCCCCAAGGCTCTAATCGGGGTCTTTTTGCAATTTAGTAAGTGGAAAAGCATGTTGCACCACAAAGCCTCCTGGGATAGATCAGCTATTAGATTCACACTGTCTGTACAATTACTAACATGTTTAGAGCCAGAGAAGCCTCTGAAGACCAGGAGTATTGGCTTGTTTGCAGACCCACTGCAGTGGGACAAGGACCTGTCAGAGCTGACTTCCCTTTACCGCCTTCCAATGCCATTAATAGAATTCCTTCTTGGCTTCTCCATGCTTACTTATCAAACTAGTCCAGAGAAAATGAAAAAATTCAAAAAGTCATCTGCCACTTTCTTGCCAGGACATCATAAAATATCCCAGAAGCTGTGTTGGTCGCCTTCCACTATGACCACACAGGATAAAAACAGCAGCTATCCCATTCAACTTTTATGATGGTTTGTGAAACCTGAGTTTGAGAGAATGCCGCACTCATTCTTGGAAAAATCTAAATCCAAACCAGGCTTTAGGATTTTTTATCGTCGATCCTGAGAGAATTTATTTTACTGGAAAAATCTGAAACTTACCAGTCACATTATTTACTATTATCTATATTACAAATACAAATATAATGTGTAAGTTGACAAAAGAATGACAAAACCTGTGCAATGAACAGTAACGATTAAGGAAAATCTCAACATAAACTGCAAATTACAAACAACGGTAGCCTGTTTAAAAATAGGTTAGGTCAACATGTCATCAAATGGAGCCTTATTTTCTCATTTTTTCATTGAGAAAGTTTTCTGCTACCAAAATCAAACATATCCAATGTGTCTTTTCAGCTTGAAATGCACATAAACCGATGCACAACAAATCCCTGAAGACAAAAGTCCTGTTTAGAGACAGGGCTTTGTTATAGCTATGGTTTGTATGAGTATTACTGACAAGTTTTTAGTTTATCAATTTTTATACATTTTACCTGGCAAAACCTAGTCACATGTGCTTTTTGAAGAAAAAGGCAGCACAGCGTGGAGGTTCAGGATGAGCGTGACAATAAAATCATGTCAGAAAAGCTCTGTTTTCATTGTAAACAGGCTCAGTTTGCAGTCGCTGATAATGGTAAGCCTTGTTTCAACATCGGCGTGAAGATTGACAAGGCAAGAGAACGAGCTGAAGACACAGCAGCTTTCACTGATGACGGACCGTCAGGGAGTGCTGGACAATGATAAGCAAATCAAATGGTAGCTGGGTTTTTTTAATGTAACTCACCCCACCCACTCCCACCACTTCTTTATCATTTTACACAGCAATAGGTGTCACTCAACCATTTTTAATCCACAGGGAGGTGGGGGGTGGGGGAATTCAGGTGTTGTTCCGAAGACGTAGATTCAGCAGGATGTCTTGTGTTTCTCTGTGTGACGGTTCATCTGTGTGTGACGGGCAACAATAATACTGAGGTGAATGTGTGTAGACGCCTGGGTGTAGCGTGTGGCGAGGCTGTGCCAATGGGATTAGCGGAAACAAAAGGTGATGTTGGTGGTGAGGCACAGTGAATGGGTCCCGCTACAGAGCTGAGCTAACTGGATTAGTCCAACCAATGTGGGCTAGACTGTCATTAAGGCTTCATGGCTTCATGCCTCCAAACACACAGATGGGCTGTGAGGAGATGAGGGGAGGGGAAAAAAAAAGAAAGAAGCAGAGAGGGGGATGTTGAGAAAAAAAAGAAAAAAAAAAAACAGTGAGATGGAGTTTAGGAGGTTGAGGATGACGGATTAATCAAAAGATTAAGGGAAAGAAAGAGTAGGGCAAAATAAGAAAGTAAACACCACAAATGCTGCAACCACTTCATCTGCCAGTCGTTCCGAATACAAGAAGGTTTAACCTCCTGTAATGGGTTTTTTTTTTGCTTTAGAAACCGGTTTTAAGAATATATCCGTATGTTTTATGGTATATTTGAAATAGCTAATACACTACAGACCTAAAATGAATGTCCTAAGTTATTGCATGTCACAATATCTGTCAAAAGGTGTTTCTGGACTACATACATTCAAGAGCTTTTTTTCTGTTTGCATTCGTACCACCTAAAGGAGGTGATGTAACAGCAACGGTGTCACTTCTGCATGACATACAAGGCCAACAAAAACAAGATTAAGGTCATAGTGAGTTGTTTGTTTGTCATGTGTCGTGGGTTTCGTGATTTTAGTAACAGAGTTGGAAAGGAGAGGTGCCAAAAAAAATATTGGTCCATTTTTAAAGCTGTTTTTTTTGTTTTTTTACACAGCATTTTACCAGTTTACACAGGTTTTGACTGTTTCCGGTGCTGTATCCAACTCACACTTAGGTCATCAGTCAAGGTTCCTGTTGAGCTGGAGGACAAACACCTACCCCGAAACAAGAGCTAAAAAAGACGCTTAAAATGGCACTCTAAGAACTACGATCAGTTCCTAAATAAATACCGAGGATGTTGTTTCCCATGTTAAAAACAATAAAAGTGCAGCTGAACAGTTGAGACTTTGGGATGAAAAAGATTAAAGAGATATTTGTAGATTTCATTTTTTAATCAAACCACTGAACAAAATCATGGAAGTAAGCACACGCCCTGTACCTCTGCTGTCTGAGCATCTGAGCTCTCAGCTTCAGGCCAACAAGACGAGGCCTTTGAACGCAGCAGCTTCGTCTTTGATGGGTAAAGACACACACAACGGCACATACACACACCTGCCAAATCACACAGCTGAAAGGCAACTAAAGCAGAAGCTCTTCAAGAGAAGAGTCAGCTCAAAACAGAGCAAAAAAATAATAACGGCGTAAAACAAAAAGCTGCAGGACGGGCCAATTATCAAACCAGGCTTCAATCAAAGAAAGACTAAAGCGGAGCGGCCCTTTAAATGCCTTAACACCAATCCTCCCAGTCCTCCAGTCCAAAAAAAAAAAAAAAAAAAACTCACACCACAGCAAATCGCAGCAAATCCCCAGCGAACCCCTGAGCTACCGCAGAAAGGTCAATCTTCAATCAGGAAGTCGGGGGGGGGGAGGCGAGCCGTCACAGAGGTCACAGCCTCAAAATGAAAGTCTTTTAAAGCGAGTTGGGGGGGGTATGGGGGGTATGTGTGGTCTCCATGCCTCCAGTCTGCAACGAGCCTGAGGTCAAACGCAAGCATCCGCAAGCGCAGGCGGAGGCCGTTACATCATTAAGACCCCACAGCACAGAGGGCTGCTGGGTAACGAGCTCTTTACTCTGCTCCATTCTCTGTTACTGAGTGTCTTTATTCATGCTTTGAACGACCTGAAGATTTATATAAGATCATTACATATTTGTCTCGTATGAGGTCAGCTTTTATGTGTTTTTTTTTACATCTTATTTATTTACCTAAATTGTTATACCTTGTCTTGTACTAAGTACTTAAATTTCACCCACCTTATTTGGGCTGCATTGATCTGCATTTTACTCATTTCTATGTGATTTTACTTTTTTTTATTGTGCACTTGTGCTTCTCTTTGTTTATGTATGGGCTGTTGATGGTCCTATTACAGGCTATGTCTTAACCCTTTAGCTATGTCTTGCTTTATTGTTATCTCCTTAAATCATATTACAACTGTAACATTTATACTGTTTAAAGTTTTCTTAGTTGTGTTAATTTATCATCCAGTCTGAGCTAAATCTACTTAGAATAAAAAGAGTTTGAAATCTTTGTAATTACACTAAAAGCACTGAAATATCTATTATCTACATATAATACTATCTACAGGTGTTTTATCATTTGTTTTCCAGTTCAAACTCCATCGATTTGAACCTTCCAGTGAATAAAGTCAGATGATTCAAAATGATCAGAATGATCCAAACTCCTCAGTTAAACAGGACAGATGGTATGTTAACAGCCTGCCATATGTATAAAGTGAGGAATTCTGGGTAACATTCCTGATTGGTGGCATCAGATCTGACAGCTCATGTTAATGTCAAAGCCTCTGATCCCATAATGTGTATTTACTGTGTATTCGCAGGACAGGAGGTGAAATGACTGAAGGATTCTCTCCTTTGAGGATCATGAATCAGATGTGTTACAGTCGCTGTCATCAAGATCATCCGTGTGTCAAGGTAAACTAAGGCAATCCGTTTTGATTCTGCCATGAAGCAAACTTTAATCAAACCAGTGAGGTGTCAAAAAGTCCCGACTCAAGTCTATGTCAGGTCGGCGTCTAGGGCTGGGCACCTAACTTCAATACTTCATGGCACTGACCGAATTTCTTAAATATTATCAAGAACTGAAAAATGTCACGTCATTCGATATCGAATTTCAAGTAAGCCAATAAGCATGCAGCATATTGCTTCAAGTCATTTAATACTCATAATCAAATCTTGCATCTGTATCAGTGTGCATCTCAGTTTAACAGTGGTAAGACAGTCCAGGTCCACGTGAGCCCTCATCTAACATCCATTTAAACAAACAGTCTTCAGGGAACGACACAGACTATTTTCATCTTTTCTCTGTCTGCTCCTTCACGCTCAGTTGAACTGGACAGTTCTTCCAACCTTCTTCATCCCTGTCACCTTCTATCTATTCATATGGCAGCTCTGCAACCCTGTCTCTCAGAAATTACCTTCATATACATCTAAATTGCAACTTCAGCTGTAACCGAAAAGAAGAAAGTCACTGAAGAACTTGGGAGAGAGCATAAGTATTTTCATGGAAAATCCGACCTGAGTTCTACTGCGTAACCCTAAAAACGCCTATATCACTGTCCTTCTCCTAAACATACACAGAGCTTTGAGTTGCGTTAAACTTAACTGTGACTAGGATTACCATGTTGTTGTCATATGCCTCCACACACCAGTCAAAATTTGCATCCATGTCTGGCCAGACTCATTTAATATGTAGTGACAACTTTGAAGGAATTTAATAAAAGGTATTTAATTTTATCCTACTATATTATACAAAGGGTGAGAAATTTTTGTCATAAACAGCATTTGAATCCATGAGTTATGGTCAAAATGTGTTTTGTTAGGTCACATTGACTTTAACCTTTGACCTCTGGCCACCAACAATTCATCCTTGGGTCCAAGTGAATATTTGTACTAAATCTGAAGAAATTCCATCAAGCTGTTCCTGAGATATTGCGTTCAGAAGAATCAGATAGACAGATGGAAAACTTGAAAACATAATGCCTGAGGCCCTGGCTACGGCCGGCTCGGAGGCATAGAGACTCTACTTCAGTTAAAAACAGTTCAAAATGAAGAGTTTGCACTTGGCAGCAAACTGACGCTTGACAGGTTTAATTCATGTTTCCTCGAGACATCCGCATGGACAACACAGCGCTGCAGCGTTTGTCAAACCCCAACTGAAAAACGTGTGGTCAGCTCCACAACAGCACCTTCCAAATCCACACGGGGCTTTCAAATCTTTTAAAGGAACACTGGAGCTCGTCCAGTAATTCTTTCCATCATGTAGTAAATAACAGATTAGAGAGAAGATTTAGAGAGAGCGCGAGAGAAAGGATGATAGAAACAGAAAGAAAGAAGGATTTTGGGACTATTCTTTCCTCTTCGGTGCTTTCAGGGCATCTTGGAATGTTTTGTTTTTCTTGATATTTTGATCGATTTCATTTTGGACATTTGGAGAAAAAAAATCCAATAGCATTTAATGGCAGCTTTCAATATGGACTTGGAACAGTGAGACTTCACTGGATGGAGTTAATTCTGCAAATCTAATCAAATCTGCTGCATTTCCACACAGTGAAGTGTATATTTGGATGTAGGACTGAGGGATTAATATACTCCAAACATTCATGCGCACACCTGTCTTTACTTTGAAGGGTAAAGGTTACACCTCGTGTTCTTTAATCAAGTTGGGTCGAGGCCATGATCTTTCCACTGGGTTATGAATCAAGACAAAACACACACACACACTCTTTCATTAATCATTCTGGGTGTGCGAGAGAGGCAGCTAGGAGAATAAACACAAAGCTACCATTAGAAAAACTACATGTAGGTTTTATTGTATTCATTTTTATGCGCTTTCTTTTCCTAATAAACTCTGTGTTGAGTTTCTACGGAGGCTGACAGATGGCTGAAATAACAGGAAAACACACATCAATAACAGAGACTGGCCTGGAGTCAATAGCTCCCCAGCTCCGTCTCATACCACAGGATGGATGGGAGGCTAAATCATCTTCCTGCCTGCATTAAAATACCACATTCAGCATGAACTCCGCTATTAACAACGTGCAGGGTCAGAAAATCGAAAGTGAGGCAACAAAACTCCCACACAACACAAGCTGAGGGAACGGAAGCTCAATTTCAGCCACAATTCACATCCAACTCACTTTTTCCCCCACAAGATTAAAAGCTACATCTTTATCTAGTATGAACTTTTTAAAGGTCCAGTGTGTAAGATTTAGGGCGCTTAGGGTGGTCAATTTGCAGAAATTGAATATAATAATTATGTCATTGGTGTCTAATCGCCTGAAAATAAGAACTGTTGTGGTTTAGTGAACAAGCCATTTATATCTACAGAGGAAGCTGGTCATCTCCGTAGAGACTGCCATGGTTCTCCAGTGGTTCAGACCAGACTCCTTTTTTCCATTTTATAGTGGGTGTTATCCGGTGTGAAGGTGCATTACTGTCACCTACTATGTCTGAGTGTGGACTACAGTTATTATCCTGTTAACTAAAGAGCCCAGAATGGACAATACAAACATGTGACGAGAGCTACTGTTTCGCATTTTCTGTGGCCACCATAGGTGAGGGTGAGGGGGGGTTTTCAGCTGGTTGCAATCTGCAACTTCACCACTAGACGTAACTAAAAGTAGAACACTAAACCTTTAAATCAACTCTTTGTGTAACAAATCAAAGTCTGAACCCTTAAGAGGGAAGGGTGCTGCTACTTTTACCTACATTTTAGAAATGTGACGAGTGCGGCCAACGTAGCATTTTTTTCTCACTACATTTGGCTTTTTTTAAAAAACTTTGTTTGCCAGGTAACTTTTTCCGCTTTTGCTTTTGTTCTAAATGATTTAACGTGGGTACTAGCAAATAACTTATTCTGTGTTACTGTGACTGATGCGTTATCTTTCTATCTATCCCGTATTTCAATTCAAATTCTCACATTTTGTCCATATGCATGCTGTTAATACAGACCCGTGTGAATAAAGCTGCGGCTAATTGACCTGCTGGCCTTGTTTTGTCAATAAACCTATTATTGATATTATTGATGGTGCAGGGTTTAAATCCAATGGTGTTCTCCTCCCAGCTCCGTCCTAACAATCCTGAGTGTAGAATTACACTGTCAGTTGATGTGGTTGAAGGCACGGTGCTCACAGCTAATCTCTGTCTCCGAGCAGGTTAAATTTCACTCCTGTTTAAGGGTGATTGAGGAGAACAAAGCAGGGCCAAACAAGCTCACGTTACATCTGTTTACATCTGGCTGATTGCATAGCTGAGGTTGTAACGCTGAACTGAATCAGACCAGACATCCACCTCTAAGTGTAATGATATTGAAAGAAGTTTTTCAATGCGACCACAGCATGAATTTATACAAGGCTCTAAACAGCTCCTTCTAAAATGACATTAAACATTGTCAATGATGTCGAACTAGAAATGTACTCGTTCCAGCCTACAATTGCTGGACACCTGAAATATAACAGATATTTCTACCTACATACACAGATCTCTAAAGTTAGAATTATTGATCGGCAGTGTTAGAGAAAAATGTGACATTTATTCAGAGTATGATGTTATGAGTAACCATTACAACACACAACCCCATGCTTTAAATAAAACGATGGGATAATATAACTTTCCATCTCTGGTTCCAAACAGAAAGGAAAACAAATGAATGTTATACCTGCATACCCTGTACCAGGGGAACTGTTACACTGCAGATTTAAATCATTCTCACCAGTGGCACAGACCTTTTTTTTTTTTTTTCTTAATCTACGTTTTCAGCACAATATGTGATGCAATGGACTGAATTCCAAGTGTGAAAAGAAAGGTATGGACTGGATCAGAAACCTTAAAACTCCTCCTGCAGCTCTCTCCTCTCAGTCTAAAGCATAGACTGAATAGAAAGATTCTAAACCTTACTTTTCTCCATATCGCCTACTTCATACAGTCATTCCCCATGGTGATCTTCTTCCTGCCAGGGTCTAAACACCAAAGTCTAATCCTTTTGTTTACAATAAATTCAATCATACTGTTCATTTTCTCATTCTTCTTTGTCTTCCACTCTTAGTCTCCCCAGGTTGAGCTGAAGCTTTACAAAAAACACAATGGTTTTATCTCCTCAGTGGTGACAACAAATGAATCAGGCGGGAGCAGAGTCGGTCCAACTTGGTCTCACAGTCATGATGCCCCATTCACAGCTACAACTGGTCCAATGTGTGCCTTTTTGTGGAACATAAAAGCATGAGATATCAGCCACAGGGTTCTATCTCTGTATTTTCCTTTCTATTCATACTTTCAAGAAAGTGTGTCTGTTGTGCGCTGTGTGTAGACAGGAAATAGGCCACAGGTGCCATGGAAACAAGTCCAAGGGAATAGAAACTGAAAGAAGCTGGAGATGACAAGGAAATCTAAGAAGAGGGGAGGGGTTTGGATATGAATATGTGGTAGGAGTAATGTGAAAGACAGAGGTCATAGCCAGCCAACACCACACATGAATAATGCATGTAAATATGTGCACAAGTGTTAGCTACAGACTCACCTACAGTACATACTGTACATATATATATATATATATATATACATACATTTACTCCTCGTCAAAACAATCTGGTGAACCCAAACACCTTGCCTCATCTAAACCAGAGAAGCTCC
>JAPQRN010000011.1:5703253-5714329 GCA_037367275.1 Coranthus polyacanthus
AAAAAAAAGAGGACTGATCGGGACCAAAATACACTGACATCCTGTTAAATCAGGTGCAAATGATGTACTGGTGAAGTACTGGAGAAGAAAATAACAATTCGAGTAACGACCTCCTTCCATATTTTCCCATTGTTCTTGTTTCTTTAAAACTGCACACAGTGAAAACCATACGTTGATAAAACGGCAAACAAAAGCCTAATGAATGCTCCAAAAACACAATCTGATTCAGCTTGGTAGCATTTCAAGCATTTGGCCTCTGCTTAAGTGTTAATGATTGAGGGTTTGCGTGTGAGTCATCTGCATCAGAATATACCATACGTCCAGCAGAGCAGCAGCACACAGGCTAAGCCTTGAGCTAAACCCCGGCCTGACTTAACGCTACGAAATTGCTAATCTAATTTTTGCCTAGAATATTCTATCATGGGATTAAAGAGCCCAGCAGCATGGAGACGTGCCAAGCCCGAGACGTTTTATCAAATGAGGCTGCCACAGCAAGAGTGTTCCCCCACCCTTGGATGAATTTTTGGTTAATGCAGCCAAGGAAAATTGATTTTACTCTGCGTGCAAGCACAATTTGAAATGGAGTGTAATGGAAGAATGAAACATTTTTAAAGGAGGAGAGCGTTTAACAGTGACAGGGTCGGTCCACCCAGGGGAGAGGCTCACCCAGCCTCAGATAGAGACACCCTCTGAGGTCGCCGTGTCACGTTTCACCTCTCACGTGACGTCATGGAAACGCAGAAACGTTTCAAGTGATCACTCAGTTTAAATAATGTCGGATCCAGACAAGAGAGGAGTTTAGATTCAGGGACTGAAAAAGCGAGAGTTGTGTTTGTTACAGCTAGATCGTCACAAACCCACTGCATCCAGAAATTCAAAGAACGACTTGTTGCATCATGGGATCATTAAACCCAAGTGTTTTGATGAGTGAACTTAACCTAGAAGCCGTTTTAACACAGCCATCCTCAGGTAGACATAGTGATCCTTCTCAACCCTGTAGAAGATTGGGTGTTTGTTTTTTTCTCCATTTGAGATAAGAAAAAGAAGTGTTTCAGGGGAAATGTACATTTTCTAAAGGTGTGGAAATTGAGGCCATTCACACCTCTGCTTGTTTCTATAAATCTTACACCAAAACGTATTCACTCTATATAAAGTAGAAGTGATTTTCTTCCTGGGAGCTACATGTCCTCCAGCATCAGAAAAAACAGTGGTGACACTGAAGACGACTGATAAAGTATCTATTAAACTCTTCCAGCCAAATGCATCCCCCCGAGGTCGACTTATTGAAATTCACAGTATTTTGTCCAAACGACCTCTGGAATGGAAATGTTTCCCATTTTTGTTTTGTTTGATACTTAGTATGTTAACGTCCTGAAGTTCCCCATATAGTCCGGAAATTACTTGAAGACCCAAATCTGCCCTTTAGGCACCGATAAAAACTTTCAAAAGTTTGGTTTCACCTTTTGACAATCTAAAACAGAACTGTTTATGTGATGGCGAACCTGGAGAAATCTAAGAAAGTCACTATATTATTTAACCTGTGTGGTGTTTTCAGTGTCTGGAAATCACCCAGTGTCCCATCCCTTATAACTCACATCCAACTTGTCTGAAGGAAATTCAAGAGCTCCATCTAAGAATCTTTATATCTTCAAGCAAGTCAGTCTGAATATTTAACCACGTTTTCAGAGATAAGTTGATCCACTTATTTCTATCATTATTTATTCATGGTTTTTTAAAGTTTGGCTCTCCTTTTATACTGCTGAAAAAAAGAATTCAGTTACTAATAGCTGTATATCTATATGTCAGTTTCTTAAAACTAACATACAGAATTATGCCCCACTGAAAATGGCTAAATGCACGTTTATAAATGGCCCACAAGCTAACTTTTCAACTCTCACATTTTCATACATCTCCCGAGTATGGCCAACTTCTCTACCTTCAGTAAAAAGAAAAAATCATCTCTTAAAACCATATCGCTTCTTTAAACCTCTAGACAACCTCTCAGTCTCTACTAATTTCCATGCAGAATGAAATGCATGTAGCTGCTGAGTCACAACAACCGCATTCCTGAAATACCTTTTAAAGTGAAACAATATAGAGGGGAAACGCATGAAATCCCGTCGTGCACTTACTCCGCAGAAATGTCCGAGACTCCCCGTCGTCTGTGCACACACAACACCTCATCACATGGCCAATGCCCATCTACAAAGCAAAGCATGCCTGAGTGTGATGAGCAGTGTTAACGAGTTCATTAGACAAGAGAGAAGAAAGTCATCGACTGCGTGTCTTCTCTGGTGATCGGCTGTCATGCTTATGTAGCATCCTTCACACAAAGCCCTCATCAGTGGTATTGATCCGCTGTGTGCTGGACTGCATACAGAGTATCCACATACTGTGATGGGGGTCGATCCCACTGCCTTCCAACCCATAACAACCTTCACGTCAAGGTCTGCAGAACATCAGTTCCCCTTCACTGACAGCACAAAGAGGGAGGGAAGCGAACAGGGACGGAGGTGAATGACAAGTGACAGTGAGTAATAATGGTATCTGCGTGTGTTGGTGGATGTTTATCTGACGTGTTGCTTGTGGTAGCAAATGGTGCCAATTAACCAAAAATGAGCTAAACTAACTAGAAGAAATGCTATACAGGGATGTGCGGAGAGTATTTGTATCAGAAAGTGAAAATAGACCGAACCTTTTTGTTTGTGTTAAACTTCTAATATTACAACATAACAGTGTTAATACAAGTACTTTTCAATAAAGTATTCTAATAATTCTGAACGCTCAGAAGGAATATTGGTGTATGGTTTTTATAAACCCAGCAATGAACATGTAAACATCATAAAAAATAAATCATTTATTAAAAGGAAAAAAAAACAAACACATCCTGTCAGTTCCCCTGTGTTCAATAAGAAAGGACATTCACACATCCTTTAAAGTGATACAGGTGACTTGTTTTCTAAAAAAAAAAAAGAAGTGTGAAGCAAAGAATGGATTTGGAGAATCGTTACACCCCTATTATGCAACTTGACCTCTCTAAAATGAAGTGTGCCAGGGGAAATGCATGTCACGCTGGCAGCAGAATGTGGTTCACCTCCTTGAACGTAATTAAAGTGAACGGAATTCCAGCACTCACTACTGACCACACTATCAGCTGACACTCAACGGTGGATAACGTGACATTGCAGTATATGATGAAACGTATTTACGCGAACACTGACAGACTCTGTTATTATATGTGAATACATTCATATGCTCACACACGTGTGGGACCCATGATGTGATGGACACTAATTTGTTTTGTTCAGTTAAATAGCCTTAGAGCATCCCCGTAGACAACATCAATACTCCGGCCTCTCGGACACAGCAGCTCATTGGCATTCAGGACACAACGAGACACATAAGAGCACAGTGGTGTGGATTTTTACAGGGAGCTGCATCCTCAGGACAGTGTAAAGAAGTATGAATACAGTATTAGAAATAATAGAAGGGTAAGTACTCTGTATCTCAAATATCTTTAACATTACTCTGATGGGTGTGACCTGATATCGGAGTAAAAGTGATTTGACAGGTGACATGTAAGCTACATTGTGTGGTATATACAAAAGAAATGGCCAAACTGAAGCTGCAGAGGTTACAATCCTGACTTTTAGCCTCTATATGGGTCACTTCCCAAAATGCAGCTTGAAAGGGTCCTTTTTTAGACTCTTGCCTGGTCTATAAACATCACCAGGGTTATCTAATCACCTCATCTGGGTTATCTCAGGGCTACAAAGCTACACCAGATGCATATTTTACAATTCACGACTGTTTTTACAGGCTCAGTAAAAGTCCATACAGGGGTAAAGTGAACTCAGAGGAGTGGCGGAGTGAGCCTTTAATCAAAAGCTGTCTTGATCAAAACGGTTCTGAAATCTTAACAGTGTGTCTTTATTTACTGTGTGGATCAAGTCTCCCCGTGTGTTACGCCGAATATATCCGTATCTTTATGTTATACTGTTATATCATTGCGTTGTTTCATATGTGGCTTGGATCTGCTGGTTCCTGAGCTTCTGCATCTGTGAAAGGAAGCAGAGATGGATGTCCACTTCCACTGACCTCTCCGATAGCCACGGGTCAGATGATAAAGCAGCCTTAATTTAGATACTGTTTTAAATAGGCCTGTTTATCAGGATACAGAGACTGCACTAACGCATGCAGACCGTGCTCGCTGATTTTTCCTCTTCCCTTCTCTGTTCTTTAACCAGTGTCAAAACCAGAACTATTCGTCGAGTTGAATGAAAGGATATTTCATTAGTATTTCATTATCACTGGGATATTTCCATTGCATATATGCTATTACCGGAGCTCATACTTCATTTAGCAGCTGTTTCAGGAGTTCAGGGGAAACTCAGCGGAGCTAAAAGATAAGTAAATGTTTGTTAAGACGTCAGCAAGAACTTTATGGTTAGTTTAGGTATTCAGGTAAAGGTTTTAGTAGTGCACAATGTTTCGCTGTTCCGGTTATAAATAAATATATCTTTAACAGTATAGGTGAGACAATTTACTGTTTCACTTGTCATAGAAAAACATTTTTTTCAACAAAATCTACTTAAAGTATTGTCATTGTGCAGTGATATGGTCCCTGTCAGTATTTTATTTTCTTATACATGATATTTTTGGATTCATATTCCTGCTGCATTAATGTATATGTTGCATTTTACTGTAGGTGTTTACGGTTGAGCTCATTTGAACTAATGTATATTGGTAGTTTAAGTTTAAACTTTTCACGAGCTCAGAAACAGTCCTGTTTTCAGCTTTGTGACAAAGCATTTTCCAACTAATCCCAGAGGGGTTTTGAAGAGTTTATTTAGTTTAAGGAGGAGGAGAATTTTCTCATCCCATGGAAGAAAATGTCATCCTCCAGTTTATCACAAACATTCAAAATCGACACATTTGGACATACGTGGTTTTCACTGGACAGGAAGGGGATGAATATGTAAAATCTGAAAAGTAACTAATGCAGTCAGACAAATATAGTGGAGTAAACAGTACAATATTAGTGTCTGAGATGTAGTGGAGTAGACGGATGAAGGTGCATTAAATGGAAATACTCAGGTGTAGTACATGTACCTCAGATTTGTACTTGTGTAAAAGTACTCAGTTACATTCCACCATTGGTGGTCAAAACATGTTCAGGCTTCAGACAGATTTTCTTCCAAGGCCACAGAAACAAAAGACCCTGAATGAGGTAGCAAAGTGTGATCAAATGGCCAATTGTACAGTTTTTTGGAAATGGACAGCTCCCGAAAATCCGCCTCCTTCTCTGAGGTGAACAAGTGGCGGCTTTGTCCCCTGAAGGCTGCTGACCGTGCCTGGACACACAGACTGCTATTCAGTCTGCATCCACACACACACACACACACACTTACACAAAACAAGACGAGCCTCCACTTTGCACTTGATTCTATTGATCGCTGTTTGAACATCGCTGCACCACATTGCACTCCACATGTCCCGCCTGTCGCCATGCACACAACGGACGCTCAAACACACAAACACAGTCATTTATATACCAGTCCAGGAGGCCAAGCGAAGGCATGCAACCAATGTGACACATGCCCACAACCCAGAGCCTGGAAGGCTGTCTAAATAGGCACTATGATCCCACACCAGTGCAAATATGCTGTCAGCGCCTTCAGATTCAGATCTGAGAGTCAGTGAGCGGCTGAAGAGGACTGAGTGCTCAGTGTGCCTCAGCAGAAAGGAATAATCCACAGCCTTAACCTTAAACCCTAAAATGCATCGCTGTTGCGCAGAAATTTAGTTGAGGTTAGATGAGATCCAATGTTATTATCACCCTACTGACCCAGGACTGATTACAGTCTGCTGGACTGTTGGGGACTACAGTGCATTATGGTGTTGACAAAATCTAAAGCCAAAGACGAAAACTAACAGTGACTAAATAACGTTGTTACCTGACAGAAAAATATAACAGTTTTAAAAAACATGAAAACTAAAAAAAAACATGGAGGCTGAGGGTGAAACCGGAAAAAAAGCTTATGCCTCAAAGTGTCATGAAAGACATGAAAGATCACAGTTTCACTCCCATCTTTTAGCCAGTCATTAGCCATGGCCACACTTTTCTTAAAACATCAGTCATGGCCATGTCAAGCACTGTGTGAATCATTTTGTTTGACATTGTAACAACTGACATGGCCTAGTTTTCCTCTTTATACATAGATGGAGAAAGTTGTATTGTGTGGTCAACAACTGAAACGGTGAAATATACCAATATTTCAATACTTAGTATCAGAGATGCACCAATCGATCAGCCGCCGAGTGGTTTTCAGTTTGATCAGATGTGACCGGTGACCAACCATTATGTTTCAGATATATCCGATATGGGTTTACAAATTTACACAGAAGCTGCACAAAGCGACACAGACAGTAACGCCACAGTCACACACACATGTCATCGGCGTGGAGGGTCTTCGCCACGAGTGAAGAAGACATTATTAGAGGTGACTCGCAAAGCGAAATGAAAGTCACGTGTCTGCGGCAGCGGTGACGGGCTGCTACACTGAGTCATCGTTCATCTGTTACTCCTACGATGTTGATGTAGCAGTTAGATAAAGTGGGATGTACTGCTATTCATTTTTAGTTGTATTTTATTTGTACGTAAAAGCTCTGTGCGGTGACCTGGGGCACTTTATTTTGAGATTTTACTTCAGTGAACGACCTGGAGCAGTGTCGGAGAAATGTAAAAGTTATTTTATGCTCAATGTTTAGAATTGAATGAAAGTTGCAATCAGCAGGTCACACTTTCTCTGATCTCCATTACTGAGTGAAATATCTCAAGAAATATTTGACAACAATTTGAATTTGGTGCCAGGGGGAAGCTCATTAAGTTCTCAAAATCAGAAGGGTTCACCTTCATCCTTTCATAATTAAATGATTGTTGTTTCTTCTACTGACGGCTCGGAGGTCAAAAACATCTTAAAATAGACGAGCTGATAATTAGAGACTTATTACGAATCATGGTTACGTTATTGGCCTATTCTGTGTTGCTTTTAAACTGTCAGTGCTCTCCATTACATGTAATGATGCTCTAATGCCCTGACATAGTTCAAAATAGTTCAAAAATGAGGAGACAGCTGGTTCTGTATACATGGACGTTCGCACATCCTCACACTATACATTCAGGTCTCTACGTCATGCTTTAGACGTGACCGGCTGACCAATGTGTTTACACCAACTGACAACAGAGCGAAAATGAAACAAGAGACAAGCCGAGTAAAGGACCAACATTGCATTTGTCTCTCTGAATACTGCTCTCTGCTTAATTCATCCCCCATCACAGCTCAGAGAAGGTTTGTCATCTGCTGTGGCTGCAGGACACGCATGTAATGGGATTTGTCAGGATAAATAAATGGGGAAAGAATAACGGAGGCGTACGGTTTGGCTAATGTGAGGAATCAAACTCAGTGAGATTAAACAACCAAAGGGAACGCGCAGAGTGAGTCAGAAATAAGTCGAAGCATGAATCAGAGATGTAACGAGATTACCCGGAGAAGACGGGAGTCATTTGAGAGAAACGCGTGGCGTCACTGGACGGATAGGCAGTGTGGGATTTACTCAGCATTAGCATGACACTGCAAACTGCGCCGGGTGCATGTGTCTCCTGCCAGATGAGCAGAACATCTGGGTGGTATGACACCTGCCAGACGTATTACACAGCATTATTAAAACACCCAGCAGAGGGATGGACTGTCCTCTAACTGCTGAGTAATTACAGATGAGTGCAGACGCCAAACAAACAGGCAGGACTTTAGTCTCAAATGCAAAGGATTAAATCATTTTCCACAGTGTAACGTTAGAGGAAAAGGTAAAGGCTGCATGACATTCACTAATTAAATGGACGATTGGAACGGGCAGGACATTACTTCGATGTCGTTCATGCATAAAACATAACATTTTACAGCATATAAGTATTATTTGTTCATGTAGATATTAGCATTTAAAGTGACATATTTAAGAATGCATAGTATGCTATACGGCTGGACGATAAAATATTAATAATTATGAAATGATTTTATGTCATATCGCAATATCTTTTTTATATTAAGCTGTGGCCATTTTCCTTGGAGTTCAGTAACTCGAATTGTCACGATGTGGTTTTATATTGCAATAATTACCATCATATTTCATTGTCAAATAAAACGCAAAACGCTTCAATGTTTTGTTGTTTGACTTAAGTTAAAACCACAAATAACCATCTGGTTTCTTCAACTTTCACTCAGGACCAAAAATCATGATTTGCGACTGATATGACCATTTTTATCAAGATAACATTTTCATTTTTCAGTTATTATAGTTTTCAGATTTCCATTCTATATATATATATTATATTATTTTTATTTCGAGGACTTTTGACTAGTTTTAGTTCAGTTTTTATTTAGTCATAGTGTTAGAATGAAAAAGCTGAAAGGAAAAAATTTGAATGAAAGAACAATGACATCAAATACAGTATAATTCACGAACCCACAGTGATCTACAGTGACCTTCATAGAAGAGGCTTCGGGTTGTAGCTCGTTGTTTATATAGCAGATAAATAAAGGGCTTACGGGAAATGTACTTCAACTTTTAAAAACTCATTATCACAAAAACACTGCCCGAGTGACAGAACATAATCTGTAAAAGGTGTGCAGATGTTACACCGTGTGTTGCACATATTTTTTATCTTCTCTGCTGGGAAAATGCTTAGTCATGTCCTGCAAGGTGGAGGCAGAGACAGAGACTGATGCTGGGCGTTGGGACTTCACTGCAGAGGAGGAAACTACGCACCGTCAAGCACTTTAACACAAATCTGATCGACTACGGCTCTCGAGCCCAACAATCACAGCACTTTATATTTTACAAAAACACTTTCTTTTTTTTTCAAATCCTCTTCTTCGGTCGCTGTTTTGATGTTTCATCGCAGAGGGAGGAAGACGATGGGCTAAACATCAAAACATGCATTTGCTTCACTGGAGACTAGAGAGAGAGATGCATGCTGGTCCGTGTTTGATCACGATAGTGACATTTCAGACATCACATCTACACACAGAAAAGTCACTCTAACTTTTTTTTTTTCACCTTCTGCATCCCTCTGCTTCTCTCTTTTCATTATTTTAACTTTTAGACAAGATTACAAAGTGGGAAATAAAATGTTTTCACGCCTCTGTTTGACAGTGGAATGTGTGGAAAGAGAGCAGGGGAATGACTGGATGCAGCCAGTTGTCCGGCCAGATGGGAATCGAACTGGGACATTTGCGCCCAGGTGGTACGCGCCTTAACCACTCAGCTATTGGGTCACCCAAAATTAAAGATGTTTATTCATTTTTATCTTGCCCCTGTTTTGGTGAAAACAGGCTGATTGAAACACACTGCTGTAGACATCTAAACCCGCTGCTTCGCTCCATCTCTAAAATCAACTTTCCATACGTTATTCCATTCCAGTCGAGAACACAACACAGATTTAACAGAACCAGCTCATGCGTTAATACTCAATACATGAAAGAAAGCCACACACTTTCCTTTCATTAACGAAGAGAAATGTCACTGATGATGAAATAACCTGATTCAAAATAACATCTACTGGGAATCATTACCAACATTACAATATAATATACAATACAAACTAGAAAGAAGTTGGTAGAAGTTGGTGACAATAGTTGCAGATGATTAGACTTTTAGAAATAACATCACTTCCAACTAGATATTTTACAGTCAGTTTGATATTCAGTTCCACATTTACTTTGAGTTGGATCCTCAGTGATTAAGATGTATGCCATTATTACTTTGACATAGGTGTTCAGTTCAGCACTTATCAATTTTCTGTGCAAGCGAAAGTTCATTTCAGCCACGAATAACGCATTTTTAGTGTCACCATTTATAAGGCGAGGGGCGGGGATGATACCGCACATTGTCTAACACAAAGGCTGGGCAACGTTGAAGTATTCTTTTTTAATTTGATCAAACTAAACCAAAAAGACAAAAGCAGTAATGACAGCATTTATCACAATGTAAAGTAATAAAATTATCATTATCATTTAAAAAAAAAATCCTTTTGGGGTTCAAAAGTGACAACGTTTTACTGTGTGTGGACAAAACTAGTACAACCAGGAAGTGGGTCAGCAAACTGCTAACACGTGTTCATTATATACAGATCTGACTGATTAATAACTATTAATAATAATAATAATAATTACTGTGTTCACCTTGGTTTTGTCTTCCGTTAGTCCAGCTCACTTTCCCCTTCAGACACAGTCTAAGCTGCTCTGAGATTTAAACCGGCAAAGGTCTCAATTACAAACTCAATCTCCCTCCTCACTGATCCATATTTCTCACTGAGCTGCAAAGACGGAAACTGAAGACTAATGGGCTGCCTCGTGCCTATCACATTAACATCCTTTAATTGATCAACACCAAGGCGTTGCTCCTCTCCTCTCGTCTCCGCCTCTATTTCTGTTTACGTCCGTGTCAGAATCACCAGATCTGCCACCAAGTCTGATTTTTCGTGTCACAATCCGACCTTGGCTGAGCCTAATAAAACGAGCGGCAGATGTCCTCCTCTACAGGGGCCGAACTGGTGGCGAACCACATATTCACCCCCCTCTACCTCTTCTGTCTATCAACCCCCAGAACCACACTCCCGTCTGCAATGTTAATCACTCCACTTTTACATAACCTGACAGGAATATTCTCAAGGTTGCGACGGCTGCAAACATGAATGTGCCTCTGTTTTGAGCTGAGGTGAAATGAAGACAGTGTAGCCTAAAGGACATCACAGCTTTAATGGGTAGCTTGTGAGCTGATAATGTGGAAAAAAAATTAGAGTCAATTATAGACAAGTAGAGAAAACCGAGGGAGTCTAAATATCCTCAGAAGCCCCAGAACTAGGGCTGTGATATGACGATTTATATAACATGTGACATAGAAAAATGTCTCTAAGTATATTTTCATCATTTGGACGACGTTTTGTGTTCTTCCACGCAGCATGTGTTGCACGAAGGCAACACAAACAAACATGGAGGAGACTGAAAGAACTCACAC
>JAPQRN010000011.1:5731468-5747095 GCA_037367275.1 Coranthus polyacanthus
TGTGTGTGTGTGTGTGTGTGTGTGTGTGTGTGTGTGTGTGTGTGTGTGTGTGTTTAAATGACAAGGCCACACAGTGTGTACAGTGGAGGCTGCCTGGCTGAATGGAAAAAATGTATCTCAGTCACAGGAACAGACAGGGCTGTCAGTCAACCTGTCACCTTCCTGTCTGCCCTGACATTGACAGAACAGACACCTGGCTTGGTTTCTGTGTTTCAAACTTTGCACACACACAGACATTTGTACTCCTATCTTTGCAAGGACACTCACTGACACAATGCAGTCTGCTATCCCTGGATTCATACATATGCATTCACACGCAGGCTGCTTTGAGACACCATTAACCCACGAGAAACACTGATTAAGCGTCTCTTGTAACATGGCAGCTTGAAGACACATACGAGAAAGAGATTACGGTTTAACGCTGCACTATTACAGTTAAAAATAGATCATAGATGTGTATTTACCAACATGTAGATGTTAATTCCGAGACTGATGTGGTAAGTATTGCAGGCGAATCAGTGAAAGAAGTAGTTCTTCTTTACTTGAGTATTTCCATGTCATGTGACTTTATCCTTCTACTCCACTATATCTCGAGGCAAGAATTGAATTATCATGATGTTTGTGCTTTGCATGTTTTAATACTAAAATTGTTCATTTTCAAATGTGAATTTCCCTACACTATAGGGTACACTTTGTCTCCTCTTTTTAAAGGTTCCTTTGTGTTCCCAGATTTACAGAGCATGTTTTAGCTCTCACAGCCTTCAAGATTGCTTTGAAGGTTATCCTGATATTTTACTAGAATTAATGGGGATGTATACTGTCACAAAAAGGCCCACTTGTTATTTATTAGACTTGGTTTTAATGTCCTTGTAAGTCAGTTGTCTAATAAAGTTGATGACTGCAAGAGCCCATGGTACTCCTGAACTTAAACTGAAATTAGATTTGAATTATTTAAAATTATGTTAAAATAATTCATTTAATTAAATGTGCACATGCCCTTAGGCATATGCCATTCAGCAACATCCATCTGTTGAAGAGGTCAAAACTCTGCAGCTCTTGAATAAATGATGCTTGACGTGACAATAATGGCTGTAACAATAGCACCATCTATTGGAAAACGAGCTCCAGCTAATCCAAGAGGGTTTTTTAAAAGAGTTTGTTTAGTTTAAAAAGTAGATGAATATTCTCAACACATAGACTAAATTAAAACCTAATCCAAAACATTCAAAAACAGCACATTAGGAGATTTCACGGTTATCACCGGACAGGAAAGGGATGAGATATTGTAATCTGGAAAGTAACTGAAGCTGTCAGACAAATGTAGTGGAGTTAAAAAGTAGCAATATTTGCCTCTGAAATGTAGTAGACTAGAAATATTAAGCTGCAGAAAATGAAAATACCGTAGTCAAGTAAATTAATTGCATCAATAGACTTTTATTTTGTTGAGGCTTTTATTCTGAAGAACTTTCACCGGAAGCGTGGTTGTTGTTGCTCCTGGCCTGCGGAACACTGGGATTTGTATGCGATTAGACAGCTGACAGTTTGGATGTAACACGGTTGTGCTCTGTGGTGTCTCCTCTGCTGCACAGAAGTAAGTTCACAAAACTCAGTACAATACAACGATTAAATCTCGTTTTTTTTTCAGATCTTTCCGTTAGAGGACGTAGCTCGCGTTTGCGTAGTATAATGTGGTACGAGCGGTAAAGCCCCGTAACCTAGGTTTCTCAACTTATGACTGTCAAATGTGTGCGTTTATACCGATTTATGCCTGTTATTATATGGGACTGGCAGCAAGTCAGGTTTATAACACTGCACCTTTACCACTGTGACCTTATACGTGACGGACATGTCAGATTAAATGCGGCAGGTTAGCTAGCTGTTATGTGTTCGTAAAAGTTGCTAATGCTAACCGGCTAGCTGACGTCAGGAGGCCAAGTTAAAGGGGAAGCTAAATAAACAGCTAATAAAATAAACTAGTTGTCATTTACTAAACGTATACAGTAGACCAATTTCGTTAACCCGTTTTTTATCACTTACCAAATAGGGCAAAGTTCTGAGTCCTCTCTAAAGCCTTGTGTGTAGCTAGTTAATTAAACAATGAAGGCACATTTGCAGCAGACACTAATAGATTGATTAGGCACATTGCATCTGTTGTGTTTTGTATTTTCACATTTGAGTCCTCAAAGCAAAGTGGTGGTGGTAGTTTTATTACACCCCTCAGTCACAGTCTGATCATTTGACTTTGCACTGTGCAGTACATTTGTAGTCCTCGGGGAACCAGCCAGGTATGTGGACATTCAGGATATGCAGGCCTAATGAGCTGCTCTTTGTACCAGGTGGCCTTTACACAGATAATGCTTCTCCAGCAGAACACATGTAGTGTGTAACTCTTGTTCAGGTCAGTGTTAATTTTCTACAAGGAGCACCTTGTTAAACATGTAGCAACGCACTTCACTGTTTAAACTTTCATCATGTTGGTAAAAGAGGTTTAGTTACGTAAGGCAGTTTGTAAAATGTGACCCTTAGCCCCACAATCCAAACCAAAGCTAATCCATTTGTACAGCGGCCGTGGAAGGAGCTGCGATTGGCCCGGCCTTGTAGTCATCCCCCTGTGTTCTCTGTGAAGAGACAATGCATACGTTTATTTGCAGATTTGGTCTGCACATGGAGTTGTTGCGTTAGAAAGACTTATTTGTTTGTTATACTGTTTCTTTTAGAGTCATACTCACAATAGAGGAGGATGTCGGGGACCGTGAATAATCCTTTCCAACATATAGTCGAGTCTCTGGACCCCAAGAAGCCAGACCATCGGTTTTATAATCTCTCCAAACTTGGAGATCCCAGATATGGTAAGAGCAGAACTTTTATCAAATACAGATATGAAACCCTGGTATATAAACATGTTATTAGGGCGAGGGTTAACTTTAGATGTGTTCCTTAGACCGTCTGCCCTTCTCCATCCGGGTCCTTCTTGAGTCTGCTGTCAGGAACTGTGATGAGTTCCTGGTGAAGCGCTCTGATGTGGAAAGCATCCTCAACTGGAAACAAACGCAGACTCAAACAGTGGAGGTACCGTTCAGGCCAGCCCGGGTTATCCTCCAGGACTTCACGTATGTGTGCTCTGTTCTTTTGCATATTTGTTTTATAGATGAATATTTTAATAATCTCTTAAACAGTCTATTCATTTTAATTGAACTACTGGATCTGGATTAATCAGTCTATTTTTTTTTTTGGAAAGCAGAATGTGGATTTCAGCTGACATTGCCTAACTAATGTTATCGGTGTGTGGACTCACTCTGACCCTTTATGTGTCTAACCTCTCCTTGCAGTGGTGTGCCTGCTGTGGTGGACTTTGCTGCCATGCGCGATGCAGTGATGAAGCTAGGCGGCGATCCGGAGAAGATTAATCCTGTTTGCCCGGCTGACCTCGTCATTGATCATTCCATCCAAGTGGACTTCAACAGGAAGTAAGACCAGGTTCATTAGACTCTTTTTACCACTGCACTATCAGTTTATAGATACTGCACATGGGTTCATTAATTCACTGCTTCTTCAACACACTGGCTCTCTTTTCTTTAGGTCTGATAGCCTTCAGAAAAACCAGGACTTGGAGTTTGACCGCAACAGAGAGAGATTTCAATTTTTAAAGGTATGAACAGTCAACATACCCAATGTAAGGGCTGTCTAATGTATGGTATTATATATCTGGGGCATCTCTTACGTATCCTCTCTTTCTTCACCAGTGGGGCTCCAAAGCATTCAGAAACATGCGCATCATTCCTCCTGGTTCAGGAATCGTTCACCAGGTCAACCTAGAATATCTGGCCCGGGTGGTGTTCAACCATGATGGGTACTTCTACCCCGACAGCCTGGTGGGCACCGACTCCCACACCACCATGATAGATGGCCTTGGTGTCCTGGGGTGGGGTAAGCCACCGATTCTGGACTGTAGACCGTTTAAATTATCAACACTTTGCAGGGACTGATTGTAATAAACTGCCATGGAAGACTATTCATTTTACCTATATTTTCCGTGGCTCCTTACATTCCATATTCAGTTGTGGGTTATATGTTGCTGAATAGTGATAATAGAGGAAGTAGACTTTGAGGGTTCCTATGCAGTATGGAGGTCTGGATAATTATGGAAAATAGAAAAGAGAGCATGGAAAAAAATATTTCTGTTTCCTGTCTATTGCCCTTATTCTGTTTTCTAAAATATAAAATTGTGAATTTCATACAAGCGAGTGTTTTTCACAGCATTTGGAGCAGGCAGCCAGTGCAGCCCAGATGAACTTGACCGAGCTTGATATCGTTGAAAATACACAATATTTTGTGTAAAATTATTCAGTATTTTGATATCCAGCCTAACGTGAGAACAAGACTAACTACAACAAGTGATGAACCCACGTACACACCAAATGATCAAAATGTAGCATACACGTTGGATTATAAAAACATTGATTTACATAATCGTTTGTTTATATTCCACTAAGACTACTTAGTGAGCAAATTTTGGTATATTTACAATATATAAGCAAATATAAACCACTATTCTGAGTACTGAAAGCAGTTGAAAACTTGTGTTACTTTGACATCATCAAAATCAGTAATACGTAATGTTACCTGAATAAGATTTATTTTGAAACCCACAGGTGTGGGTGGAATTGAAGCCGAGGCCGTCATGCTGGGCCAGCCAATCAGCATGGTTCTGCCTGAGGTGGTTGGATACAAGCTGCATGGGACCCCAGACAAGTTCATTACCTCCACTGACATCGTCCTCACTGTTACAAAGGTCATTTGAGCTTAGCTTTTCTGTGATTCTTTGGTTTGGAGACGCTCTGGGTTTTTTTTGTGCTGTGTGTGCTCGGACCCGTCAGACATGCATACATGCAAGTCAAGTTTTGCATGAATATTTTGTGACTCTTTCTAACTTTGCAATTTACCGTTACCCATGTCTTCTCAGCACCTCCGTCAGGTTGGAGTTGTGGGGAAGTTTGTGGAGTTCTTCGGTCCGGGCGTGGCTCAGCTGTCCATAGCTGACAGAGCCACCATCGCTAACATGTGTCCAGAGTACGGCGCCACGGCAGCTTTCTTCCCTGTGGACGACGTCAGCATTCAGTACCTCGAGCAAACGGGTGAGTGTCCAGCTGGCGAAAGGTGTGTTTGTGTATGCCAGCGAATTTAATACAGTTTTACTCTAGAAGTTTATATATCCAGTAGATTTTTTTTTTTACACTTTTTACAGGTAAATTAAATTCTCTTCACACCTAAATGAGTGACAGGGACATCAGAAAAAGGTGAAGCTTGAAACAATGAGGAAAAACTCTTGCAAACCGTCTCGTTTACTCCTGAAAAAAGATGAAACTACAGTGTTACAGTGTTTCAGTCTGTGGACGGCATTGTAAATCTTCTAATTTAAATAATAATAATGAAAAAAAATTAAATAAAAATAAACAATGAATAATAAATCTACAAGATACCAAAAAGGGACATTTTTAGGGCTGGGGGTGAAATAAATGCGCTTGTTTTCTAAACATTTTGTGTGTTGTTTTCTTTAGGACGTGAAGCAGAAAAGCTGGCCTACATCACAAAGTACCTGAAGTCAGTGTCCATGTTCAGAGACTACACTGATGTCTCTCAGGATCCAGATTTTACTCAGGTCAGTCTTGAAACACTTCGGTAGGTCGTATTCAGGATCTGTCAGCCTATTAAAACGTCTAGAATTAGGTTGAATTCAATGAAATGTATAGAAATGGACCAAACAGAACATCCAGTTTGCTAAGTCCTTCTTCCTCTCTCTCTTCTTCTTCTTCTCTCCCAGGTTGTAGAACTCGATCTGAGTAAAGTTGTCCCCTGCTGCAGTGGTCCCAAAAGGCCCCAGGACAGAATTCCTGTTTCTGAAATGAAGAAAGACTTTGAAAGCTGCTTGGGAGCAAAAGTGGGTCAAATGCACACCTGAAAAATGCAGAGTGACGGTCTTAGTTTTGATTAGGAAAAAAACCTTTTCGCAAAGTGAAGACATAAGCCGCTAAGATGGACTGAAATTAATTTTAGGGGAAAACGACTCTTGGCTCTGCTCCAGAGCTGACAGCTGAAATTTTAAATTGTGTTTGTGACTCCCCTAGAAAAACTAATTTCATTTTGTTTTTGTGACATTTTTAGCAAGGTTTCAAGGGTTTCCAGGTGGCCCCCGAGCGTCACAGCACTGTGGTGCCCTTCGAGTTCAATGGGAATAATTATCAACTAAGCCACGGCTCAGTGGTGATCGCAGCTATCACCAGCTGCACCAACACCAGCAACCCATCTGTCATGCTTGGAGCTGGTGCGTATTGCTCTTCTCACGGGATATCAGGGAACTATTACTGTTGTTTAACACTGTTGTTAAAGAAAGCTTTTCTTCCAGGACTCCTGGCCAAAAAGGCGATAGAGTGTGGCCTGAGCGTGAAGCCGTACATAAAAACCAGTCTGTCACCGGGCAGCGGAGTGGTCACCTACTACCTGAAGGAGAGTGGTGTTATGGACTATTTATCTCAGCTGGGGTAAACTGTCTTTACATTTCTAAATGATCCCAAACACATTTATTCATACAAAGAGTCACACAAGATAATTCAAGGTCCACTCTCCTTCTTTCTCTGACACCCTCCGTGAGTGGAGTACGCTCAGTTGTCATAGAGTTGTAAGACATGTCTCATTATACTGTTGTCATGTAGCTGAGTTTTGTCCCTGACGACTGAGCTCCCATCTGCTGAGGAAGATCATGAGATGTGGTTGAAAGACAAGGAAAAAGCTAGTGGGTTGACCTTGGGTGGAGATTCCAAATCTGAGAACACCAGTAACACTGGCCCACACTGTTTACACTGCAGTTCTGTATCATAATCCTCGGGGTGTAACGATCCTCCAAAGGAAGTTTTGTTACGTTAATAACATTATTTGAGCGGTGGCAGTGGGTTAGTGAGGGGACAGACACGTGACTCAAAACCGTGGACGTTTCTTATGTGGATTCAGTCTAGGTTTCAGTTAGACCCCTATTAAAACTTTGACAGCCAGTAAATAAAAGTTATAGTACAAACAGCTAAAGATGTGATTTGTCTCTTCCATTAGCTTTGAGGTTGTAGGCTACGGCTGCATGACCTGCATAGGAAACAGTGGACCGCTCCCAGAGCCGGTGGTGGAGGCTATAACCCAGGTACCAACAGGCTGGTTCGCTCCTCTTTTTCTTTTTCTCTTCTTTTACCTCATTCACTTGTCTTTCTTCTGATTACTCCACACTTTGCCTGCGGTAGAAGCCTTCACTGTCCTTATACAATGCATATAAAAACTGTGTAAGTACAGTGTCCTCTTTGTCATACATACCGTATACTGTACGCACTTTGACGTCATTCCTGTGACGTGTGTTTCAGGGTGATCTTGTGGCTGCAGGCATTTTGTCGGGGAACAGAAACTTTGAAGGGCGAGTCCACCCGAATACCAGAGCCAACTATCTGGCCTCGCCACCTCTCGTCATAGCTTATGCAATAGCAGGAACCGTGAGGATAGACTTTGAGACAGAGCCCATTGGTGAGTAGTCGTTTTCGAGCCATGAAGTCTTATTTGTCTTGTTTTAACGTTTGGTTTGTACAGAGTATGAGTAAACATGCACAGTAAAGTATATCTAAAATGAATTGATGCAACAGAGACAATGGCTCCAACCAAAGCTGAGTTAAGACTGCTCTCAGTGGAATTATAATTTTATATAATCGTGTCATCTCATATCCTTAGTTGTGGGTGACTGAGATTCTTGATTATGCAGCTTCACACAAAATAAGACATGGCTAAATGTTGGCCTCATGGAGGCCGTTGTAGGTTGCTATGCTCATTAGAACATCCTCTGACGAATTAGTCGCTTTTTTTCTGCAGTAGTAGCCTCGAGAATTAGTTACCCAGAATAAAAAAAAAAAAAAGCCTAAAGTGAATCATGTGAATGCGTCACAGTCTGAACATCAAAGTTCTGCCAGATTCATCCCGTTTTAGACTAAAATACATTTTTAGTCCTCAGGAGGCTGCCTTGACTCGTTAGTTTTTGTCCTTGATGTCACAGTTATGGACTGCATTTATACACAGTGCTTTTATCCAAAGAGCTCCACAATTAGATTTCTTTTGAAACCGTTCTCTAGGTGTCATCTTCCACCAAACAAACACATCGCTCCACATGCAGAACCGTGCAAAAGTCTGAGGCCGTCATTTAGTTCAGATTTTTTTGGTGTGTTTTTAATACCGTGCACTTATTTCCTGTATTTTCTTGTCGTATCTGAAAAAAAGACACTGAGGAAAAAAATACGTACGCTCATTTCAACCCTGCAAAAACGACAAGCGGCCTCAGACTTTTGCACAGTGCTGTATTATTCCTCTTACATTATTAACCTGCTCCTCTGTTTCCCTGGTAGCCATTAACTCTGAAGGAAAGGAGATCTTTCTGAGGGATATCTGGCCCACACGGGAGGAGATCCAGGCTGTGGAGAGAACATTTGTCATTCCATCAATGTTCAAAGAAGTCTATGAGAAGATTGAGGTGGTGTTTACTTACCGTTACTCTGGTTTAATGCTTTAACCAGTATCCTTTAGGGCTGGGCACCGAACTCCGATACTTTTATGGTACCAATCGAATCGCTGAGATGCTACTGAGTACCGAAAAATACCCCAGCGTTCAATGTCAAATTTTGATATCTTAGGAGTTCCTCAGCTTGTGCCACATTTATAATGCTGGTTACTGGCTGTAACATAATGTTACCTCAACACGTTTCCTATTTATACAGTTTCATAATAAACCCAAACTGTTTTTACGTATCTCATAATAAAGATAAAACCGTGTGTATTTGTGCTGTTGCTTTGGAAAAGCATCTGTTTGAAACCAGGATCTGAGACTGCAGCCACCTAGTTAGTAAACTAACTTTGTTTACTTTATATCCTCAGTGACAGAAAAAAACACGCCGCACAAACTTAAAGTGAACGAACTGAAGACTCTTAGAGCTGACAGACTCAAGACTCAGCATAAACACAGAAGATAAATGTTAAAACAGAAGATTTGTTTTCCGTAATGTGTAATGAAATTTCTTTTAGTTAGTAAAACTGGTCAAAGCCAAGATATTTCTATTGGAGGATTTTTGAACGATACACAGTCTTAGTCTCTAATCAGTCTCCTTTGAGCTGTTTTGCTGCTTTTAGACATCAGGCTTCATTTCAGTGCGACTCACATTCATGTATTGTTTCTTTTTGTGTCTTCTGCTGTCACAGAAAGTAAATGAACGCTGGAACTCTCTGGTTGCTCCTTCTGACAAGCTGTACACCTGGGACCCCAACTCCACCTACATCAAGTCACCTCCGTTCTTCGAGGGTTTGGTAAATATACACGTTTTTGCTGAAATGAATAATAAACGATTAATAGATTTTATGTTTTGTCAAGTGTTTTAAGCCGAATCAGCTAATCGTGTTGCAGCTGAATAAGTAAACTCCACACAGACACTAGTATGATCATTTTGTGGCCATGGCTTTGTCTTTCTTCAGACCAAGGAGTTGCAGCCTCCCAAATCCATCATCAACGCCTACGTGCTGCTGAACTTCAGCGACTCTGTCACCACCGACCACATCTCCCCTGCAGGAAACATCGCACGAAACAGCCCTGCAGCTCGCTACCTGACAAGCAGAGGGTGAGAGTTAGAAGAGCATGTGCATGCATTACGGTTGATTTCAATTCATAACATTTAATTGTATTATTGTAAGACCGCCTGATTGCAGAAGTGGTACAAGAATCTGCAAAGATCAGAACGAAAACACGTACACAGGAGATCAAAAGACTTCGGTGCAACGTTTTCTGTGGCATGTAGCAGCTGCACATTGAGCCTTCTGAAATCAAGTCCCTAGTACGATGCCGTTGTTAGGTAACAAGAGCATAGTTTCTGTGTCTCTTGAGTCTTTCCTCACACTTTGTGTTTTGACAGTCTGACTCCACGTGACTTCAACTCGTACGGCTCCCGGCGAGGTAACGACGCCGTCATGGCCAGAGGGACGTTCGCCAACATCCGCCTCTTTAATAAGTTCCTCAACAAACAGGCGCCACAGACCATCCACCTGCCAACTGGAGAAACGGTCAGCATAACAACACCTAGAAACGCTTTGCTGCCAAATGTCTGGGTCTCTGTTACTGACGTGCATACTCTTTCATCCAGCTCGATGTGTTCGATGCTGCAGAGAGGTACCAACAGTCCGGTGTTCCTCTTCTGGTTCTAGCAGGGAAGGAGTACGGCTCCGGGAGCTCCAGAGACTGGGCAGCGAAGGGCCCGTTTCTACTGGTGAGGATCTATTCTTAGTTTGACAGTTTGAGAAACCCTATTAAAAGGGAGACAAATCAGCTGCTCACAAACGAGGCAGTAAGGGCTGTCAGTCCTTCAAAGAGAACTTGAGATAAAAGTGAAAAAAGTTTTAAGACAGCAGTGAAACCTAAATTTAGCAAGGCACCGCAAGAGGTTTTCACAAAGCAGACCGTGAAATATGCCGGGTTGAACTCGAGTATGTCGCCGAGAGGGTGATTTCATAACTCCAGCAACACCTTGTGGAAGTTGTTGTACTGTAAAAAGAAGACTCAAAAAGATCCGACACTATTTTTTTTTTTTTTTGTCAAGACAGCATGAGATGTGCCAGATGCCGCATCAATTCTTACCCAAGACCAGACACTATACTAGATAAATCAATTGTCAAACCAAACACAATTTACCGTCATCCAAAAAGGACAATACATACAGTATTTTGTAATGTTAACGGTGTGTAATGTTAACAGTAGCAGATAAAATGAGCTCATTTGTCACCACATGTTTTAAGTATGGAACCTGCATGTTATGATGAGTTCATTTAGTCATTTCTATCCCGGTGAAGGCTGTGACATGTAGCCGAAAGCCCCAGAAAAAGCTAGTCAGTGACACTTGACTTTATTTTCTTATCTGAATATTATTTCTGAGGGTTAAGAAATGCTTACTAAGGTCGTTCTTCTTAGTTAATTTGCTGCATCCTTTTCTGAATCTGTCATCTATTAATCTGTTCATGTTTCTGTTTTCAGTCCATGTTTATTGTTGTTGTCAGTATGTTGGTCTGGTCAGCTTAAGCTGTGTTTTAAGTTTGCTCTGGAAATAAACTTTACTTCTTAAAGAATCCTAAATTCATTAATTATCAAATTAGATGGCGATGAATTTCCTTTGAACTGACCGATCAACTACTAGTTTCAGCTCTAATGCCAACATTTTGTCTCTCAGGGTATTAAGGCCGTTTTAGCTGAGAGCTACGAGCGGATCCACCGCAGTAACCTGGTCGGGATGGGAGTGATTCCTCTGGAGTATCTGCCAGGAGACACGGCCGACAGCCTGGGGCTGAGCGGCCGAGAGCGCTACACCATAGTCATTCCTGAGAAGCTAACACCAAGGATGAAAGTCGACATTCAGGTACAATTAAAGCACTTTGACTTTAAAGACCAGGGTGAAAACTAAGACTGGAACTCAAACTAGCACACGATAATAATTTGTAATCTGAAATACAAATGAAAACTACAACGAACAACGCAAAACCGAACTAAAACAAAATGGAATTACAGGTAAAATTGTTTTCCCCTAAATGTTAATGGTTTGTTTTGACAATCATCGTTTGGCATCGTTTTGTAAATCATACAAAATCAACAGAAAAACGAAACTAAAACTAGTCAGTTCATCAAAATAAAAATGAAAATAAAACTACTTGTTCATTATCATGAAACTAAACTCAAAGGCTTAATTAAAAAAAAAAAAGCTCCTGAAAATGTAAAAACTGTAATAACTGTGAACCAGACTGTTTGCAAATGTGATACTTGACGTCACTTCTTTCCTCCACTGCAGCTCGACTCAGGGAAAACATTCCAAGCGCTGATGAGATTCGACACCGACGTTGAGTTGGCGTATTTCCACCACGGAGGGATCCTCAACTACATGATCCGCAAGATGTCCGAAAACTAAAAGCACTAAAGGAACGACAGGCGTCACGACTAATTCTTCAAATTCTCGGCTGCAGTTCTCCATGGGAGAACGTCACGTAATGGTCAACAACCAAACCGTCCAAACGTTATCAAATCAGTTCCCGTGTTTGCTGCGAGGAGCCATTTAGTGAGACCTGTTTACAGCCCGAGAGCTGTCACTATTCTCATGTTTGAGAATGCTGCTACGTACGTGTGAGGTGTGAATATTTAGATAAGATACTATATGTCAGGTGGGATGATGCTTGATTTAGAGACGCCATCGGTAGGAAGTCAGCTTTTCACAACCAGATGTCCTCAGTTAATTCATCTTTTGTCGTCCGCTGGGTTGGAAATGTTCCTTCGGCTCAAACAGACGACAAAGAAACAAACACATAATACATTTTACATCACGGATATCATGCCGTTAGGTGTGTTTCCATCCAGCTGTTTTTATTTGTTTGAGCTGAAGAAAACCTTCCACTCCCGTAGGCCAATAAAGATCTGTTCTGTCGTATTGTCCTTCAGTCCTTCCTGCTGCTTTGTGAGGGAGGCTGCTTTGACGTTGGTTTGTCGTTTGACGTTTTACCGTTCAGAGAGAGCGCCGCTTTGTATATGAGGGTTACTCTTCATAACCCGTGGCTGTTCTCTACTGCAGTAATGCATTCCTTACATTGCACTTGTGCCCTGAGTGTTCTTCTCAGTCCCTGCGTTGGCCTCTTTTTCTCACTCACCGCCAAACACCGAACATGTCCCGCTTTTAATGTTTGACACATGAATCATGCCTCTTTCATCTACAGCCATTCCAGATTTTATTTAAACCTAATTCTGCAAGCCTAATGAATTGACTGCCTTAATAACTTCATGTGCACTCGCCTCCATTCAAAGACGTTTTGTCCTAAAATAATAATCGTTTTGATGATTGACTGACAAGCTCATGGTTTTGAGGAATGGTTCGTGTTTATATCAGACTGAATGCGTAAAGTCATGAAATATTGTACTGACAAAAATAAATAAAAGTGAATTTTCTTTTTGTTTTATTGTCATCGGTTCATGCTTTGCTCTCCATGGTCATATTTGTCCCTTTTTTTTCCATTTTATTGGTATTTTGAGTGCAATACTTATTCTATTTACCGGTATTTTCATGTGCAGCTCAGTGGCAGCGCTTTTTTTTCTTTTTTTGTTAAAACATTTCAAACGCTACCGCAGTTACAACACTGTAATGGAATGTTTTTTTGTTGTTTTTTTTTTCTCTTGTGGATACACTGGAGACCTTGAGTCCTGAAATAGTCCCCAAAAGCTTTTCATGTCCTTAAATAGTGTACAGGCCTGTTAGGCAGCGCGCCGATGCTGCATCTAGTCAACAATTAGGACAAGACTCAGAGTTTCAAAGAGCTCAGCACTGAGACGCACTTTATTTATTTATTACAAGGCTTTGTTGAATACTCTGTTCTGATCGGCCAGTGATAGCATCCTGTTATTTTTATACAACAGACCAAGTTCCAACTAAGAATTTAAACTATTTTATTCAGAGGAAGCATTAAAAATCTTTTTAAACTTCTTTTTTATATCATTCTTTTTGGGGTCAAATTATGGGTTTCTTTAGTAAATGAGCAGGATAATACATGGTAATTACTGTGAAATAAAATAAGAACCGCTTACTTAAAAACACAACCTTCACATTTTGATGATATTTGTCTACAACCCCAAATAAGAAATATTTTGGACAGGCTGGAGAATCCAAATTTTCCACAATAATACAGAACTATGTGGTGTTATATAGTATATTGTCTCCTCGTACATATACCGCACAGTTCATTTGAAGATGTCGTGTTTCATTTATTAATTCTGTGCCCCACGCTTTTCAAGAGTGCGAAGAATTTGAATTTTAAGTTCAGTAGATTTATGTATTTAATGTCTCCTGCCCAGTGTGGCCACTAGAGGGCACACTGAGCAGGTGTAGTGAGAGGCAGAGGTCTCCTCCAACCTGTTGTATCTCAGCACTAAGTGTGGAGAACCACCCATGACAGGAGTCTAAATAAATACAGAAGCACATTTAGAATTGATTTATTCATCAAAACATTCAAAGTATGCGGCCTTTTGCTCGGTTTAACAAACTTGAACATGTCGGCCCTCGGGTGGTAAAACGTCAAGTGCAGACATGCTGATCTGAACCTGTTGATAAGGGTGTGTATAACTCACAAAAATCGGTGGAGTTCCCCTGAAATTTCATGCCGGTTCTTTTGAAATTCTCGGCTACTGACGTTATCTGTGTTTTTATCGTGACATTCATGCTGCCGTACGTCATAAATGTATAGACCTTTTTGAATCTTGTCTCTAGTTTTCACTGACTTCTCTTTTAGAAATAAGCGAGTTTAAAATCAATAAAATAAACCCATTTCCTTACATTGTCATAATCGTTATCAAAGTCTTACTCACATTTACATTGTTAGATTCATTTCCGCTTGAGTTGTTTAAAATGGAATCATGTTTAGTTCAACTTAATATCTGTTAAAACAACCGTGAACTTATGTTCGTTCACCTTTATCTCAGTTTTTACAGTGTAGTAGACTGACCAGACTGATCAGTTTGACCAGTTGTTTGATCTGTTATTGATGGGAGTCAATAGAATCGAACGACCGAGCAGCAGCAGCAGCAGCAGCAGCAGCTCTAGGTGAGGAGGATCTTCTGCCTTGGTTCATGTTTCACCAGCTGTGTGTTTGTCGTCCAGGTCAGAGTTAAAAGAGACAGAGGGATGGAAAAAGCCGCTGCGGGGGGAGGAGGCGTTGAGCTGAGGTGTGTAGTTGAGGTGTGTAGTTGAGGTGTGTAGTTGACGTGTGTGTGCTTGACATAAAAAGCAGCTGCACGTGGGTCATGACCGGGCCAAGGTCCGGCAGACCTACAGCGTTTGCACAAACTCGCACAGAAGCTGAGCGAGGGCTGGACTTGCAAATCAGACTCATTCGGAAAACATTTGAATTATTCAAACTCCTCAAACATTATGCAAAACGTTGACTCTTTGGTCTTAAACGCGGTGAGCCAATGAAACCCAGCGAATGACAACCAGACGTAAAGGAATAGTACAACATTTTGAGAAATCTACGCAACATTTTTTTCATCATCCTCAATATTATCTCTTTTGTTTTGTCAACATTTTACTGTTCGCTACTACTGATTTTATTCTATTTTTATTGGCATTTTATCGTTTTACAATTGATTTTGCTGTAATATGTCATTATGTCTTATGTATGTGTGTTAAATATGCAGTAATGAGGACATAGACTAGAATAAAAAAAGCTATACTTACATTCATACGTCTGTACAGAAGAAGCTAAAAAAAAAAGTCATGTCATTTTTTTAAGCTATATTTTTAATTAGTTTATTTACTTATCTATTATCAAACTTCCTAATCTTGTACGCCCTTTGTTTTATTGCTCTCAATGTTGATATTAGAAAATAAGGGTCTGCGTATGTGAAGATTTAAGTCTTAAAGTCATTACACAGATATTAACCATTGACTTCTATCCAAACCAGTTCAACTACGATTTAAAAAAACATATTACATTATATCATCCACCCAAAGCTAAAGAAATTCATTTTAAATTAATGACTGATACATATAT
>JAPQRN010000011.1:5770331-5788566 GCA_037367275.1 Coranthus polyacanthus
TGGGTGGGGGGTGGATGGTGGGGGGGGGGGCGGCCACTTTCCAAATCCCTGAGGGGAATAAGAAGCAGCCTGCACTTGAGTTTGCAGCAGAGCGGGAGATCCACAACATGCCTTTTTAATTAGTGATGGACAAGCAGTGAAGATTTAATGGATGTGGAGCCACGCCTGTAGCCGGTTGTTATGACATAATGGACATGAACTACAGTGTAGATTTACAAGAGGGACTCACATTTGGCTTTAGACACTCATAAAAAGGAGAGATTATACTTGCCGGAGCGCTGTTAGGAGTTTTAAATTACATTCTAATCTAAGTGGGATCAATTCTTAATTAAATTACAAGGGAGGTTATTTTACATTTTTCAGAAAAGGCTGAGAAAAAACATCCTGCGATGCCTTCAGGGACCCATAAAATACTTTATAAAAGCCCCGCAAAGACCTCCGCTTTAGGCCTTCGGACATTTCTCGGAGCTGGTTTGCACCTTAACCGACTGACGTGACTGTGAAACAAAGGCTGGTTTTTATCTGACGTGAAGCAGCAGCAGCAGCAGCAGCGTTTGTGTCTAAACAAGACAAAGACGTGCAACACGTGCAGTCTGCAGCAGCGTGTCAACACTTGACTGGTCACGCGCGGACCTGGCGCTTAGGTTGACGTCCGGATCCTGGGCGTTTCCTAAAGGCTTGTAGGCGAGGTGGAAGATGAAGCCGTCGGAATACCTGGAAGACAGGCAAAGGTGACGAAAGAAGAAGCGGCACAGAATTGAACTGCCTGTGATGTAATGCAGAGCAAGCTCGGGAGAATGTCAGCATTAATCAAACCAGTTTGTAGCTCAGATCGCTCAGAAACTAGACTCGGTAGATAGCCGCGGGGCTGTAGTAACACAGCAGTTAGAACATGTTCAGGAAATTGCATAGTGTTTATATGTTTCAGTAACACAATGCTGTATTTACTCCGTTAAGATTCAACGATGACAACAGAGGAAACTAGATCTCGTCCTGCAATATTATTAAACCATAAGCAAAGCACAAGTTATGACCTTTGTTTTCCTCTTTTTTTTTCATCAGATGCTGCCACTGGTTAGTTCAACTGATTGTCACCACAGTAGAAAACATCTTAGTTCTAAGTTAGTCCGGGTCTAAACCACTTTACAATGTTAACGAAAGTGAGAAACAATTCCAAACGTTGCCCCTTTTTATGGTTTGTGCTCACCAGATACCTTACATTTAAACCAAATTAAAGTAAACAATTGGGTTTCTTTCAGATTAAAGCCGAGTCTACACGTACACAGGTATTTTCTCTGTGCATTTTTGTCCACAAACACAGTTTTACACTGAAAATGGACCTTTTGGAAAACTCCAATGTTGGGGCTAACTGGGAATAGCTTTTTTCCCATTTTTTTTGTCCACTTCTTCCAGTCTCCCAATCTACGTTAAGCATGTCCTGCATGTGTGTTTCTTTCTTATTCCCTATAGTTTGGGGAGAATCCCGAACCAAGAGCCATGGAGCAGAAAACATGGCTTGAAACACACAAACACACACACACACACACACACAATGTGGAGATAATCAAAAGCTAGTTCACAAACAAAGGCCGTTAGATGAAGGAAGAGGAAGTCTGGCTTCCTTCCTACTTTTCAACGGCAGACAAAACACACAGATCCGCACACACACACACACACAATACAAGGATCCAGTTCACATTATGTTGTTTGTGTTGAGAGAAACGGCGTGAGAGAGAAGGAGGAGCTGGAGGATCACGACGGCGTCAAAGTGGATCCAGAGAGGCGACCAGGTCGGGCTCAGGCTCCTGCAGTGTTTGATACGCGCTGCGGTGAACTTTGACTCTGATCTGGTCGGCTTTTCCGAGGTGGCGGCAGACTTGACTGCGAGGCGGTCACCGTGCCGTTCTGACAGAAGACAGACATACTCTTCTTGACCACAGTTTACTTTAACCGGGACAGTGCACATTGAAACTACGGCACTGGGTCGCCGTTGCCTAGTAACTGGCAACTGGGCTTAGTTTCATCACATGCATACACCTACTGTTCAGCCAACATGAGTGAATTACACTTTTTTTTTCTGGTTGACAAGCTGCATGTTATCACACCGCGGGGGAAGACGCTCACTGATAAACACCAGGTCAAGTGTCGCGTGGCAGGAGCGCTGATAGCTCCTGTTGGCCAAACACAGCATGTTAAAAGAGTTTAAATCCCCACCGGCATCAGCGAAGGAGCGTGAAAACTCAGACATTAAGACACTGCCCTTCCAGGTCATGTCAAAGTGTGACCGCTGGTACACTTCTCACATTTGAATCCACAATAAAACAGTTATAAAAGTGGAAAAAAAACATGCTGAGAGGACGGTAGGAAAGTGTCTAAACGGATAAACCTTTTAGAGATACGTGGTTCTCGCCAGACAAGCTACAAACATGATCTTCTTATACGCTTAAAATGATAAAGCGGAGCTGACGACAGACTGAGGCCTCTCCGTTCATAGCACTGACACCATGGCGCTGAAGAAACACATTTAGAAAAAGAGCCATTCTACTGTTCGCCCGGTATGACGTAGTGACGGTGTGCTTTACCTACCGAGCGGTTTCAGGATACAGGGGATCGGAGCAGACATTAATATGGCTGCTTCATGTTTCAGAGGCGTACACAACGTATAAAGCTATTATATGTCATGTTGTATACTCGTGACATTGTAAGAGAAGAGGGACCAGTTGACCAGTCTGTGTTTGAACAGGAAGTCTTCCAAAACTGAAGTCTTGTGATTTGTGACTTCTACAAACAGGGAGACTCGGGGGAATTTTGTTTTTCTTTTGACTGACTCAGTGCGTGATAAGAAAACGTGTCTCTGTCAGACCGTTCCTGGACGAGGTCAAGTAGTTCTCATGTTCACACTGACAGCATTAACGTCTGACGAACTGTGATGACTGACTACGACTACGTTAAAATGTTCTATTTGGTCTTATCTCTTTCAGGTGGGATTGCTTTCACACCGCAGGATGTACAGGAAAATGGACAGCATTTACTAACACACACAAATAAGGGACGTCTCATTTAATATTGACAATTCGAAATGTTTAGAAGTCAGCGTGCAATGTACACGGGAATTGGATAGTTTGTGTGTGTGTTTTGTAAAAGTCACGATGAAACTTTTGATGATCTTTTTTCATTCAAAAAATGTATAATAATTTCCCTCAAATACAAATCTGTATTATATGGTTTTCAAAATGTTTGTTTAAATTCAGATAACATCTCCGCACCAGCACGCTTTTGCACCAGAAACCAAAACTTCAATGTATTCCATTGCATCTTGTAACATTTACACAGATAACCCGACACTTAGGTTAAATTTCAAGGCGCTTAAGACGATCTTTGTGTTTATAAAATGTAACCGTTGAGCGTCATTTCACTGTTGATTTATTTATTTATTTTTTGCCTGTCCAGTTTTAACAGTTTGCATTCGTGGACTTTTGCCTATAATATTGTTTTCCTGTAAACTGTTTAAATAGTTTACTAAAAAATAATAATAAAAAAAAACATTTTAATTAGTGCTGAAACGTATACATAAAACACGTTGCTAACCTCCAACTCCTAACCTTAACTGTATCATTATACTGTATATAACCATATGGCTCCTGTTGGAAGCACTTTGTGCCTAAATAATTCATGTATACATGCACACACTGCAGGTGTCTGCCTGTACCTTCTGTGTAGCTGAACGGCAGGTCCGCCAGCTGGGCCTCATGCTTCATATAACCGGCCAGTTTGGCACGCCAGCGCTCATGCTCAGCATCTGCTGGGAAACATTTGTCTTCGCGGTAAAAGACTGCCTTGCACTGGGAGCTGTGGAGAGCGGGGAACAGAGGGTGGAGGGGTGGTGGGGGTGGTGGTGGTGGGGGTCACACAAAGTACAGGCACAAAGCGAGCACTGAAGAACAAGCTGAGGAAGGAGCTGACAAAAGAGAGTGAAGAGTGGAGAAAGTACCACTGATAACGAGTGCACTGTGGCATTAAAAAGGCATAGAAAGAGAACAAAACATGAGCGGAGAAGTGGGTATGTGTGTACAGTAAGGAAACAATATGTGGAAATAGCTGACATTCCACAAGTAAGATAAAGCTTTTGTTACCAGTGATGGAAGAAGTATTCAGATCCTTAGGTAAAAGTACCAGTACTGTACTGGCTTGGTTCCTCTGACTGATACATCATTGTATCTGGCATCATTCGTTTATTGATAATGAAGCATAAGTGTCGTCGCAGTTTGTTACAGTTGCAGCTGCCGGAGGTGTAGTTTGAACTACTTTACATCCAGTTTTATTCACACGGCCTGTGAGTCGACTACACGCTGCGTTTTGTGAGACGCCGAAAAAGTGAATTAATCTTTAATCTTTACGAATGTGCTGTATTTTAAAAAGCTTTTAATATCATCCCCTGTGCAAAACCTTCCTCTGAAAAGTAACCAAAGCTGTCAGACAAATGTAGTGAAGTAAAAAGTACCAAACTGAGTAAAGTATTTGAGCAAACGTACTGGCGTGGCTGTGAGACATGTTCTTTCCCAGGGTTTTAATCTTCAAGAAGCTTCTTTTGTTTTAATTTCCTGACGCTACTCATCAACTTTACTGTTTTCATCTCACAAAGTGTACCAGTCAGCCTGCGGCAGCAGTTTATAATGTCCTCTGTGGCTCCACTCCAGAGTTTTCCTTAATTACCTTTAAAAGGACTAATGAAAGACGCATTCTGGCCCACTATACGGGCTAAAATCATTATAGCTTGCCTTAACGGAAAAGTAACAATAAATCGCTGAGGTGACCAGGATTTGTGAGTAATGAGGTCCCTGCAAAATGTTCCAAGTTCAGTTACACACTTACAATGGCGCCGCCGACGTGCCAGGTTTCCAAGTGACCGGTGAATGCCATTTAACTGCTCCACAGCAAAGGAACCCATTCGCACAACATTTACCAAGTGGTTTTAAGGACCGCAACGAACAGCGAAGCAGAAGAGTCCCACGACACGTTTCGACACAGAAAATGAAGTTAATGCGCTGACCCTGCTGCCGATCGCTGACTTCAGTTCAATTTTAGTTGCTTTTACAAGTGCATAAGTAGTTACATTTATTTTGAGGAACTGACTAGCTTTAGTTTGTCAGGTATTATGATTTGATTTGCAGAAGCTGAAAAAGGCAGGATGAAAGACTGCATGACATCAAATATGATTAAAGGTCAAATATTGTGCAAAGCTGCTTTGTTCAAATGTAATATTATATTGTATTTTTTTATATATATGTTATCAGTGCAAATCGAGGAGGAAAACAAAGCTTAGTCCATGTTGCATTGTTCATTGTAGTTTTTGCATTTTTTGTCATTCATTTCAGTTGGCAGGGTCTTTTTTTTTTTCAATATTAGTTTTAGTTTTAGTCTTAGTTTTCATGAACTCTGTTAACCCTGGTTCAGAGCTTGTAAATGCGCTGGCGAACCCCAGGCCAAGACCAGAATGCTGATGATATGAAACTGACAACAAGTATTTCTGTGACATATTGCAGAACTAAAAGTGCTGAGATAGATTTGCGCACAGTGCCATTCTCTGCTAAACGTCTCCTGATAGATGTCGTCAGGTTTATCTCGGCTCGGGTTTGGAGAGCGCGTCACAAACCGGCGACGTGGCGTTTGACAGACGCTGTGTTTAACCGGACGTCGGTGTGGTTTTACTGAAGTGCCTGTGGGGTCATCAAATTGCATCCGAAACCTCCTCCATCCCGCTGAAATCATCCCACACAAAACAGCCTCCCGTCCTTACCATTCCTGCAGAGTCGACTGGGGAAGCGTCTTGTCTAAAACGAAGCATTTTCAAAATATATACACTAAAGTAGCAGGGCTGCTTCTAAAAGGAATTAAAAATAAACTGAAAAAGCCCCCCCAAAAAATAATGAATAATGCAAAAGTATTATAACCTTGGTGTGTTGGTATTTTGGTACTTTATTTGTCATTTTATTGTATTTTCAGGGCAAACTGGGACCTTAACGTTTCAAAAATACAGGCAACGGCCCTGATTTTTTAATGCAAATACTCCAGCTGAATGTTGTATTTCTCCCAGTCCTAAAACCTCGAAGTCAAACCGAGACTGAAGATGCCTGCATACCAGAGGGGACCAACACCTTACAGAAAAGACTCATTTCATTCTGATCCATTGATGCTTTAAAACTTTGACATTTAGAGACACTCCTGGTTATCAGTTGTTTCCGTCTCACCTGTGGAGGATCTTGTCATTGACCCTCAGTCTTGGGGGGTTGGCGACGCACCTCTGCAGCGGCGTCACTATCTTGCAGAAGGTCCTGATGGATTCCGAGTCCTCCCGTCTGCTGAGGTCGGTGCGTTCCCGGCCCGGTAAATCAAAACCAAGTGGAAACCAACATAAATGCCTACGTACGTCGAACCAAAACCCTTCCTTTCATCTGCCGGCCTCCAGAAATCACATTCACTACTGCAGATGAACGGTGGTCATCGGCTTCTGTGGAGAATGACTCATTAGAAAAAAACAGCCTCCCTGTCTTGGAGAAAGCTTGAAGGCAGAGTGCATCAACATCTCAAAAACATGTTCAACTTCAATACAAATTGATTTCATTTGATCAACAATTTTAGACCCTTTTAGACTCTCTTACAAGTTAAAATGTCATATATAGGCCAGTTTGTTATCCAGTGAAATGAGTGTTGAGGGAGGTCTGATGCTAGAATTGTTTTTTAAGATTTATCTTTGGTCAAAATATACATTGACAGTAACATAAAAACGTGACCCAAAGCCGTCAACAATGTCAAACAGAAGAACATAACATCACCAAACGTAGAGAATATTTCCATTTATTGTGATTTACAGCTATACAGACCTTAATGTTTGTAATTGTATATTTCAGTTCAGTTCAGTGTTGATACAGAGAATAAGCTACAATGTGCAGGATGATGCTGATGATATAACTTAAATGGTTCATGTACACAGAACGTACACATCCTGTTGTCAGATGACAGTGTTCTTCTTTTTCTGTCTGTGTGTGTGTTTCTTTGACGAGTCCTCCTTCCTCTTTCGGCTGCTGTGGCCGATCCGCTGCATCCTGTAGGTTTTCCGGGCCTGGACTCGCTCCTTTTCCAGGACCTCGGTGTCGTCCAGAATCTCCAGACCCGGGATCTGACTGATGACGTACTGTCTAAACAGGCGGGGAAGAAACGCGATGTCAAGACGCAGAATACGTTCAGGTGAGCGCAGGCTGCTGTGTCAAAACGCATGCATTGGTGCAACGCGCTGAGATGCAGCAAATTAAAACGCCAATAACACACTGCACTCTGAGATAATGGCCGGACGTAAAACGATGAGGGGGATGAGAGTAAACACTGATCCACCTGCTGAGGCTTTGTCCACTTGTGCATTTGAAAAGCTTTCATTTACTCTTAAGCGTGACTAATGGTTTCTTTACTTGGAATATGATTACAATACCGGTCATGCGATTATGTCGAGCGCATAATACAGTTAAACCTGAAGCAATGAATCCATTTTGTCAAAACATGAGCGATGAAATCACAGGGACTTTTTCAAAGGAACAAGGGGACTTAATGACGTCCCACTTACAAAATGGTCAGTAAACTACGTGTTGTTTACTCACAAATGCACTATTGCTTCTACTATTGCATAATCAGACATAATAGTCTTATCACAGTTACTTCAGATCCTCTCCATTCACCTGTGTAAAAAGAAAACTGAATGAAAAAGGTCATATTTCAACTTTGATGGGAGCTCTTTTAATAATGTCACTGCACACCTTTCACTTCATTTGGTCATTTCTTTGAATATTTCACCAATAGCTGTGTACATTTAAGTTGTCTGTGTGCAGTTGTTGTTCACAAAGTCTAAAAGGCAAACAGACCCTTTAAACTACCAATAAAAACATCTCGCTGATTGTTTTGACATTTTGACATTGTGTTTTTGCCCTGGTGAGCCAGACGGGGGCGCCAGAACACAAGTAATATATTGATGAGGTTTAAGGCTTTTGAGATGGGAAATTCTACATATTAATTTCAGGAAGTAAAAGAAAGGGCCTTGTTCTTATTTTCACCAAATTCGTTCATTCATTCATATTCATAAATATGTATTATAAGAAACTAATTATAAGAAAAAGAAACATTCTTCAATACCAGTATTTAATACTGATGATAACAGGTGAATGCGATACTTCCCAGGCTTGGTTTTTCTAACTTAAACATAAAATAAGTTGCGTTTTCAGATTTTTTTTTTTTTGTCGGCAAAGGTCTAAGTGACGTATCACAGCCTGAATCAATTTGTGAAATGAGACTCATTATTTCTGGCGTTAAATTTAAATGAATAAAATGGTTACAGTTGCTAACAGCCCAACTTTCAGTGAAAAAAATACATAAAAACAGGAAAAGAGTAACATTAAAGATAGAAGCCAAAGTGCAGAGTAATTCTAAGTGCTGGTTTTGAATTAGTTGTAATATCTTAAATAGCATCAAGTAAAATAAGATAATAAAAGTGGTGTAGGTGGCGTTGCTCACCTGTAGTCTTTATACTGAGTCAGACTTCCTCCATTGAAATAACTCGGTGCAGCCTCGTTGTTCATCATACTGAGAATTCTACATTTAAGTAAAAATAAGTGAAAATGAAGAAGTGAAAGTGTTATTATAAGAAGGAAGTGGAGCTGCTCTACAGACCCACGCTCACTTTATGTTTGGGAACTTCCTTCTAATTTCCTCCACGAACACGGGCAGGTTGTTGATCTTGTTCTTGTTGATGCACACGGTGGTGACGCTCGGCATGTAGGGAAACTTAACGTGTGACGTGTAGTGGTTGCAGTCCAGGATCAGAGTGCTGAGCTTCTCCAGCTGGCCCAGAAGAGCCGGGTTCCAATAAGGACTGAATGAAGGACAACAACACTCAACTAGTACTGCGCACAATTCATGAAACGGTGCATTTATGTAACCAGAAGACATGAGGTCACACATAAGCAGCGGGGTTTTTCAAAGGGTTTCTCCTTTTGGGTTTTTCATCGTTTTGGTTTTGCAGCTTGGTTCGGTCTCACCGTCCTTATCAACCACTTTTCAGCAGCGTAAGCGAAATATTTCTTAGTCAAACATTGAATTTATTTGAACCTTAATTCAATAAGGAAAGCTAACAAGGTTTAAAGCGGCCGTACATCCGCACAAACATCATACAACTCGTGAAATAACAAACATAATCTGCGAGTATCCATTAAAACTGTCAATAACCTTCAGTATAAAGGAATCAGGCAAAACATTCACAGAATCCCAGATGCGCCTGCCTCCGGAAAAAAAAAACGCCACGTCGTGTTTCAAACATAATTGAAACAAGAACTGTATTCTTACGAATGTGGAGCAAATTGGATTTACTGATGATAAAATCTAATTTACCAGGCTGTGAAGATGTGTGTGACGACAAACCTTGTGCATTTAAAAGACACCGAGTTGAGCTCATTCTTACTTGTTTCATTTATGTCAATATTTAGTTTAGAGTTTATCTTGTTTGACTTTTAGCCTCATCCCACATTCATGAAGACGTACTGGTTGTTGAGAACGCTGAATTATTTTGTCATCGCAGTGAAATATCAATACTAAATTGGCCACCGTGTTTAAAATATGCTAAGAATCTGCACATATAGGGGGGGGCGGTGATCTATATGTTTCAGATCTTCTTTTCAGCATCACCAGGGCCAGGGATGTGGAGTTATCACTTGTTAGTTTATTACCAAGTTTAAGTTATAAATGTACTTAGTTTTGATGCAAAAATCCTAATTCCAGGCCTAAATATTTTTATATCTAGCTCTTTTTTTTCTTTGTAGGGCAAAAAAAAAAAAATAGAACAAACAGGTGTAAGAAAGTGAATGTTGGGCATGCATTAATCAGGCGGACATAAAAAGACTAAAAATAACAAATAACGTCGCTCTGTAGAACAGTCGTGTCATATTTCATCTTGTTTTATTAGTGTTTGGTTAGTTTTGGGGTGTTTGAAGCTGTGCAGGTCATGCACAGTGGATTAATCGATGCTAAAAGAGGCTAAACGCTCCACAGAGCCTCTAATACCTCATGATCTAATAATGGCCATAATATCTGTAGTAATTCTCTTGGTTTCGATATAACAAGTGACACCTTTTCTATTGCACACTCAATCACAAATCATTTTTCTTGTGATTAGCCTAAGCTTTAGGAGGATGTCTGTATGTTACGTACATGGCTGTAGCTGTTGAGTTATTTTTAAAAAAAGGATACTCCTCCAGCAGATTGTAACTCAGATCCAGAACCTCCAGGGTTTCGGTCTGCGTCAGTATGGTGTCGTAGGGGATTTCAGTCAGACTCTGGTAGGCAAAAGAAAGCCACTGAAAGCTCGAGGATTGGCTGTGTTGAGTTTGCTGCCCCGAGGTGTGATGATCCATGACAAAAGCACCAGCAAAGGCCAATTTTTTTCAGTCCCTCTGCCAAAGTCAGATGATCAAGGCATGATCAAACCCTGAAGAAGCAACGGCGTCGACACAAAAAAAAATGATTAAGCTGCGGGAAAGGATAGAACAAGGCTTGTCACTGAAACACATGAAAAAGTCATGAAGAAGTCTATAGGCTAAAATGATCCAGCCCCGACTTCACACAAATGTAAGCAATCCTCACACACTGTGGAAAAGAAAGAGGGTTTAACGCTTCTCATATAATGAAAAGTCGGTTTAGATTCTGAAGACCCTGACAGACATTATGATTTGAATTAACTGGCACATTTATCAATAACCTGGGTGTGCGTTAGCTTACGGATGATAAGAAATTAAAACCAGAGAAACGCTTTACATTTTAGACAGTACAGAAGTAAAAGACAGAAATTGCATTACACGCAAATTGATTTTTGCCGTACGAATACCATACGAGGAGATTAAAACTAGATAAGACGTCAACATTAATAATGCCGATCATAACGTGGGAATTTACATCCCTGATGTACAATATCAATACATGTACAGTTAATTTAACAAGATGTGATGTGACACAGAGTTGCTTTTTAACTGAATGTCTGTCATGTGTCAATTATTTACTCACTTAATTGATGAGTTGTTTGGTTCATAAAATGTAAGACAATTGTCAGTCTGTGTTTCTCAAAGCCTCAAATGTCTTTTTCAGTTCTCAGCCCAAAGATACTCAATTTACTTTCATAAAGGAGTAAAGAAACAAGAAAACATTCAAATTTAAGAGGGAAGGGAAGGGAATTTTGACATTTTTTCTCAATCAATTAATCGAATATAGCTGTTGATCAATTCAATAGTTAGTTATTGCAGCTCTATTTGTAATATAAACTTATTCTGGATTAAATAGTAAATGTTATAAGTTGATACGTGAATGATGTAGTGATGTATCTGTAGATAAAACACTAACAAGCAAAGAAAAATCAAAGCATGTCTCTTCTCCCGCTCTACTTCTCCAATCATAATCAACCGTGATACAACAACAAAGTACCCGGTAACAGTTGTCCTGATCAGATACTCTGTTGTGCAGCTACTTTGTGAAATACACCCTGAAGTACGAATGTAAACGGCACGGGCGTGTATGTGCTGGGTCTTAGCGGGACTCACCGAGCTGAAGAGGACGCGGTGTTGCTTTTCGCTGCACGCAGACCTCTGAGAACTGCTTCCTCACAAAATAAAAGGCCCTCTTTCATACCCGGCTGTCGATCACATGATGGGGATAATCACATTGCTGCATAACCTTGTGGCTTACAGGACCCACTGGCCCAGATTTTCATAACGTCGAACCTCCGCTTAAAGCAGAAATGTCAATAGGAAATCTACTTTACCTTTGGCAGACATTGAATAAGTAAACATCATAATGAGCTTATTGGGTGTAAATAATTTCACATGTCAGCTACAGCTCCAGTCACTGGGCAGATGATATCACAGACTGGCATTTTGCCAGTCTGACATCAAGCTTTAGGAATTCACAAATATGGACTTAATTTCCCCCACACATGCTGCATAAATGACTAATTCACACTATTCGACTGCTTTAAGAAGCACTGAAATAAGTCATGCTTCGTTTATGCATAATCATTCTATACAGAAATTAAAGATTTATTACACGTAAGATTTATTTGCCTAGATGCACAAATGTTTATGGATAAACTGAATGCTTAAGGAGTGTTTGAGGAGTGTTTGAGTGCTTGATTCTACTCTAAACAAGAACTTTAGTCCGTGTCAAAATTGGTTCTAATTTAAGAACCCAGTCACCAGAATAAAACCGCAGATACCATGTGATATGTGTTGTGTTTTTCAGAGATTACCATCGTCATGTCTAACTATTTAATGATTTTTAGGTTTTAGGCACTGACAGAAAGATACCGGGGCTTGGTTCCCACAGAGTAGTGATGAAAAATGAGTCACAATGCATGTTGTAGTATTTAAAGGTTCAGCGTGTGAGATTAAGGGACATCTAGTGGTCAAGTTGCAGATTGCAAACAGCTACCCCTTGTCTCAGCCTTCCATACGGTGGCCGTTAAAAACACAAAAGACTTTCGTTAGAGCCAGCATTTGTTTGTCCGTTCTAGCTCTGGTCCACGCTCATAGTAGGAGAAGGTAATGCACCTTAATGCTGGAAGAAAAAGAAGTAGTTGTTCATTCTGGGCGACACAATGAATCTTATTTCCCGGTGATTATACAATAATGAAAACATAATTATACTTATTATATTCCATTTCAGTAATTAAGTCTCCCTAAATCTTACACACTGACCCTTGAAACAAAGCCACAATCTTTTCCCAACCTCAACCAAAGCAGATCTAAAAACCTACAGGATTTGGGATGTGTAATTCAGTCCAACCACCTCCTGACTACCGACGAAAGGTGAAAAAGTAGCAGGTCATTGAATGACACATATCATAATGACATGATACATATCTGAGGTTTGCAGAAACGTACAATGGCATCATTTTGTCTTGATGACTGGGTTGAATTTCAATTGAATTAGCCTTTTTGGAGGCCCCCACAAACGTCTGTTTATTACATGCCCTTTGACTTTCAGATTCTTGTCACGTACACGGCCTAAGACGTAAAACCAAGCAACATCCATCTACTGAAAGACTCCTGGCCTGGGCTGTGTATGAATTACTTTCTATAATTTGATTAAACAAATTAATTTAGCCATGAGAGTACAACAATACAAGAAGCTTAAAACTAGATAAGACCTCAAGATAAGGTAATAGTGGAGGACATATCCTGGGAATTTACGTCACTGACAAAACAACAACTGTCACAACAATAGCAGCTAATAAATGTATAATTATCATATAATTTAACATAAAACAGTTACCACAGAGTGATCCAGGCTTTGAGCGCTTTGTAAAGCTGAAACAAGCAAATGACTTTAAAAAAAAATCTCTTTACATGTATAACAATACTTTCAGTGGTTAATTGGAATAAATGCAGTGTAAACAAAATCCCATCATTACACAGGGTAGCAGGTTAAGTTTTAGACGCAATAAATGTGACACAGTTCATTTAACATGTCCACAATAGTTGCCTTTTGTCCTCATCGGAAACAGTCTGTTACAGTAGTTTAAACGTCCTGAGGGTCCGTCCTCCTCTGACACGACGTAGTGCTTTTTCTCTGTAACGCTGTACACGCTGACAGTTTCATGTGTTTACTGAGCACACGTAGCGTTGACTCCTACTCGTCTTGCAGTCCCTGATGTGCCACTTCGCTCTCCTCCACACGAGGACACACTTTTTGTTTCCCTTCATTTTGGTCCGAGGGGGCGTCTTTCTCCAGTTTGTGTAGCGTACTGGCTCGCCGCCGGCCCACTCCCAGCGTCCTCGGCCCTCTCTGTCGTTCAGACCTTCCAGAAAAAAAACATCAGATTGGAAAAAGATGATTGGAATCTATCGGAGGACAAATGGGAATGGTTACTTTTGAAATATAATAGTTTACAGATTACTAGGGCTGGGTTTAAAAAATATCTATTTTCAGATTCGCATAGACCTTCATTAGAATGATCTGAGAATGATCAATAAAAGCTGGAGATCGATTATTTAATATATATTCCATTTCCCAACGAGTAAAGCTTGAGCTTTAACCCCATTAGTCTCCTCTGCAAAGAAAGCACTTGTTGGTCATGTTAAATAAAAACTGCACTAATGTAACGAATGTTCCCTGGACAATTCACAATGTTATTTCTCTGAGAATCTCTTTCATATCAAAGCAAAATTGGTATTATGAGTGAAATATCTCTAACTTTAATTGATATTGAATTGAAATCAAATCGATTCGGGACCTTGTGAATCGTAATTTCATCAATTTATCAAGTCAGTGGAGATAGATACCCAGCCCTACAGTATAATGCTTGCATACTTTTAACTTCATTAAAGCAATATAACTTACTACATTCAATTACTTTTTAATTACTTTTCTAAAAAACATTTTAAACTGGGCAATAAAGCTAAATTGAGACTGGAATGTAGCAAAACAATTAAAGTAGATCACAAACGACAAACTCTGACCACACTAAAGGAAAATATATCCTACATATAATCATTTTACTGAAAAGAATATATTTGGATGCAACCTCTTTATAATCACCCACATTTAGATTTTTTTAGCTGTAATTTAAAATCACACACCTATCCAGAATGGTTTCCTTCCACTGAAGTCCCACAACCAGTCCATGTCGACTTTAGAGAGAACACTTGCTAAAGTACCTTTGTATCTAAAATCAAATGGAAAAGAAAAGGAAAGCAGTCATGTTACACGGTATGTTTGCAGAGGATGAAATTCAGATTCTACACTTTTTCTGTGTGGCAGACAATTAATCCGAAGCATGTATGTCCTTCTGTCACAACACTCTCCATGTTGTTACCTCTCCCTGCAGGCTCTGTTAGCTGAGCTCCATGAGGCTTTGTGCTCAGAGATGAGGATGAAGCAGCGGTCTCCGTGAAAGGTCCAGCCACGGGGACACGTCTGAGCACTCACCATCTGGAAAGAGGACACGGGGAGACATAATGAGATTTGTTACTGCCGCCGATGAGGTTATGTAATAACTAATCAAATTGTTTGTTTGTTTGTTGTCTGTCTGTCAGGATTACGCAAAAAAAAACAAACTACTGCACTTTTCACTTTTCATGAAACTTTCTGGAAGTTAATTCAATTTTGTGAATTTTTTTAAAAATTGGAGGAGATCCATAAAGTGGACAGATGTTGTCACTTTTCATCACTTTTTCAACATCATGCTTGTCTTTCATGGCCAGACCTATCTCCACATTTGTGAGCATTGTGCCAGCGCTGTAGATAGGTCTGGCTCGGTCCGCTATCATTCTCGAATAGGTGTAAAAACTCTGTGCTGTTTGGCTAGTTTGTATGTCTTTAAATGAATCACACTCATCTATGTACAGGATGCAGCAACATTGCTTTTGCAAAATGATGTTGAGGGAGAACTTCTTTCGGTGGAACATTCACACGTGGAGAAACGAGCCGAGGTATTAAAATGACTAAAGCCCTGCAAAAGAATGTTTGACGTTCTTTCATATAGCAAGGGGGACTTTCAAATCACACAGTGCAAGGAAGGAGAATGCAGACATATATAGCTGTCCAATGACCGGATTATTCAAGCAGAGTGCATCCTGAGCCAGATCAAGATTGTCCCAAAATCTCAAACGGGGTGCCACAAGGCTCTATCCTTGATCCACTACTTTTCAGTCTTCATCAGTGGTGGAACAAGTATTCAGTCATACTTACAGTACTTGAATAAGAGTAATTACTTGCATTCCACCACTGGTCTTTATGTGTTACCACTAGGCTAGCAGTACGGCAAAATCTGACCCGAAATTATAAATGTCCCAAAACATCCTTATACTTAGACAAACTGGACATAGTGGTATTTCTGGTGCAGTCAACGTGACGCTCTTTGTAAAGCTGGAATACCTTGTCAGTAGGAGCCCAGGGTTTCCAGGAAACACCATTACAGTGAAAAAGTTGACCTGTGGTCTGGTTGAAATGCAGGAGTCCCATCAGTTCAGGCACACAGAGCTTAGGAATCGAGTTATCAGATGTACCCTAGGGGACACAGAAATTCACAGGACAATTATATACTTCCTCATGCATAACATGTTATCCTATCCATAAACATCAGCAACATTGATCTTTATTTATATAGCGCTGTTCATCTAAGTTACAAGGTGCTTCACAAAGGCAGCAAAATAAAAACAGACAAGTCATAAAGACAAGGTTTTAAAAGAAAAAAAGTTGGTGAATAAAACCTGATAAATGGACATAAAATCAGGAAATAATTTTTTTTTTAAAAAAAGTGTCAGTATAGACACATTTAGAAATATAAATTCTATTAAATTATTATGAAATAGGATTGTGTTATCCTGAATCTGACTAAGACAGTTCCACGTGGCCCCGAGCCCAGATGAAAACTTGTTAAACATCCTGGCAAAAAAGAACGCGATTTGTTGGGACGACATGATACAAACTGTCACTGGATTAAAACAGGACCAATGACTCACACGTCCTTTAACAAGTGGACTTTCCACAGGGTTCGGGCTCTTTTTTCGAGGGCCAGTCTTAACATTAGTCATTGTGGCTGACGTTTGCTGCTGAGCCCCTCTGCTAACCACACGGATATTAGCTTTTCTGCCCGTCCTTGTTGGGGAGGTGTCATCTTCCACCTGCATTTGCGTGATGCCGTGATACTGAAAAGAAAGAGACAACAGAACCAGAGAATTTACAGGTTTTTTGATATTTTTTTAACATAGAATTATTTGCATAACTTAAACGGAGCAGCGGAAACACCAAAAGCAGAAAGAAGCAGGACGTGCAGGTGAGGTTGAACAAACTCTGCCAGGCACCCTGTCACATACATGTTTTGGATTTGTCCAAAACTTTACAGCATCCGATAATCAATATTTAAAACCTTCTCAGCTGTTTTGAATGTATTCATAGAACCTTCTGCTATTAATGCAATATTTGGAGTATCTACACAAAAACCTCTTAATTGGCGGCAAAAAATATGAGCTTTCGGATCTCTTCTGGCTCATTCTGTTTAATTGGAAGGAAAAACCCCTCTAACCTGTAAATTATGGATCAAGGACCTCATATATATTTTGACACTGGAGAAAAGTGTATGTATATATACACACTATGTTTTCCAATGGCAATAAAAAGCCCTTAAGCAAAAAAAATAGACCTAAAAAAACCTAAATGAATGTAGTTATAGTGTGTGTGTGCATAACACGTTTGCTTATCTAGGGATATTATGAGGATGGTTTAAGCTGCTCCTTCTTACCGTGTAAACTGTATCTGATCCATTGTGAAAAACCGATGAAGGCGGAACCTAAAAGAATAAAGATGAATGGCAACAGAACAAGTACATTAAGAGATAAAGTAGATGTATCAAAGATATTTTTTATATAGGACAAAGCTTTCAAATCTTTCTCTGGTGGCGTTCATGAGGTGCCCAGGAAAAACTAAGAGGTAATAACAATTTTGCATGACAATGGTGTCTTCAACTGAAATGAATTTTAAATTAATCTGCAGTAACTATTTGTAACTTATTGTTATCAAACATAACTTTATTACTTTACTACTTACTACTACTTTTAGTACTTACAAACTTGGGATTGCCCGTAACTTTGAGTTTCTTTTTCTGTGGCCCTCGTTCAGGCCTGGAGACGCTGTCACCACGGGTCCAGATCACTGATTCTGTACCAAGGGGCAGTTTCTCCAGTTTAATGGATCCATGCTGTGGGTAGGGCTCTGACGCAACTTCTTCTCCTCCGAGGACAGGAGCCTCCCGATCCGGGTTTATCCTGCACCGTCCTGTTTGTTCAAGTATTAACATTAGTGATTTACACCACAGGGAACCAACAACCACACTGAGTATCACGTGTTTTCCTACCTTTCCCTGAGTCCCAGATGGTGACTTGAGCTTTGCCGACGCTGCCGATTACTGAGCCTTCAGGGCCGACGAGCAGCACTTCAAACGCCTCGTCAGCCTCCTCCAGGTGATCCTGAACGATCTCCGTTTGCCAGCTCCTCCTCGACACTCCTGCATGGACAAAAAAAAATAAAAATCTCAACATTTGCCCGTGCAGGTCACATTTTTTGTGCTTGTAATGAACTGTGGTTGATGTAGTTGGAGTTGGGGCGCAAGGGTTTTATGAACAGTAGCACATACCTGGATCAAACTGAACAAGCG
>JAPQRN010000011.1:5793050-5810441 GCA_037367275.1 Coranthus polyacanthus
CTGTCGGTGTGTCCACTGAGCAAATCTCTGAACTTCCTTAACTTCCTTTACTGCTGCCATTGATTTACAGATTAATTATTATTTTCCCATTTGAAAACAAATGACAGCACTGCACTAACCTTCACCTGAAGTAGTCCTTGTGTAGGAATACTCTCAAATATATACATGACCTCTGAGGAGGGAGTATCGCGGTCCCGTGCTGAGAGTGTAACACTGGATATCAGCCTGGTCTCCCCGGGCTCGACCTCCAGTCCGTTGTTCCTGAAAGACAGAACAATGAGGGACACAGGGTTCATTTCCTCTGCTACAGTCATGTGATGACTCTCTTTAAACTGGAACAAGATTATAGAAATGAAGGTGCTTCATACCTTATGACATGAGGTTCCTCGTCATTGACTGGCAGCACTTTGACCATCACTTGCCTGTGGAGTCGGTGCTTCCCATCAGTCAACTGGATGGTAAAACTGTCCTCCATATTCTCAGAGTCATCATGCATGTACATCAGCACCAAACCTGCGTGAGATCAAATGACTAAATGTTCGGCTTATTGTTATTATTTCAGTGGGAGATAGATATTTTTCGACTTTCCATTCATCACGCGTGAGTCAAAAGCATTAAGCAGAAAACGAAAGCTTCAGTTAAACAAACTAAACCTCTTTAAGGATTAGCAAATACATGTTAAAAAGTATAGTAGACTTCAGTGGTGATGTGTAAAAAGTACCATTTGTTAGCTCTGTCATGGTAAAGTCCACCACTAGAGACTGAGGTCTGACGTCCTGTCGCTTGTTGACAGATCTCTCACTGCTGTGTTGGATAATGCTGCCATGTTGGGGGGGGTTGACCACGCTGAAAAGCAGGACATTCCTGGGTTCGTCCAGATCCACGGCGTGTAAAACTGACGAGTCCAGCTGCTTCATTTCTCCTTCCCTTACCTCATGACACAACGTGTGAATATTTATATGAACACAGTGATAGGAATGTCATTTTAGTCTTCAGCAGAAAAAACGGGCCATAATAACTTACTGTAATGTTTCGAGCCATGAACTCTGGGACTTCATCATTTGTCGGGTTGATAATAATGTAAAAAGGCACGTGGGCAGAGCTGCGTTTGCCGTCTGATACGCACAGCATGAAGTGGTCGGCCGTTGGCTCCATCCTCTCATGTCTTGACTGGACATAGTTTATGTGACCGTCAGTGATGTCTTTGTATGAAAAGGAAGCTGGGGAAGAAAAAAAAAAAAACAACTAAACATTCAAATTCTGTTTTTGCGTCACCCGTCTCTGTAAAACTGTGCATCGTAGTGCTCACCGATGCTTATGCCCATGTTGCTTTTCTCAAAACCAGGACTGGGCAGGATGTTTTCAATGTAGCCAAACTGAGGCGGGGAAATCAGACTGACCACCAGCTCGTCCAGGACAGTGTCTGCGTCAGAGGCTTTCAGATGAGCTGCTGTTACTGAGGCAGATCCACCTTCATCCACCATGAAGATGTCTCCTTCAAACAGACGAGACAAAATTTAAACTGAACAAGTATTTAAATAAGGTTTATTCAGTTATGCCTTTGCGCACTGTAATGTGTAAATCATTTGCGTTTTCTACCCTAGTTACCATGATTTTACCATGACCCACCTGTCCTCAGTGAAGGTGGTTGACTGTCGACAGGATACACTGTGATGTGCAGGTCGTACACAGGCAGACTGTCCCGTGCCTGAACCGAGCCTCTGGTCTTGACGGGGTTTCGTCCATCACAGCACAGAGCAGAGTTTTCTGTTTCTCCATCAGAAATAACAAAGGTGACGGTGTCATGGCGAGGAGTGAGCCCAATCTCCAAACCTAAAACCACAATCATAAACACAGATTACACGAAGAAAACCGTGGGATGAACGATGGCCATAAACTCTAGGCCATCATAAGGCATCATGGTACTAACCAAGGTTCTTATTGTTCATGAAAACTAACAAAATAACATAATGACAAACTGAAACGATAGAATGGAAATTTGCCTCCCACCTGTGTGCCTGTAGCTGATGATCCCCGCTGTAATGTCTGCCTGAATGAAGCGGTCCACGATAATGCTTTTTCGGAGCACCACGCCGTGATACGGCTGCCTGGCGATCAGGAAGGCCAAGCTGCCGTTGTCGCTGTCTGCATCAGTAGCATAAATATACTCAGCAGTGATGATGATTTCCTGTCCCTCTGCACAGCTGAGGACCGGTTTGAGTCCAGGGGCCAACACTGGGACCTCGTCATTGACGGGCGTAACCTGGAGGTAACGGAAGGAATCATTTCGGCTCTGGCAAGCGGTCGTTGCTTTATTCCTCACACCCATTAAGATTCCGTCTATTTACAAGGCTAAAGCCGATAAGAACCTTGTTTCACGAATATATAACAGACGGCTCTACAATTCATATCAAGCAGAAATGGGAGAGGGAGACAGGCCTGGATGACAAGTGAAGGCCATAAACTTGAGATCCTGGCAACAGTTCTGTTGGAATAACATAATAAGACTCCCTTTGATCCATTTGATCCATTCTGGCTAGGCATTGATAAGGAAAAGTGACAAATTATATCTGGGAAAAATCCCAGACAAACTCATGGCTACGGATAAATATCTGTACAAGCTGCTTTTGGCTGCAGACAAGAAAGCCATCAGCAGGAGATGGTTACAGACAATCCTCCCATTGAAGGAGGACTGGACTAAACTGTCAACAAAATACACAGTAGGGAGAAACACAAAGACATTTTCTTAAAGGTTGCGACTTGACCGATAACAAAATACTGAAAGAAATTGACGATATTATGTCCTAAACTCCATGAATGCTTATGAGATGTAACCTATTGTGTACCTGGGAAAAAAAGATGGTCTATTTTGAAAGCAGACCCATTTATGTGTGTGTTTACCTTTACTTGCAGAACAAAACTGACTGAATTGGTTCCATCTGTGGCAGTGAGTTCAATGTTGTCCTCCACAGATTCGGAGCTGTCGTGATTATACCTTTAAGAAAAAAAAGGACAGATGAAATAAAATAAAATGAATCCTTGAGTGTTCTATATAAATAATACATGTATTATACCTTTTTAGCATCAGCACATTACAATTGCAATTGTGAGCCCCCTTTTTTTTATAACACCATACGACAATCTTTATCACAAGAGAGTTTAATGAACGAACCAGGATGTCTGACCTAACTTTAAGGCTTTTCAGGTCTTTCACTGTGAAGGCTTGGCCTGGTTTCAGTGGGGAGTCGCCCAGATGCAGAGCCCCATGCTGTGGCTCCCTCTGCAGCTCCACCCGCAGGGCTTCCACCATGGAGTCCACGTCAGACAGCAGCAAGTGTTCAGGGCCGAGCCAGCGCTCCCCTCCTTCATCTACAGCCAACGGGTTGGTGATAACCTGGAACACAATGGATCTACACTTTGCCCACATATGTATACGTGACAGGAATCCTCTGGGAGTCACTATTCAGGAAAAAAGTCAACAAGAGTGGGCAGGAATCATAATAACGACAGGTTCATTTTATATATGAATGTCAGAGATGCACTGATGGTGAAGTTCTATTCTTATTTTTGTTTGTTTAGTTTGTTTTTGCTCTAATTTATTACCCCTTTTGTGCCAGGGAAACAAAGAAATCTTCATTACAAAAACAAAATAATAATTGAACTATTTTAAAGTCAGCTCTTCATGTCATTAAGTATGAATGAATTCAGCTAAACAGATAAACATTAGTCAATAATACCAATGTTCAGTTGTCATATTGGTGCATCTCTAAGAAATATGGAGCTCTAATATGAATATATGCTGTTTTCTTTTTTTATCATAATGCTAGACAAAAATAAAAATTCACCACTGACTCGGAGGACGTGTGGCCTTCAGAGATGAAACTGTAAAACAGGTGCAGGTAAAATGCAGCCGAAAATCACATCCCTTTTCAAACAACACGAGATAGGGATAGGATTGTTCCAGTTGGAATGGGACAGGAGGGAAGGTAAACTCCCTCTTTATGCGCATAAATGAACGTTGTCTTGTTTTCTGTCATTTCTCGTTACCTGTGGCGGCTGGTTGTCCACTGGCACCACAGTGATGTTAAAGCAGATCCCAGTGACTGTTTTGCCCAAGTGGTTGGTTACAGAGAGAACAAACTGGATATGCTGGGGGTAAGGGCCGATGTCCATGATCGGAGGCATGTAGGCCACTTTCATGAAGTTAACTGCATGCTGGGAACAAGGGCAAAAGAAACCAGGGTGAGTTTTGCATGAGTTGTAGACTACTGTGATTATTATTTTTCTGTTGAATGATTTACCTGAGTGAAAAGCCTTAGCACTGGTGCATTGGAGTCTTTGGTAAACTTAGGTATACTGTCAACCAGGAACAACCTTCCTGCATCCACACTTCTGCTGACCAACACAACACACGCAGTGGTTCAGGTCGAAAGCTTTTCTACCGTTCACAGTGTGCTTGGTGAACGTGCAGACACACTAACCTGTGCGGACCGCTGAAGAAAGGTGGAGTGGTAACTGTGTATGTGAGCTCACTGTCCGGGGACTCCAGGTCTACGAAGTGAAGCTGCTGCCGTGTCACGTGGACCACTTCTGTTTCTTTGACCAGCAGACAGCGGCTGGTACCAGGAACCTCTTTAGGAGGCTGATCTGGCACACGTTCTATGTGGACCATCACCACCTGCACCACGAACACACACCAGCACATTCCTCAGTATCCTAAATTCATTCTCAGTGGCTCATTATCCTATCTTTAATTTATCACTTTACAATAATTGAAGAGTCGGTTAATCTAAATTACACACAGATTGAATGAATATACCATCATGCGAAAGAAGTAGTGCCTGTGGCATGTTCTGCACGTTATAAGTAAGAGGAGCATTGGGCCTCGTGCACGAATGTTTCCGTGTTTTTCTCTTACATCTGTTTGCAAAAAGCAGTAAGAAGAACATACAAAAGTCCTACGTAGAGCTGCACAATTAATTGACTCACAATGGTAACGTGAACCATTATGTGATTGTAATTTGGCTGCAATTTAAACGTCCGTTGCGTATATGAGATATTTTAGATCCAGTGACACTGAGCAGAGAGATGTAATACTAAAAATGCAAAACGCATGATGCTATATTTAATTAATTTATTTTTTAAATACTAGGTCAAGTTTAAAAGTCTGAGTTGGAAAAAATATACATTTAAAAATTAGGAGTAATATGTGCATTTTCCTTCATAACCAAGCAAACAGATCAAATCACAATATTGTCCACAATAATCACAACATGACTTTTATTATTATTTTTTTTTGTATTGGCTTATGTCTGGTGTAGTGCACTCTCAAATTCTGATCAAATGGGAAGTGCGCGGGTTTTGATGAATGCCACAGAAATTCTGTGCGTAAATCTGTGCGTACGTATGACTCATGTATGAGGCCCACTGTTCCGACACCGAGATGTCGCCAAACGAAGCAAATGTTAGTGGATCCCGTTACCCACTTGAGGCTCTGAGAGGTTGGGGGGCTCGTGGAAATCAGACAGCACCACCTCGAAGGAGTCATCGAACACCTCGTTTCCCAGGTGTCTGTAGTAAACTGTAGACAGAGACAGGTCCTTCTGCAGAAAGTGGCTGACAGCGTAACCTGGATGGAAACCAACAGAGACAAAGGGTCTTTTAGTTCTTTAATTCAAGGCATAAAATCTTCTCTTCTCATATGTGAATGTGTTCAAATATAAAACTAAGATAAAAACATAGTTATGAAAGCACGGATTAGAAAGAATCTATCTAAATATAACTGTTAGTGGACAAGAGGAAAAAGAAAACGTTAATTATAATTACAAACCAAAAACCTAAGTGAAAATGTGATAGGATATGAAATAGGATATTGATATTCCTATGCTCGATCTAATTTCCATATCAGTTTTTATTATTAATGTCTCATTTAGCCTTAGTCTAATAAGTGCATTTACTAAATAAAAGTGACATTTTGCTCTCCTTTGATGTTTATAGACACTGATAGATTCAATCACAAATATAAATATTTCTTAATTTTGGCATCCATGTACTTCTATAATAATAAATAGTCTAAATGAAATACCAGTAGGGAATATAAACTGTGTCCATTCAATTCATCACTTCATCACTAACTGGAGCTAAATGGAGATTATGTATGTGATTAAATGGGAGCTTTGAACAAAACTCCTGCGTATTACGCTGCCTTTAGGAGCTCCTTGTGTTGTAAAGAGGATGAATTACGCCTCCTGTTTGTCCTGACCTGTGAGTCCGGGTCCTGGGATTTTCATGACCTCCCCGGCCTTCGGTGGACGCGTGATGTTAAAGAGGATGTAGTCGTCGCTGGAGTCCATGTCTGAGGCCTGGAGGGTGGAGCCTCTGAGCAGAGCCGTGTGCCCTTCAGAGACCTCCAGCAGCATGTTGGTGATGAGGAAAGGTGGGCTGTCGTCCTTCGGCAGGATCTTAATGGGAAACTTGTGCCTGGTCTGGTGGAGGCCGTCTGTGATGCGGAAGATGATGAAGTCCTTGGTGGAGTCGCTGTCGTCATGGTGATAACGAACTACGCCTGCTTTGATGTCACTGACTGTAAACATGAAGCCCTTTCCACCTGGATTTTACATTAAACAACCAAGTAACACAAACAGCAAAGTAAATAAAAAGTTTGTATTCTTCTTTAAACGTCTACTTATTCCTCGTCATTATATGATCCATTACATGTCAGAATTTGCCATGACTTAAAAGCGATGAGTAAACTTTCTATGCGTAGAGAAGTGGCGTGATGCATTGTGGTTTGTGTCCAGTACCTCTTACAGTCAGACGTCCATGGTGCAGGCCGTCCACAGTGACGATACGAACAGCATTCAGGTTGTTGTTGTCCACAATTTGTAGCTGCTCCCACGTTATTGGACGAGACTGACCCTCTAGCAGACTCAGGCCTGTTTATAGAAAAACTGTCTAAATGCTGTGCCTTAAAGGACAACAAAGGGGTTACGAAGAAGCTGCAAAGTTGAAGAGTCAAGGTTTCTACCGAACGTGGAGATCATTTCCAGTGTGTCATCCAGTGTTTAAAGAAAACTGTTGAGTGGAATCGCCAAGGAGCCCCAGTTCAAAATACTAAAACTCTAGTCCAAATACTTTCTGCTATGAATTTGTGAAGGTTAGCCCTTTGAGCTGCACTGAACATCCAAAAAACCCTGAGGATAATTTGTAAATGTCATGTAAATAGTTGTCAAAAGCAAAAAATAATACCCAAATAAAGAATCTTGTATTTTCAAAAATGAATATCAAGTGTAAGAAATGCTCACTTAAAAAAAAATAATATTAATGGATTCATATAACTTAAAAATGTTTATATATCTGCAATAAATATTAACCCTTTCGCAGACAAAATGTTTCAAGGATATAGAAATGATCCTTCTTGAGAAAATAGCTTTGAAGGTATATTTAGCAACATGTGTGGCCTTCAGTGTTTTATGCAGGATCGAATACCTTCTAGATTTGATAGAATTATTTTAATACTACGCACAATCAAAATTTGAAGAAATTTAGTACCAACGGCCAAAATTTTAATATTCAGATGTAGAGCTTTAGATTTTCCAAGGTCCCATGAACTTAACAGAAGTTTTCAGATGATGGGGCCTGGTGAGTTGGAATGGAAGGACGTTGGACTTAAACTAATTTTACTCCCCTGCATTTGAAAAAGCTTTGCACATTATTAATGTGATGGTAACATACCCATGTTCCATGACACCCTGGGTGCATTTGTGTCTGAATTCCTCACAGACATGTGAACAGTCATCGCTTGGCTCTTCTCAAAGTAGAAATCATGAACCTCAAATTCCACCTGGAGGGAAAATTAGAAGGTTTTCAGGCTCCACTGATTCAACCGCATTGTCTCATCAATGGATGACTAGAAAATGAAGTGCTACCTCATAGTTCCTGCGCTGAGTGTGAGAGGAGTTCGGAGGCTGATATCCAATGAGCATGTCGTTGAGATCCAGCCATGTGAAAGAGGAGACTGGACGAGTGTGATCGGAGAGGTGGGTGACGAAGCCGTCCGCGGGCGGTTTGGTGATGTTGAACACCAGGAGCTGTTTGGGAGTTTCCTCGTCTTCAGCGTCGAGGGTAGCAGTCGACAGCGGAGTGAGGATGAACTGGTCGACTTCCAGGATAAACATGGACATGAAGGACGGCTTGGGAGGCTGGTTGGGCATCGCACCGATGATCCGCACTGGAATCCAGGCATGTTCAGACTATACCACAGTGTCAAAAAAGAAAGACAGTGATTTATACACAGTCACATACATTTACAGGGTTTTATTTTGGGCACATTAAACTTTTTTTAAGGGTTTGTTTCACGTAATATATGACGTGTACTATATGCTCCTTTATCAAGAGTGATGTTGCCATATATGTTACCTATAAGGCAATATATTAGGACATTATTAACAATCTATGAAGATATCCAATACAACTTTAAAGCCAAGTCAACAAAATTGCCAATATTGTCTAACTTACTGGTATAACCCTAATTACAAGCTTACAACATGTCAGATCGTAGACCAGGCCCAGGTTGTAGGAGACAAGACACCGTACTAATTAGTGCTACATAATTTGTAATGAAAGCGGACAAATTACCGTATATATGCTGCCACTCCTGGTGTCCTTGAGGTCCAGTCTGATTGCGATGTAATCTACATCTGGAGATGGAGGCTCTATGTGCTGATACCTCAGTCCCATCACCAGGAAGTCATCACAGGGAATTTTGGTGAACTTCACCAGCTTCAGACCCTTCATGCAGCCCTCAGATTTACACATTGCTCTTTCTTTATTATCTAAATAGTAAACATTACAGAGATTATACCAATTTGACTTGACATTGTGCTTTTTATTACTGATTTGAGCCAGCCCTGTCCTCAATGAGCGCCTGATTGTTTTTACCTTTATCCATTGTACATGTTTTTAAACCATATACCTGTTGCTACTCAGAATATTATTATGAAATATCACAAAAAATGTATGTATTGATGTTATTGAAGTTCATTCTTAAGTTTTTAATCTAATCCAGTTTAAAAAAAAGGCAAAATAATTTTTTTCTGTTGTCTCTGATGCTTTAAAGTCAAACAGACCTGTGCGTTCAAACTAGCAATCACCCTGTGTAACCGCTGTCATAATGGTGACTAATGGAAAACCTCCTAAGTTATGGTTTCCACCAATTACCACTCACAAAAAGAAAAATCCACCTTGTACACAGCCGTTAGTCAGCTATACTATAGGTTACCTAGCTGCTGCCGCAGGTGGATGAAACTCTCCGGCTCGTCTCCTCTCTTGGTGGCTTTCTCGGGCTCTCCGGTAACCAGTTGACCGTGTGCTGGCAGATGGGTGTCGTGGTTACTCAGATGGACGCTACACTCCAGACTGGACTTCTTCTCATAGCTGAAGGACACCACATTTCCATCGACAGGATTGGAAAGGCTGTAGAACTCAGGAACCTCCAGAGGTTTGGGCCCCAGTTTAATAATGCTGCATTCAGGTTCAATAATGTCCACATGGAGAGTGAACACCTCCATGTATGTCTCCGCGTCAGTGAACCTGATCAAAAACATACATTCATTAACCTTGGATTTCAGCAACGAAATACCTACATTACAGTCAAAAATGATCTGCTAGGAAAATAATGACAGCTCCTACACAAACATATGCACTTCTCTCACCGTTAATTTCAATGGAAATAAAATAAAGAGACAAAGAATGTTGTATTGTGGATTTGCAGGTGTTGTACCTGTACAGGCGAAGCTTGACAGTGTCCTCCTTTAACAATGGACATCCATTGTGGACATACTTCACCTCATCAGCCAGATAGTGGCAATCAAACACCTAACAAAAAAAGAAATAAAGAAATACATGTACATTCCTCAACCTAAGTTGTGTAATTTGTGCTAAACAACAGACATGTGACATTAAAGGAAAAGTAGCTAAAGTGTCACAGACTGACTTTGACATGCTTCAAATATGCTAACTTGTTACTTATCCAGAGCTGAACTATAGGTTTGATACCGAATCAAAGCACTGTTTTTACTGGCGACAAACACGGCACAACTTTAGAAGAGACTGAGGTGTTTCTTTCATGACAAGTTACATGGTGTTGCTTCAGCTCCTGAGCACGAAATGTGTTTCGTGATAGCGTTGTCCTGTATGACACCATGCACTGGATGTTATTCAAATCATGAACTCTCTTTTCATTTATTCTTAAAGACACGTGGGAACCTTTGTCAAGTACTACAGATACCTCCAAACTCAGAAAAGTCAGCAACACTGGACACACACGTAACACAAGGCTTCCTTTTGACATAGTAGAGTTTTAATCAGCATTTATGGATGTGAATACGTATAGTAATAATATAATCCTGAGCCCAAGGACTAGGCCTTTCCTGGATGCTGCTTTTGTACTAAATCATGATTACAAACACCTACTGACATCAGCTGTTTAAAAAAGTTTTTAACTCATTATTAGTTCTAACTTTCCCCCGCATTCTCCATACCATCACAACTCCTTCTGCTTTGGGTTTGTAAAGTCACACTGGTAAGTATAAATTGTGTGGGTGTGGCAAAGTGGAATGTTTCAAGTTTAATCCCAAACTTTCAAATACGAATCTACGTAAGGACTTGGTAAGGTTTGTAACATTCAACAGGAGACTGTGTCTGTCAACGCTGAGTCATTAGAAAGGAGACGGCCCGTCTACCTGGAAAACAAAGGGAAACGGACGGAGAAGAACCTGATTCACGTTCTCTTCCCATATATGTATGTGTTACTTCTTAACATGGAGCTGAGGCTTCTCAAGACATGGAACGAGCATGAAGGGCAGGCAGATGAACAAGTCAATCTGGCAATTTGTCCCTCACACATTGTGTGGTCGACTGGTTTTTAAAGGCTGATATAAAAATGATAGTTTGAAGCAGGAAACAGCTGAGAGCTGATTAATCGGCCGATGTGACCCCTGAAATGTTTTTTTTTTACCCTGTCAGACATGAAGTCATCAGATGTTCTTAAATTATATGTTATTACATATTTGGAAAATTGAGGTTTTATTGTCATTAATTATTATTATTTTCACTTTTTATTACATTGGTAAAGCAAACATTTCACGTGCATTTTGACAGATTTTTGGCTCAAATTTGCACAACAGAAAACCCTGCTGGCTTTAAAAGCCACATTTATGACAAATGTTGTCTCTTCACTACTTTGTCGAAGTCGTCACGTAATTATTTCCAAAGCTGTATGTTTAGGCATCTCACAGCACTTGATTAAGTTATGGTTAAATATTGAAAAGTCTATGTGTGGAATGGGCTCATGCTTTTTCAATAATTGACTAAGACTAAATTCTTTTCCCTAGAATCACAGTTGAACTGCTAGAACATGGTGGAAAATGAAGAGACGGCTACACTGAGCTCTTATTAGCACTGCACTACTATTACCAGTAACACTAATGATATATTACATGGTTCCTACATGTTAACTGTCAAACATTGTTATGGATGTGTAATGCGTGCCTTAAGACTATACTGCCTGGTTTTATACACAGAGTAAATTGCCTGGAACACTGGTTTTTGTTTTTTTTTTTCCATTACCTGAGGCATGACTTTTCCCACTCGTTGAGTTACGGGCTCATTTAACACCACCTCCACCTTGCACGCATCCTTTTGGCGGGGGATGTGGAACCGCAGGTCACCGTCCTGAAGGTAGGCCGACTGACCCCGTTTCACCTTTAAACCCTTGTTGATTTTAACGAGGGAGTCGAGCGCTGAGCAGGTCGTTCCCAGCAGAAGCAGCGGGAGCAGCGTCCAGGCCACGATTTGCCCCGGCGAACACATCCCTGTCAGTCGCAAGCCCACGTCCTGTAGGGTCTGTGACGACTGGACGAAAAAACAACAGTGGGAGTCCTTTCAAATATAACTTCGATCCGAGGTTTTCTCAAGCTGAAGGTCGCCTTTACTCTTGAGAAGATTCCTCATTTTACTCTGGTTCTGTGATGATGCTGTGGTTGTGAGCGTTCACCACTTTACACGACTGGCCAGGAGCTGTGAATAAAATGAAAAACTTGAAGTCTTTGGAATTAAACACATAACAAATATCCTTTTCTTACTCTCTGTCATTAGTATCTATTTAATAATAACTTATATTGTTGTATTGAAGAGACATTTAGCAGATGTCTATCATGGAAGGAGCCAAAAACCACATGAAACAATAACAGACAAGACTGTTATGAGCCCCAGTAAAACACCAACAACACCAACCATTATTTCGTGATTAAAAGCAAATGAGAAATGACTCAGAGTTGTGATGTGAACCAGCTTCAGGCATGTTCCAGACCTCCACTCTGTGCTCAGCTTGTCAGGAAATATGTTTATTACAAACAAATGTTTCCCTGAGGCTAAAAAGGCTCCCTGGTAATGACATGAGGTTTTTCAGTGACCTTTGACATTTACACATTCACCTCCAACATGGAACTTCCTCCTATATAATTATTTTATTGTCTTTTGGTCTAACCATAATTGTTAAAAGCAGCAGGGGACAAACATCCCCTAAAACTCTCCTAAAAATGTCTTAATAGCTGAGCTTTATGCCTTCTTGTCGCTCCCAGCCTGATTCGACACAAGTTTTCTCACTGAAGACGTGCGGTGGAGATACTTTGTGTCTGAAAACAGGCTTCAGATGTCATCCTGCCACATTCCTTCAACACTTGTCTAGGACGCCAAACTCAGACCTCACACAGAAAGCACCTTGAACAGAAAAGCACCTTATAATCAGCCTCTGGATTGGGGCAACATGTTATAGCTTGTCCCCACGAACAATGCTTGTGTATACGGAGCCGCTAAGATCATGTTCAAGGAGCTGAGCAAAAACAGGAACCTAATGGTCACCTCAGAACCCATCCTGAGCACTCACATATGCTTTGAACCTGTCTTGCGATGTGTTTCTGTTTCGTTCTGGTCATTTTTGTATTTAAACTAAGCTGCAGAAATGCAAATTTGATGAAAGAACGGTGAAATCTTACATGCAGTCAGGCTGAAAGCAATGCCAACGTAGATTAACTCACATGGAAATCCTGAAAAGATCATTCTAGGGATATGGTTCCTGGTTAATATTTTTCTAAATGACTGATGAACTGATCAGTTGATTGGTTAATTATTGCAGCTCTTGGACAACTGGAATTCCTCAAATGGAAATACAGGTACATCAGATTTGCATTTGAGTACAGTACTTGAATAAATGTACTTCGTCACCTTCCACCATTGACATTAAATATAAAATAAGCCCAAAAAATAGTACGAAAAAAATACACTTTACACCTGTGTCCCTTTAATAAGTTTTGACAGATTTATCATGAATCAGAACAATAATAAAAGTAATATTTTGTTCATAAATTCCTTAGCGACATTAATGGCACATCGACACAAAAATCTGATGAGCAGTATCTTCCCGATCAGTCAACAAAGACACACAATACTATGTGAGATGACGTGCGTTTTAAAGAGAGAACCAAAGTCCAACTGCATACCACAGCAAAGAGAAGATCACATTTTAGCAGATAACGCTCTGTCGTCATGTTAAGTCAAAGCAAAAAGCACAAAGGCCTCAGTAATCTGCCCCGTTAAGGTTCTGATGACCCACTGACTGATGTGTGTCCCAGTGGGGAGGCAGCAGATGGGAGGTGGCAGCGCTGGGAAAGGTCCTAATGTTAAGCTGCCTGGAGGTTCCTGTCCCTGTTTGCAGCTGATCCTCTTCCTGTTTTGGTAGAGCTTCATGTTACAGTCACTTTACAATACAACGTATCCAAACCGAGAAGTCGTCCCATCTCATGTCAGGCCCTGTGGATTTACATCCCGACCGGACGGGAGAAAAAAAAAAAAAAACCCGACCATTTTCACCTGAAATTAACCTTACGTGTCAGGAGTGAAGGTTTATGTTTCCTCTACTGACATGTCATTCAGGCGGAGGCTTAGCATCTGCTGAGTGTCAAAGCCGGCAGTTCTAATGACAGGCTGCATTTACATTCCTATGGTAAGCTCATAGGCTGGCGGTACAACATGCTCTAATCCAAACTTAAACAGAAGAGCAGTGTTGGATAGTACGGCACCACTCTCTCCTGTTGATTCACACTCTCTTAAAGAAGCACTCCACTATCGTAACGCATGAACACCAGATTGCTGGGACTGCCACCTGCGGAAATGCTAAAGTCTCTACCTCTAGCTTCCCAAGTCCGCTCACTACATGAAAGTTTTGCATCAAGTTCAACTAAGCAAACCATCCTCAAAGTCATTCTTCATTCTCAAACAAAATCCAGACCACCCAAGCGCTGTTTTTTTTTAAAAAAAAAAACATCTCCCAAAAGAAGAAGATGAAAACGCAGGAGATATCTATTTACGACTAGATGTTTTTGATCCAGCACCCATCCTATTGGATCCCGGGATGTCCGTGTCTACTTCATCGTTCCAGTCAGCTCCAAAAGCACCACATCGACAAAGGGGGGGAGTCATACGGTTTGTGTGGATCGCTAGTGAAGTGGAGCTACTCCTCCATACAACTGCAAATGAGCAGCTGTACATTTATGTGTAAACATGTAAAAAAAAAAAGTCCCATTAGCAACGTCAGAACCAGCATTAGTTTGGCCACATCTGCTACTGCAATAAATAAAATCTCCTAATGTGCAAAGGAGATAATGGCGTGTGTGAAAATACAAGTTAAAAAAAACTCAAACGGCAAACATAGTTTCTAAATAGTTTTCCAAAAGGTCCATTCGGTGAACCAAAGAGAAAGCTAGATTTAGATATCATTACCTCTTCAGTATCTTTTACCTTAACCCATATCCTACTGCTGCTGTTGTATAAAACACAAGCTTTCAAAACAATTATGAGACAGTAGTCAAGAATAAAAATACATCTCTTAAAGAAACCTTCTGGTTACGCTCGCTTTCTTCTTTATAAACCTACGTAGGCGCACTTTAACCCGATGACGTTATAAGGGTTATTTCTGTCTGAGCTTCTGGGTTTGCATGTTTTTTTTGGCAGAAATTGTCACAAATTATCAATATGACACTGTGAGAAATGCAGTCTCTGACTCTTTATAGAAGGGTGCAATTTATAAATGAAATGCAGGAGACTTCAGAGCACCAACCACAACTGACAAACAGATTCTCTCTTGAAAGCTCATAGATAACTGATCACCATTTCTTGTAAATGAATACCGTTCCGCGTACATCATGATATTCATGCAGCAGGGGGTAAAAACATGTGCTTTCTATCTGTTTACAGGTTTATCCTCCTCTTCCCCCTTCACCCTGCCTTCCCCAAACTCAAACCACAAATCAGTGGCCGGCACAAAACACAGAGCGGCGAGGGAATGTGATGTGTCATGTAACAAGTGGCTTCGCTCCACAGCTGGGAATGCCTGTTACATCCATTCACAGCGGCGATGCGTCTTCTTCTAATCTTAATAATGACAGGGTCTTTAGAAGCCAGCAATTTTCAGAGAAAAAAAAAAAAAAGAGGAAAGAAGAAGGTATTCTGCTGAAAACATGAGCGGTTAACATTTGGCTGCCATCCAGCAGCCCTTGTCGTGGATGTGAAACAGAAAGACTTTAAAAGCTCGCAAATACTCAACAGCGAGATAGAGAAGCTCAGTCTGTGATAAATGGGTGAAAGTGCACTGGTGCATGTTACAGCGCTGCAGGATCATGCAAAGTAAGACACCGTCACTGATGACAGACACTTGAAAACCAGGATTTGGCTTTGTTAGTGTATCTTGCGCTGAAAATGATTATTCAGACGTTTATTGACCTAAGCACAGGCCAAAAAAGAAAGTCTGATTAAGCTGAGAGTAAAGGGAGGAGGAACAGATGTTGAGGGAGAGACAGATGGTGTGAATAAATAGTAATAAGAAGAAAAAATAATAAAAAAAAAAAACATGGTGCAAACATTTCAAAAGCTCTCCAGCGGAGATCTGCACATACACTTAGACATGTTCTTACCTGATCTGATAACATCTGGTGCTTCCACCGCCTCTTCTTCTTCTCTACCTGTCTGCTCTGCACTGTTTTCAAGCTGCGACTACCTAATTGACAGAATCTTACTCGCTCCTCGGTGACAAACTCCACCCACGAGCCAGTGATATGAGAAGAGAAGCCGAGGGAGAGAGGGAGGGCAGGAAGAAAAGACATGGGACGCCTTCCTTTTCTTGTTACTGTTCTGGGATCAGTAATCGGAGCGGAAAAACCTAAAGACAAACACAGAGCTGCGAGATCAAAGTCTTGTCCAAAGTGCCTGGTGGTTTTAGCAACAGCTTTGTCATTATTGAACAGAAGTGGGCAAAGATAAAAGGTTTAACAGTGCGGTAATGTAAAGAAAAGTGCTAGAGAAACAAAAGAAACATCATCTACTCTTCAAAAGGATACGTGTTTATAGGTCACAGAACTGCGCTGTTCTGGAGAATTCTTGATATTAAGACGAAATATCATTTCAGCTTTTACGCCAAGAACTCGGACTTGACACGTTTTCTCACTATAGGAACAGTTGTGTTTAGCTTGTTTCACTGAAGTTCCTCAACTCCCCCCAAAACAAAAAAAAAAAGAAAGAAAAGAGCCACAGAGGAGGGATCCCAGACAATAACTGTGCAATAAATATGGTGTGTACAGAAATCTGCACATATAATACATATAGGGGAAAAAAAATTATATATAATATGTACAGCAATGAATACTGAGAACACAGAGATGATGAGCTAGACCCGAACCTCACACCTCCTGCATGAGGATCTGGACAAAAGGACGGGATATCCAGACCCTCAGGAAGACTCATCACACTGCACGCCATTCACACAGACAGGACAGTGACACACACACAAGGAAAGTCTGCTTATTTTAAACCTAAAAAGTTAGCAACCCTCCTGTATACCCCGAGACTAATTTAGATCTGTGTCACCGTGGTTACTAGAGGTCAACCAATAGTCGAAAATGAGCCATTTTTGACTTTGACTGATAACTGTTGAACTAAATATCTAAGTGAAAGTAATGAACACCTGGATTAATAAGTCACACAATAAATAAATCTGAATAACTGAACGTCAAAACAGGAAGTAACTGTGGAAAATCTAAGCAAGCGTCGATGCAGTTTTTACTTTTTGAGCTATTCAGTTCCCTCAAAGTCAGTCACTCCACTGATATGATCCATCGACCGCTATCGGAGCCGAGGTCTGACAACACCAATTCAAACACTCAGTCAAACTGATTAATCGGCCTGACAGCTGACAAAAATGAGGAAATCACAGGTCGTACTTTGTGGTTTGTTTGTGGTTTAATAATATCATGCAACAAGAAGAAGAAGAAGGGTGGACTA
>JAPQRN010000011.1:5844624-5855355 GCA_037367275.1 Coranthus polyacanthus
TGGTCAAAAAACAGTCGGTGGGCCCAGGGACGAACAGACAAGGTACAAATGGCAGCATGCATATTGTGGTCATATTATGGCAATCACACATAGACACGGGCTGCACCTGCCAAATGTATTCTTGTTTGTTTGACTGTTACAAATGGAAACAGCAGAAGAAACCAGTTCAATCGGTCAATGAGTTGATAAGAGTTTCTTAGTTTCAGTGAGTGTTGCGATGGAGTGATTGTCTTTAATGTCCTTAAACCACTGCAAGTTTAAACTACTGAAAAAATTTATGAGTCTAAGAATAATGAAACACAGAGTGAAGGAGACAGACTTCCTCTGATGTGTAGAAAACCTGGTTTGGATGGTGGTCTTGCTTTAATAGTGAAACTGTATCTTCTTTGGGTGCTATAAGTTCACACTTTCTATTTTAGATCAATGTGTTGCTTATGTGTGGAAACAACAGAAGTGTTTGTTTCCAGCATAACATTTTCAGAATCCACATCGAATTGGGAGACACGTATCAATATCCAGTTCATTTAAGATGACGCTGAATATTCACTGTGTACATTCCTCGTGTTTAATCATCAAAGCTGTGCCTGCTGAGGCTGAAAGCAGCATTATCTGCGTTACTTGTTTTCCATTGCTTCTCTGATCGTGGCGACATGGTTCATGAGGAACTCAAGGTTTCTTAAGCAAAGCAAATTCTTACTTACGGCTGTCATAGCAGATGTTTCCAAGAGCTCGGCCAGTCTGCAGTAAAACCTCCTGATCGGTGGAGTTTAACAGCTGAATTAGAGGAGGGATGAGGCCAGCTTCGACACACGGACTCCGCATGAACTCTAGAAAGGAAAAGGTTTTGGACGGCACGTCAGCATAAGCGTTTTCAGATTGACTTCAAGGATCAGACTGCGTATTATCTGATTATTTTTACTGCAGCTTTAGTGATCATATAGCAGAAAACTGGTTTCTGTTGTAGACAAATGATGAAATGTAAAAAGTTGCTCCAAACACAAAGTGATTCATCACTGCTGATCTGCAATTACAGTTAACGATTCCCATTGAGGAACAACATGGAGGCTTGATGTGAATTCACAAAATTCACTTCGTGCTCAGGCTGAATGTATCAGGTGATAACTTCACAAAAAACACAAAACCATTCACTTACTCAGACGCTATCAATTACACTGGCTATTGATCAGTAAATAGAGTGACAGCAGCTTACTATATGCCTTGTAACTTATATACACATTTTATTACAAATTAATGCAGCCACTGATTCAGACTTCTACTGCCTGAAAGGTCATGAAGATGCAACTATGCAACTCTGCAGAGGGCTTTTAATTTGAAATGATGGACACAGGAAGTAGAGGTGAGAGGGAGAGGGAGAGAGAGACAGAGAAGAGAAAAAGAAAGACAAGAGAGAGAAATGGTGATTTGACAAAAGTCAGTGTGTCCCGAGTATGACACTTTAACTAATGCCATTTTTCCACTGATGGCATCAGCTCATTTAAACAATATGCATGGGTGGGTCAGTTTTCATACGGAACTGGAGAAACTACGAATGAACAACAACTGACTAGCAAATAATTTTAAATGATTTATTAAATTATTATGAAGAAAAACAAGAGTCAGCAGTGGTGTGGAATAGAAGAGGCTGTGTAAAACACTGTTAACGTGTCTCACCTAGACTCAGCTCCTTCTTTCTTCTCACACTGATGCTCTCATTTTAGACAAGTTTATCATCTTTTTACATTAAAAATCTCCTAAAGCAGACTCAAAAAACACCGAATCAGTCCAAACTGTCACACAGAGAGTGAGTCGTCTTTAGCCCAGCAGTCACTTGGCTGCTTGCAGACGTTTCCGGAAGCTGTGACAGATAAATGCCAGCGGGTTGTTGCCAAGCTTGGCAAACTGCTGGGGAGTGATCATTAGCTGCAGTCTTGCACGCGACTTAAAACCCATTCATTATCCTAACCTTTTCATGCCACTTGTGCTTTTTCTTCTTTAAAAGCTTCTCCTGTGCTCTCACTGGAGGGATTCAGGAAAACACAATCTCTTTGACACTGCAGTTATGCAAGCCTTCAGTCCTTACACAATAACCTCAAAGTGATTGACAGTTTGGTTTTAAAAAGCCAAGCAGGGATGCTAAATCTAGCCCGGGTTTGAAAAGGCCCGTCAGTCAAAAGGCTGTTAATGTTCAATTTCAGTATTTTCATTAGAAGAGACATTTTTAAAGGATCCATCACTAAGAAGATTGCTCCATTTCTCTTCAGATGAATGCATTTGTGAAGCTATAAGGAGTGATTACTGACAAACGGAGGACCGGAAAGTTAGTTGATTGATGGATTTGGAAACTGAATCTCACCATTTTTGGCCACCTCAGCGATGATGTTGGCTACTTTGGGGGTGCAGGAAGACTGGGGGTTTAGCAGGCTGGGAAGCAGCGGGAGAACACCCATCTCCTGGATCTTCACACTGGCTTCAGTGTCTGCAAGAGAAAAAGACAAACTTTAATGGAAAAGCTTTAACAGTAAGGCTGTACTAGTATATCACCCGAACATCAGTACTGACTGATATCGGCCATCAGCTAGAATAAGATGACATTTCACCTATGTTTATCTGTTGTGTTATATTAATGGTTGCTTCTCAAATTTGTGATTAAATTTGTGGTCATTTTGAAAGACTTTAAAACAAGAACAAAAGGGGAACAGATAACAACAAAAACAAGACAAACGTATAAAAACCATTGGTATCAGCACTGGCTATCAGCCAAATTGTTATTTTAAACATCAGTACATCCCTACTTAATGGGAATGTGCATGTACGATAAACTTAACACTGAAAAATGTTACTATGAAAACCAGCCTTCTTCATTTATGTAGTTTTAATTTCCAGGATTTTCATTTCTTTATTTTTCTAGCTTCGCAAATTATAAAAACAATACTGTCTGGGGACAAAATTAACAATCATAACGATCAAAGATCAATCCATAACCAAACATGCATTTTTTTGGTGCTATCAGCTTTTCTCTACAGAGAATAAGACATAGACGGTTGTTTGTTGGCATAGTTGGCTTTGTTTTGGGTGTTGGAACAAAATCCTTGGCTGTGAATATAATACAGTAGGGGCCAGACTTTCAAATTAAAAAAAAACTGGCATGAATACCTTATTATTGTTTAATATTTAGATTTTCTTAAAAATAAGTCTACTAGAAAAAGACCTTGATCAAAGAGGCAGTTCACTAAGGAGAGATGGTTAAAATGCCCTTCTGATTGGCATTAAATATTAATCAACTTTACCTGGTTTTGACACTATTATGCAGTGTCCTGATTGGTGGAAAATGCTTGCATTGGGTCACGTTGGGTTCTCATTAATAATGAGCTGACAGAGGGATTTATAAGGGGTTTTGAACCCACAGGTCACATGCATGCATTTGACGTTGGTAATGGTAAAATGATCAATATTCTGCGTAGAGTTGGGTCAAATTCTGGTTTTGTTGGTCCGGGCTTGGAGCGTAAACCCGTTTGATTTATGCAAACCAGCTGAGATGACATTTGTCATTATGCACACTGCATAAGTTGCATGTGTTTAATAGACAGTTCATGTGTTTGTTGGGTGACAATGAGAGGAGACATGACAGCCTTAGTCTCAAAGAAAACTAAAACTGCACCAATAAGACAAAGTGTCAGCTTTGAAGCTGATGAAAGAGGTGAGTCGAAAAATGTAGACAAGGCAACATCTAAACGCTGTAGGAAAAACTTACGATGCTGATTCATGCCCTTCTTCTTCTTATTCTTCTTCTTAAGTGTTTGTTGGCGTTTGTCAGTAGATGGTCATTACAGGATAAATTATAACACTGGTTTGATTCATGATAGTTCGTTTTGAAGGAGATGTTGACTGAACGTTTAACTCTCAAACACGAGGTTCACTGTTACTAAATCTAAACCTCTGGCTTTGAATACTGATGTGAAAATATAGAATCAAATAAAGTGGTGCAACTGTCACAAGGCTGATAATAACATAAGATTTAATGCTTTTCTTTCAAAGCTGCAATATTTTCCAGTCAGCTACTGTAGGAAGAATTGCTCATTCAGCAGCCCAACGTGGGCCCTTAAACATTACTCAGCTGTCTGGCTACGTGGCTTTAATCAGTCACACATCAGCCAAGCCTCACTGACTGCACACTTTTTTAAAAGAGACCTGAAGACAAATCATTTTAGATCTGCTTTTAATTAAGGCACCACATCATTTGTTGCCTTAGTTTTAATTACTGCTTTGAAATCTTTTGTAAGTATCGTTTGTATGTCTCCAACTTATTTATTTATTTTTTATACACTTTGTTTTATTTGTCGCAATTTGTCGCAATTTCTATTGTTTAGTTTTAACATCTTACTGTGTTTTTTTTTTACCTTTTTGTCTGTGCTGATCTTACTCTGGGAAGCTTTTTGGGCTTCATATTTGCATGAAAGGTGCCATATTCAGTTGAGCCGAGTTGAGATGAAATTGGATTTCTACCTTATTTATTAACTTTTATGTTGTTTCTGCACATTTTCTTTGTGTCTCACGGTTTCTTTTGTCTTTTATTGTGGGTTACTTCGTGACATCGGGTTTTTAAATGAGCTATGAAAATAAATTTTAACAAACCGAAGGAGAGAAAATATTATTTTGCGACACAGCAGGATGAACTCAGACTGCACTCACTGTTGTTGGCGAGTGCTTTCAGCAGACAGTCCAGACAGCTCTCCACGCTGTCAGTGGCGCTGTCTGTCGACGTGAGCTTCAGCTTCTCCAGGGCTTCACTCAGGTTGTCTGCAAAGAGAAACACTGCCTGAACAAAAGCCTGAGAGGAAATGAAAAAAAATGACCAGACTAGGTTTTATAAAGTACACCCCATTCAGGAAGAGAGGAGATAAATGCTTATTGTTTTACAATGACGACTCTTTGTGCTGCTGTCACATAAAGAACAAGCTTAAGCCATCAAGTGCTGCATCTAAAAATTCCAAGTCAAAGTACTTAAGATTTGCAGTCATTACTGGCAGCGCTGAGTGTATTTCATTATGAAACAGCTGCAAGCACACAGTGTACGCAGGAATTTTGAGCACGGACTAATGGCTACCTTTTAAGATAGTAACATCTTGCTGTTCTTTTGTATTTGAAAAACAGAGACAGAACATCAGAAAGTGTAAGAAGTGTAGATGGGGAAAAAGGTCTAATAAAAATAAAGATAAGTGAGTGTTACAGATGTTTTTGTGTGCATTTTCCCTTTCCTTTCAAGTGACTTGATACATAGTGCATATTCTGCACCATTCCCAATCAGGTAGTGAACAAAATAAGTTTAAAAAAATAACTAGGGGTGAGCAATCGTGTCCACAATTTCTTACTTCAGTGAATCGTACTACTCCTGTTTCTAATTTCAAAGAGGATTTAATGATGTGGCAAGACTACAATAGGATATCTGCACATTTTCAAAGTATAAATTTAATGACTTTTACCACATTAATATCCCTAAGAGGAAAAACCAGTACCATTACTGCAGTGAAACAAATTGACAAACTAGAAGACTGTGTGCACGTTGAAAGTATGAGTGGTGTCATCTTGTAATCAAAACCCACAGCCCTTATGCCTTCAACGTGGCTACCGAGGAAAATGTGCTGAATTCTTTCTGATGACTGGCATATGGGCCTGAAAGGTTTTCCGGAGTAGACATATTCGTGGTAGACAAATCATCTCTAGTACGTCCTTCATTACTAATAATCTGAAAAAAACAAAAAAAAAAAACACACATATGTCGACCTCTACTACACATTCAACTAAGCTATTACTATTGCAATCTTCTAACATCACATGCTAGTTAAACAAAGGTTTCCTCTTCTGAAATTCACTTGTTTATCGGAGCTGCATTTTTGTGATGTTTCACAGCAGAATGACTGGCCTCATCCAAGAATTAGGAACAGAGTGGTACATCTGTACTGGATCTGCAAACACAGTTCTATTTACAGCCTGATGCACGGGACTGGTATTAATCATGTACAACAACGAGGCTATATAATGGCTCACATGCTGCCGAAAGCCTATAAAGCGAGAAGCTTAAATACAGTGCGTGTTTTATTAGAGCCAGAGATGCTTCTTCAGTACATCTATACTGCACTGCCTTCTGGATTCACTGCAAAACCTGATGAGGCCTGACCTGTCAGCTTCAGTAAGTGAGAAATTACACTTCAGGATGATACACTACTACCTTGTCCATTTCATTAGTCTCAAAATGACTTGAATGTGTTAATAGCTGTTGGATTAATACTGACTAACTGCAGCATTGTGCCTACAAACCAGGTGACAACAGTAGGAGTGCAGTGACCTGGTTGTTGCTGTCAGTTGCTACGCTGCTGCACTGCACAATCTCAGCAATGTACGGTTCAATACGACCAGAATCTCAAATCCCAATAGGTCCATTTTGCAATATAGCAAATGTCGCGAAAACTCAATGAATAAAATTCTTGATACATTTTTAATTATATACTCCACAAATAAAAGTTACTCTTATTTGATTCTATTTCTGTTTTTAATTTAGCGTTCTGCAGCATAATTTAGGTACCGTTTTCTAGACTGCGTCAGACTTTTCAGGTATGAGCTCCTCATTTTGTCACGGCCCGTCGGAGTCCTTCCCCCGTTCAGATTATCCCATTCTCTGTCGTGCTAACTCTCCTCCATGTTTGTTTGTGTTGTCTTCGGGCAAATTTGCTGCCTGCATCCGTACAGCGACAAAGAACACACAAAGTGTGGCCCAAATAATTAAAAATCTTGCTGTAAAGAGTGTGATTTGCGACACCGCAAAACAAACACTGGAGCATAATATGAAACAAACATTTTTCTAGCATCAAAGCTCTATATGGTATGTGCCTGTGTACTGCTGGCTGTGTGATATGATGATGTATATTGTGCGACAATGGAAAACATCTTGTTTATTCATAATTGCTTCATATTATGCTCTATTGTTCACATTCTTTAGCCAACATGTTTTGTCAATTGGAGACACTTTTCATTCTTTCACACAGCACTGATGCAGGTAGTGTTTTGTTTACTTGTTATATTTTCTATATTTTTTATTATGAGCCTTTTGTTGCAGTAGATTTAACTTGAAAGTGTTCCATGTTTCAGTTTGGTCTTTATATACCAAAATTCTGTATTCATTTTTGTTTGCTGCTACAATTCAAACCGTTTTACCGTTTACGAGTTTTACACGTTTGATTTTGATGTTTTGACAATAAACACATTTTATTTATTTTGTAAGTACTTGTTGTTTGTCAAGTATATAATTACTTTTCTTATAAATAACAATCTATATCAATATATTTTCAAGCGAGATAAAGTAAGAGACAAAATTGTATGGATCACTGTCGTTTGATGTTGTGTTACATAACCTGTATCCCATATTTTTGGATTTACATGTTGTGCTGCTATAGATTTTCAAACAGTGTAGGCCTGTTGTTATTTCTGTTCTGTTTGCCTTTTTGTTGTTCTTTGCACAGCTGTGTATTTTGTTAAGCGGGAGAGGAAAACCTGTGCTTGTACTATATTTTAATCAGAATCGTTGAAAACAACCGACGGGGCATCCTCAGAGTTAGGCTTATTTTTTAATCTACTATAGGCTATTATTCTTATTTGTTTTCCATTTACATGTATTGCAGCATTTTCGAACACAGAAGGAACCCGTCTTTGCAGTGCATTTTTAGATCACAGTCTGTTTTAATGAAGGTGCTCATGGCATCTCACATGTGGCTTTGACTTAGAACTGAACATTTTGTAGGAAAATATGAAGAGACATACATCGTGTATTGTCACTCGGCCTAAAAATCCAGTTTTTGGTCCATACAGTCCAGCCCTGTGTATTGAGATATGTACTGTTACTTGGATATGAAATTACCTACATCAGGATATGAGATTTTGGTCACACTGCACGACGGTCCTGTCATACAGCACATCCATGACGGATGCCACGAGTCATCTTCCTTGGATTAGACAGTGAGTTACCTTGCAAACGGTCATACAAAGACTGCTTGACGTGACGTTTGGGCATTTCACTGCATCCTGAAAGGGATTGTTTAGTAAATCTCCTGCATGTTTTCCAATGTCTATTTGTATTAAGATTGTATGCAGACCACAACAGCAGAGGGAGACGGCTGTGCTCCATGTGTGTCACCATCAAACAGTCACATTTCATAGCAGAGCAGTCCAGTTCAAACAGCAACACAAAGTGGGCTGATGGATCCTATTGCATAACAGCTGTGGAGATGGAGGAGTGCCATCCTCACCATCAGCAGCACTGCCATTTCAGCGGCTGTGCATTCATTTACCAACAATCCATTTCACGTCCCGGTTGAATTACATCGGGAAATGCAATGAACGCATCGTATTTAGGTGTCGAGAAAAGCTGAAAAGGACAAAAAAATATATAGATATTAAAAAAAAAAAAAAATCGCACGGCCAGTGTGAGTGGATAGTGGATGGAGAGTCAGGGAAGCTACCCCACCCGAGTACTGAGGCAGACACGCACACGGACGCGCACGTACACACGATTCAGCTAAAGTCAGCTTTTCAAACGGCTAATGTCTAATGAGACTGAAAACTGTCTGAAATGGCACCTGGGGTTGTATTGGAAAATGACGCCGGCGCTTGCAGGCGTTTCCATAAAGAGCGCCGCACGGTTGAACTAATGGGTGAAAACTGTTCCGTCTTAGCCGCTAGCTAGCTGTCTACTCACCCATCTCAGCAGGATGTTGCTCCGGGAAATAAACCGGGGTGTTTCGCTCTCCAGGGCAGCCGTAAACCGAGTCGTAGTAGCCCGAGGCCCCGCTTTTTTTCCCCCACACTGTTCGTCCCTTAAAAAGCCTAAAACTGGTAAAGTTAGCGGGTTGAGGTTAGCTAGCTGGCTAACAGATAGGTAGCGACAGTCAGCAGCCACGGGGCCGGTGGGTAGTCCCGCTCAGATGGATGCTGCTGTACAGCGGCCTGCACACCCGGTGTCTGCTGGCTTAACGCATCTGACTTGCTCTTATATCCACACCGACAGTCAGGACCTGCTGGCTGAGGCTCCGCTGGACGACTGCTTCAGTTTGACATGCCACAGTCAAGACAGCCCGAAAGGAGGAAACGTCTGGTTTCCGGCCGCAGCCTTCAGAATAAAAGCGTTTTGAGTCACAGTCACAGGATGCGGACCGGTAGGTGGCAGCCTGAGATGATGTCTGAAAACCAAACCCAGAATAATGTTATTGATGAACTTTGTGGAATATATCCACACAGAAAAGTAAAAGCGGCATCATAATATAAAATGTGTCGCACTTCCTGGTTCTCAACCCTGAAAGGAGGGAGGAGTCTCAATATGATCAGTAGCCTCGGTGTATCAAATGTCAAGGCATATCAAAGTGTATCAGTATTTGTGGAAAAGTAACGAAGTACATTTACTCAAGTACTGTGCAATTATGAGAAAGGCTACTTGTACTTTTTTTTTTTTTCCATTTTCCTCAGATTTATCCGGGGTCCCTGGATGTAAAGTAGCTCAAACTACAAACCCCATTTACAGAAAAGTTGGGACATTTTCTAAAATGCAATAAAAGCTCGAAACTGTGGTTTGTTAACGCGCTTCAACCTGTATTTAAGTGGCAGAAGTAAAAAAGAAAACGTGTTTTCGCTGACCAGCTTGACACGACCTTTTTAACAGAGTGAACGTTTCTGATTTATCGGCGGTGATCTGAAAATATGAAGTTCATCCTGAGGTTGGCCCTGGAGGAAAGGTCATTAGGACATTAACATTCAAAGGTCGCAGTCCCTGGTGAGTACGACTGTACTCAGTGTCCTCAGTTTGGACATTTACTTGTGAATAACCTTGTCCCTTACTTTGTCCTCATGGCGGCACTAGAGGAGCACTGATGAGGTTTTTTTTATTTATAAGGCACTTATTTTTTTAATACGGGCCCTTATAGATCAGGCTCCAATGATTGCATTATGTTGCAGGTGACGACTGTTTTTACTGACCTCTGTAAATCCGGTTTTATTCATTGTGTGCCTACAAACTGGAACAGCATGCAGAAAACACTGAAGCTCGTTTCATTTTTTATCTCTAGGGCAATTACATTTTTAAAATTTCATCATATTTTACTTCAAGCTGTCCCTGTTTTAGCTCATTCATTTGTTTCCTATTTTAATCGAGTCAATTAGTCTTAAGGTTTTATTGTTTTACTGAGTTGCCTTCCATTGTCTTTATCGCCTTCCAGTTTCGTGTTGTGATTCCAAGATAAAATAAAGGTTGATTGAAGTTGCGCTGACTGTAGCACATGAGAAAACATGAGGCAGTCACCAAAGAACCTGGCTTTATCGTCTGGAGATGATGAATATTAACTGAAATGGTCATGGTAATCAGCCACTATGTTACTGTATCTGCTTGAAATGTCTATAACAAGAAATTCAACACTGGGGCATTTTAACAACGCCAATTCAGGCTACTCTTTGAATGATGATACATTTTTAAGTAATAAATGTTTTAAGGCATTGCGAAGCACGGCACCTTTCAAAAACAGAGGCAATTCAGGATAAATAACTATGAAAAATAAAATAAACAATAGATAACAATGTCATTTATTATTAGTATTGTTTTATTATGTCACGTGTTGCACCAGTGTGTGCTTTAATGTCCAGTGCTCTTTGATAAAATAAAAAAGAAAAGGAAAAAAGCACACACACACACACACA
>JAPQRN010000011.1:5869767-5888274 GCA_037367275.1 Coranthus polyacanthus
GTGTCGTCAACATCAGAGGCGCCTGTGCAAACAGCACACAATAATCTGAGATACGAGCATTTATCGTGTATACGGGGGTATTCCATGTCAGTTCTATCCTATATATGATGGATACGGGTGCATATGTAAACACAATCTATGCAGGCGACAAAGTGTCCACATTTTAAGTGTTTATTAATGATATTTAGAGTAAACTGATATTTGCAACATGTTTGACGCTCTGTTTCAGTATAACAGCAACAGTTGCCAGTATCGGAGCAGCAGGAGTCCCCAACGCCGGGCTTGTCACCATGGTGATAGTCTTAACAGCTGTTGGATTACCAGCTAGTGACGTCACTCTGATAGTGGCGGTGGATTGGCTGCTGTAAGTCCATCTCTTATTCTTTTTCCCATACTTGAAATGTTTGATATTCGCCCTGAGGAACATGCATTTAATTGGAGTGGTGTCTTTCAGGGACCGCTTCCGTACTATGATTAACGTGCTCGGTGATGCCTACGGAGCCGGCATCGTCCAGAAGCTGTCAAAGAGGGAACTCGAGAGAATGGATCTGACGTCAGACGTGGATGTCGCCAACCCCTTCGCTCTGGAAGCCACTTTGGACGATGAAGAGTGCGAGAAGAAATCCTACGTCAACGGAGGCTTCACTGTGGACAAGACAGATGCAATCTCCTTCACTGAAACCTCCCAGTTTTAGCCTCTGGCCGGCTCAGAGGAGCAAGAAAGTGCCATACTGCTATAGAAGCAAACCCTCCATCATGTATCAGCACCATGACGAGAGTCGACCCACCCGAGCTCAGACATCAGCAATAGCAGCCTCCATGAAGCTTTTTCAAGATGACCACCCTTCTTGTTGGACATTTACAACCAAGACTAGATAAAAGTGCTTCCTTCTTACACTGAAATTGTGCCAAGATTAAGAAAAGTCAGTTTTCTTTTTAATAAGTGTTCTTTCCTGCAAAGATGCGCTTAAAAGATGGCTGTACGTGTGTGCGCATGAGAACATTCTTTTTGTTTGTGTCTGAGGTGTGTGTATATACTTTGCAAAAAAGAAAACTATTAATTTATCACTGGTAAACAAACCGATAAGCTATATTTTACAGTTCATTCCTATTTTAGTTGCTCCTTAAGATAATATTCCTCTGAAATGTATGAATAATGTTTTCGGTGTGGCTGTTGTTGAATGTCACTGTCCCACAATGCACTGCTTGTATAACTATCTTTATATTTAAACTGATCCAAACATACGAAGATTTTCTTTGTCACTGAGTTGCATGAAGCAATATGTTAAAAGAAATTCTGACTGCTGGCTGCAACCAGATTTTTTAATGGAGACTTCACAGAGACTGGAGATACTTTAATGAAAGCTTATGAAGTCATTGTACACTGTGAAATCTGAGGACATTTTAAACAAAACCAAATCACTAACATTGATTGATGGATGGACTGTGTGTAGGCAGAATAAGAACAGTACAGTATCTAAATTGTACCTTTTACAACGGTACAATTTAAAATATCTGCTAATGGGTTTGTGTGTCTATACTAACATAATTGTGTTTTCTTTTAAAGTGCAATGCCGCTACTATATTTTTAGCGTGTTGTAGCGTAGAGATGTGCTCCTGACAATAGATGCATGGCAAGCAGCCAGCTGTTAAACCTAATTTAGCAAATTATATGCCTTTTTTTATTCAAACGAGATTTGGCCGTTGCCATGTTGGCTTTCTTGGAGCCGGAAGAAGCCACATTTGGTCAAAAGGGGCGGAGATGGGGGAGTGCGAGGGGTCATGGGTGAGCTAATGCTAAACGCTAGCTTACTGACTCAATAAAATGGTGAACTTCATCAAGAATTTGCATAACAAAGTCATTTTTACGATCTTGTTAGCGTAACCTATTGATCACAACTACAGTCGAGCTGTCATTAAAAAAAAAAAACACATTATATTAAATAAACCGAAGCTCTGAAAGTCCGACTCGTCAGACATCAAAGCCTTCTATTCATCCTGAGATCTTATTGAAAGTGGAAAAAGAGATGGATTACCAGAACGCTTATTAGAGAGTTTAGCTAACACGAATGAAACCAACTCCCGAAAAAAAAAAAAAAGATTGATTTAGTATTTTAGAGAGAAGTTTCAATGGGAGCCAGGACCTTCTGGAGCCAGCACCTAGTGGTCGTCAGCGGTATTACACTCTAACATACTTCATTTTGGAGCCGAAGTCCTTGCCCCTTGTGATCAATTAGAATAATGGTCCGTAGAGCAAGGAATGCCTAGTTGCCTTGTAGCCTTTTGTTACTAGAGAAATGAAGATATTTTGTTACTTTAGACTGGATTTCTTAAAAGTCTGAAATCCAATAATCAGAATTTTAGGCCTTAAAATGTCTCAGTTTTTGTTTTAGTTTTGAGAGATATTTAAGATTGGATATAAAGCTTGATTTAAGAAAAATGCTCAGATTAGGAACTTTGGGTTTAAAGGCATTAGAGCCTACATGGGAAGCCAGGAAAACATAAAACCACTGTAAAAAGCCAATATTGTTCTGTATTCACATCTGCAGCATCACTAAAGTCTGGTCGGTCTTAAATTGCACTCAAAATGGTCTTAAAAAAGTCTCAAAAAGTCTTAAATTGAACTTGGGGGAACTTGCAGAAACCCCGCTAAAGTTATCGTGACTGCCTTTAGCGGGTAAAGAGTAACATTTTGTTTCAAAATGGGCTCTGACTGCCTAGCTGCACTGCCAACATAACAAAACATAGAGATTAAAAAGGCTTAAGGGTGGTTTACACTTCTGTGTCAAAGGCTAGCTGATGGGTGCCTGGTTCAAAATGTAATTACAGCTTGGGGCTAAGGCTAGTGTATCTTTTAGATATGATTTTCGAGTTCCAGTTTGGTGCAAGAAAAAGGAGAAAAAGATCCCAAATAGGCTTTTTTTTTTAAGTTTATCTGTACATTCAATTTACAGTCCTTAAAGGGGACATACCGTACCCATTTTTAACAAGTTAATGCGGGCCTCAGATGTCCCCAGAACGTGTTTAAGTTTCAGCTCAAAATATCTCGCAGACGTTCATTGTTCCATGTCTGTATACTTGTAATTTTCAGGCCTGTTCTAAACTGGTTGTTTCAGTGTCTGCCGCTTTAAATGCAAATAAGCTGCTGCTGCCCTTGTCCCCTTCCTGTCTGTGCCATGGATACCATCATGTAGACTCCCCACTAGGGTGCCAGGGTGGTTTTAGTTTTTCCGGTCAGTCTGGTGGTCCTGGAGGACTGGCTTAGGTCGGTGACTGTATAGTTGTGACGTCACAAATGCATAAAAATCCAAACGACTTGTTTCAGGCTCAGTTATCTGAAAAGTCTCTGAAGAGCGAGCGTTTTGATAGATAGTTCTTTTATAAATGAAACAGATATGAAAATATTATTTGTAATATGTCCCCCATGTACTTAATGGCAGTAATGACTGAAGTGTTAGATAAAACTATCCAACAGGCCTTGTAGTCAGTGATTATTGATGCTTTGATACCACAAATATTTGCACTTAATTCTACCCGGCTGCACTTGTGATATGATTAAGCTAGAGAAAAAGCTTTTTGCTCTTATATATGTTTGTCCATGTCTGTAAGCTTCTTTCTTTTTTTTTTTTACTTTGTGCAGCATCTGCATACCACGATGCTGGCACATAGTTCACATGTACCTACAGAAGGCTACAGAGTCAGGAAATGTTGACACGGAACAGTCAACTTGAAAAGACATCACGAGCTACCAGCAGTGGTATTATGGGTTTTTTTTCTAATACGTATGCCTTTCATATGAGAATGTTTGAAAAACGCAGTGAGTGCTGGTTCCAAACATGATCATTAATGCCATTACTTCTCTGTCGAAGAAACCCAGATCACTTTTCTTGTCCAATATCACAAACGTCTGAGCCAGATATCAGCATATCAACTCCCCACAACCTGATTACACTCCCCTTACCCATCATACTTCAATATGCGCAGCAGACAATACATCCTCTGAACAAACGTGTAGACATACAGTAATTCGGTCAGACAGTCACCAGCTTCTACTTTACTCATTTCTGTCATCGAGCTCAGTAAATCACATAAGAAACACTTGTGAGATTTTATCTGATTGATGTGATGTACTGTTCTTAAGCAACAGCTAATGTGCCAATGCCTACTTACATTAGTAATCCTAGCATAGTAAATTAATGTTAGCAAACGCTATTATATCTTTAAAATCCTCTGCCAGGTAGAAACGCTATTTTCAGTGGTCCAGCTTGTGAGAAAATGCTTGTAAAATAATTTTTCTGCTTGGTGTAAAATACAAATCTTAAAGCAACAACTATTGTGACAATGCAATGCTCATATAAAGCTATACAACATAGAAAATTAGTTCCTTATCTTTCAAATTAACTGGGTATTGTGCAGATTTTTTGACTGTAGATGTCCCTATACTGCCAAATGGGCTATTTTTGAAATGAAACATGGGTGAATGAAGCTTGTTTGTATTTCTATATTGATCAGAGATAACATGCAGATAAATCATATAAATCAGGTTGTATTCTACATTTCAAAAGCACACTTAAATGTCATCAACTCTAATGCTGTACAGACAACTACCGTGTGCAACATTATGTGTAACAGCAACCTAATAAAAACGACTGCTCATTGTTTTTGTCTGGTTCTGTCAACTCGGTTCATATTAGGAAAAATGACTCATTATTCACTGAGATTTTTGGACTCAGCAAATAAGTACAGGCAGAATAATTACTAGTTTGAAAATGAACCATTATCTCTGTCTACCTGATGATGACAGCTAGCTTTGTTAAAACAGACTACACAAACCACTGCCACCAAGTCTGCACTGCCACTAAGGCCTGGACACCAAAATGGACTTCTGTTTCAACATCCATTCGACAATAGATCACAATGTTCCTAAGAGTACCAGTGCTTAATGCCTCACACACACACAGAGAAGAGCTATTTCTCTGATATACGGCAGCAGTTCGCAGAGAGCAGCCTCGCCCGAGACACAATTTGCTTTTAATAGTCTTTTAGGTGATTTACCAGAGGACTCCACAATGTCAGCCGAACTGCGACACATGAAGTCAAACCCACACAACTACACATCTCCAGTCTGGATTTTATTTTTAATTCTAAAAGGGTTATTTTAACACGGTGCAAGTCGTTTTACCAGGCATTAGTAGAGTAAGTGTGGACATTTATCAAACCACTGCAATGATCACCCAAATACACCGTGATACAGGCTGTCATTTGTGCGCACACACACACACACACACACACACACACACACACACACACACACCTACACACACACCAGAAGAGTCAAGACATCTGATGACTTCTTGGCAAGTTGATGATGACTTTTTATCTGGATGGAGAGAAGAAGGCAGGAGTAATGTGAATTGAATATCACCAAAACACGGTTTAGTTGGCGTACTTTACTTTACATCCCATGAAGTAACATAAAGTAAATAAACATCACTTTGCCTGTGGATGAAGTGTCACATACACTATAGATAATCTATGGAACACCATTGACGTTTTTCACTCTTTCATGCATGAATTGTGGGAAAAATTATCCATATTTTAAAGATAGAAGAAGAGATACATAAACGTCTAAATTCAGGGTACTCTTGTAAGAATACACATTCATTTCAGGTTTTGAATGACTGTTGCATCCTGTAGCTGTTCAGTGATAAGATTTTTCAGGATATTAAACATGCAGAATGACATCTGTCATGGATCTAGTTCTCGACAGTTTGTATCCAGCGTCTCAAAACAGGATACATCAAAAATGTGTGAAAATGGGGAATCTTCCGGATTTGTCCGCATGCATTTATTCCAGTGAGAAGTAAAGAAATCAGGTCCACCTCACCTCTCCAGAGCCTGGCTGGGTGATCATGGTGGACCTGGAGAGATGGACCTTCTGGCTAAAACCTCATCTACCTCAGAGTTTGTGACCCCCTGAAACACATCAACCATTGCATGTAAGAAACAATCACCCATTTGTGATGCTGAATGTGGTCCTGGAAGAACCTCACTTCTGAACATGCAAATTACATGAATTGAAACAGAGAGCACTCGAGTGTGACCTGCAGGCATTTCACCAGGGGAAACACCAGACACAAGCTCACACTGACTCTGTGATATTTATTGTCAGTAATGTTATTCATTACTTACATAGACAAGTCGGCGTACAGCTTTTGGAGTTGTAAGGAGTCCTCGTACACGCTCGTGGACTTCTTCCCAGACTCGGTGAGAGCTGGACAGAGATCTAAACAAAACAACAATACCTGACAGTGAGGAACTGACTGGGGTTGACTGACATATTTGAGAAGCCCTCGTGAGACTGCTGAAAAACAAGCAAACATGCACTGACTTTTTTTTTTTTTGCATATTCTTCCGTTAGTCTTCTGTTATGATGAGGATCATAATGTATTTGGTTAAAAGTTCAGTGTGTAATCTTTAGTAGCATCTAGCGATTGCAACTGAATTATTCATACGAAGAAGTGCAGTTGGAGCTACTGTAGAAACATGCTGGCACAACATGGTGGACCTGAAACCTCTGTAGATATAAATGGCTTATTCTAAGGTAAAAAAACACAACTATTCTTATTTTTAGGTGATTACACACTAATGAAAACCTAATTCTGAATATTATATATAATTTCTGCAGCTAGATCCCCCTAATTCTAACACAGTGACCCTTTAAATACTACACTTGGCGACAATGTGCACGTTGGTTTCAATATAAAATGCTATAAAATGTATGCTTATACAATAAATGCTGTTCAAAACTACTTGACAAACGTACCTGCTGTGTGTAGCTGGTTCCCTGTAAGACTGCCACACTGCTGAAGGCTCAGGACCATCTGAAGAGCTGGAGTCTTCTTCAGCTGACCTTCCACCCTGACGGTCGAAGCAGAGAGGAGTCGGTCAGTTCAGGAAGAACACACACTACTTCCTGTCAGCACCTGCTTCTACAATGAGGGTTGTCAAGTGGGCACAGGTTTTGGCCAAAGTCTTTTGCATAGATTGTTTCAAAAAGCTACATTTGTTTATATTTCTGTCACAGTGTGAAATAAATGATGCTTTTGTTGTCAATCTTGCCAGGTATCTCTAGTAACTGTCTTACTGTACTGTAAAACTTAATTTTAGAAGAGTTAATGGTCGTTGTTAGGGCACAGCCCAGAGCAGCCTTTTGGGGCTTATTACTATAGTTTGAACTTTGGACAGAGCCAGGCTACATGTTTTCCCCTGTTCCCTTTATGCTACGCTAGGCTAACAAGCCCAGACTCCTTCTCTCCACTTCATGAACACTTTATGGATTGATAGACTGACATCATGCAATCTCTTCACCGAAATATTGAAATAGTCCATTCTCCAAAACATTTCCTAAATAGTTCTTTATCACTTGCAACAACAACTTCCTGAACAACAAATCAAGGAAAAGGAGAAACACCAAACGTACCACACCGTTAGATAAAGATGGACTTCGGCCCAGTGAAGAAAATCTCACTGCAACGCCAAAAAGAACAAAAAAGAAATACATTTTTACAAATTTCCAAACAGATAACATTATAAATAAAAAGTAGGTTTACATCATCAGAATAACAGTCAGCCCCACACCTTGTTACAGTAAAGTAGGCCATGTCAAGAGAGCAGTATAACAATTACAGAACATTTTACAAGCTCTTTTTGCTGAGTTGTTTAGGATTGTAAGCCATGTTTAGTAGGAACATCATGACATAATGAGGTGGTCTACCTGTGGAAGGAGACCTAGCCACAGCAGAAGAGGACTTTGTAAATATTGTTGAGTGGTGTGGTGATGTGGATCGACTGGCTCCAGGCCATGAAGCCAGCATCTAGATAAAAAGATAAGGGCACAGTAAGCAGGTTGGTAGGTCACAAGGTGTGTTACCCTGGGGTCACACTCATCTCAGGACAGAGGTTGAGCCGTTTTAGTGTGATATTGTGAAAAAGAAAAAAAACTTAAACCGGCAGGAAGTGAAGTCGTTGCTGCCTAAAATACATTTTCAGTGGATAGTATCATAAAAGGTGTTTTCTTTCTTCAACATGTATTTTGTAAAATTTCCATTCCATCTTTTTGGCTTTTACACCTAATGGTGCCTCGAAGTGCTAAAATTCAGAGGTGGGAAGTAGTATAAATACTTTGTTTCTATACATAAGTAGAGTTTTCAGGTTTTGGTACTAATGTATTTTTCTGACAACTTTCTACTTTTACTCCCTACATTTTAACACAAATCTGTGGGGAGTACATTTAACTTTATCTTTTCAAAACAGACTTGTTACTTTAATTTTAATGCATTTGAGGGGAATTATAGATACATTTTATTTCGTATCATTGCACGCCATCCCTACATCAAAACTGGTTTCAACCTAAAGTGATGGGGACAGTATGGGGAGTCGTAACTCTTCATACACACATTGCTGGACTCACTGGAATAGCTACTTCTCTGACGTGCTGTATTAGGGTTAATGTTTAGAAACAGCAGTGATACCACAAGCTAAACCAGCTTTCATAGTTTGAGCCAAAGGGTTAAACTTTTCCACAAGCAACAGGTGAATTTCATACGATAATAAACAGATTCACTCGGTTGCTTCACCACGCAATCACAAGGTGCTGCTGAAGGTGGAGTTGGTTTGAACTACTTTATATCCGTGTTTTATATGGACTCATCACATGATTAACGGGACATACACAAATCTGTTTTCAGGTTTTAGACTTTTCCTCTAATCTTGGATTTTTTGTGATATATTAGATGATTTGAATATTTATTGAAATGAAACCATGTGAAATGAGGGAAAATCACTATTTGCTAGAGCTTTTAACAACTCACAGACATGTGAAACGTGTGACCCCGACTCCACACGTCTTTTTGTAAGACATCAGGAGAGAAAAAGGTTAACCCACTGGTTTAATCTTTAACAATGAGTTGTATTGTAAAAGCTTGTAATACTACATTTTTGGTCAGTTCTTCATTTGACAAATAACTAAAGCTGTCAGACAAATGCAAGGGAGTGAATACTACAATGTCCCTCTGCAATGTAGTGGACTGAAAGTAGAAAGTTGTAGAAAATGGAAATACTGGAGTAAAGTACAAGTACTTCAAAATTGTACTCATGTACAGTACTTGTGTCAACATAGTTACTTTTCACCACTGTAAACAACTCAGACTCTTACTGATGAGATATTACATAAAATGGAAAAATATATACATTTTTTCAAAGGTGAAAGAATTCACAGTGATATCTGTATTACATTAAACTACAGGTTAAAAGGTAACGTAACTTAACGTGTCTCTGCCATCTGCTGGCTGGAAATGTTTATGTGTTGTGTTTTCTTACAGGCTTAGAGGTGCGGTTTGTGTCCAAGTCATCTGGGCTGGGAGTTGCAGAATCCAGGCTGAGCCGGGCCAGGCGCTGGGTGTTTCCAGCTCTCAGCGGGGACATGGACCGGGATCTGGAAATGTATGATGAGGAATTGGCAGTGCGGCACCCCCTGGCACTTCGTCTCCTTCCCAGGGCTTGAGGTTTCCTTTGCGGAGAGGAGGTCCTGGGCCTGCTGGAGCGTTTTCTTTGCCTCTTAATCACTGGCCTCTGGAAAAAAAAGACTGGATGTTACAAAAAATATCTGCCTTCAGGCTACACTACAGATTGAATAGGATGACAAACACTTGTTTGTTCCCAGTGCAATGACTCTATTAAACGGTCAAGTAGCTGCTATTTAAAGTTTTAAAAATTATTTAGGTTTTTGTTGGTTTTTAAAGGATTTATTGTATGTATTTCTTATTTTATCTACTTAGAATTGTCTAAGGTGTTTGCGTGTTTAGCTCTGGTTGCAACCACACGGCCCATAAAGACGGCACTGAACTGAACTACGTGCAACTAAAGAATCAAAAAATCGACAGATCACTGACTGGAAAACACTTTGCAAGATCAGTGTTAAACCAACATGTATCATTTCGGTTTTGGTCCCTTCCAGACACATTCAACTCTGAAGTAAGAAAATTCTCAGTGATTATATTTTTTTTACCATTGGTACATTGGGGTAAATGTTGATCTCTGCATCAGGTGGACACTCAAGGATGGTTGTTTTGGTGGAAAACTCCATTCTTGGAGCGATACCCTGTCAAACAGAAAGGAGATGTACAGTCAGACATTATTTCACAATATCTTCCTGCCATAGATGCCAAGAGGTGCGGCCGCTCAATGTTACATTAAGAACTGACAAATAAGTTAAATGATTTTTTGTTGCAATTATTAATAGGATCCCCTCACACCTTGTAACAACTGTCAATAAAGTCAGACAAATACTTTCTGTGTGGGTTAATAACTAATGAGATAAAAGATCAAGTTCAACTCCACCCCAAATTTTAAATTAATTTTGTTTAGTATATCTCTGATAAGTAGGCTGAAAGTATACTCTCTCATTTTTAGTTTAAAAGAAGTGTACTAATGTCACGCTTGAATATATTTTTGGTAAGAAGAACCATCATGTGAAGACAGATTTTTGGAACCACAAGTTCATAGCACAAGTTTAGGGGTTATTTCCCATTTGTATCATCTTACTTGTACTAATGCAAATGTCTGTTCAGTTACTCCTCATCATATTGACACATTTCACCTTCAAAGCATATCATTTATTACGGTCACTACACCAAAGTCCCACCAATTATTCTGCTAGTGATCTTTTGATGCTAAAAGAAACATCACACATGACGGTGCATTTTAAAAGTAAGGTGTCAAAGGTTAAACTTACTGGAAAGTGTGATGCCCGTGTCATTAGAACCTCTCGGTCCACTCCAGAGAAGGAGGGAACCAGTTTGGGTTCTGGGAATAAGAAACTCCGAGCGTCTTCCTCGAAGCAGGCGAGAGTGTCCCCCACTGACAAACAAAACACCCCTGTTACACAACTGTGAAGACATTGTAGCTGGAAGCAGCTCCCTGATAATTTAAACAACAACTTGTATTTTCAGAGAAAGAGGGTTAAAGTTGAAGATGAAGTGACCGTCATTCTGATCAGTAATGTAGTTAGTGAAGAACAGAAAATTCTACATAAGTTCACCTGGAGGAATCAGCTGCACCAGTTCAATTCTGACCGTCTCATCTGAGGAGAAGAAACATCCAAGGTAAGATTTCCGCATACCGTACCACTACATGACCCAGACATGTACAACAATACATTTTATGGCTTGTTATTTTGTACTTTATACACACACAAGAATGCTAAAGGTTTTCTGCGATCACATAACACCATACCACAGCGCTGTGGCAGTAGAGAGCTGTTTCTCAAACCCATAAGGAGGACATTTGTTTGTATATGTTTGATAAATGATATATGCTTATCAGATAAAAACAGCATAAATACCCACATTAAGAACAGTGGATGAAACAATATCATTTATACTCTAAAAACAAACTGAAGTCATATTTTTAAGGATAGCGAAAGAATTTCTAGCTGGTGAAATGTAATATTTAGGTAATGTTTCATTTCAATAGAGAAATTACATACAATCAAGTATCAGATCAGAGTCTTTGAGACTCCAGAACAAGTCATAATATTTGGTAAAACACAACAGAAATGGCAATAAATGATACAATTATTTTGCTAAATGTTTGATCTTTTATTGAGATGTAAATAAATATGAACAATTTCAGACAAAAAAGGATTTAGTTTGATGTGTAAGAGGAGCCGAAATAGATTTTATAACCCTCTCATATAATATAAGGCAACACCTGCCTCATCTAGAAACAAAACATCAAGTAACTTACACTCAAGCATCACCGCAATGTCTCCAGGGTCAACTGCATGTCTGAAAATCTGGACACAAACACATACATCTTAATCCTCAAATCATGCTGATATATGCTACACTATATACATTTAGTTCATACTTTGTTTCTGTGAGGAACAACGTACAAAAACATGAATCTGATGGGAGAAGAGGTGGTCACAAATAGTAATACGTGAGTGTAAAATTACAAATACATATGGAATGTGAAAACTTGCCTTTTCAAAGGTCATCTTCTCGTGAAACAGCAGAGGGAAGACAGCGGGGAGGCACTCCGACTGACGGTATTGACCCATAAAGCACATGCTGAGGTAGATATCATCCTTGGCTGACAGATGAACTCCTGGACAAGAGACCTGAGAGCAGTGGAGGACCACATTAGCTCAATGTGTCAGGGGATTTACAATAATATGAGTTTTCTGTATTTACCACTCGTTGCCAGGAGAGGGTGACAGAGTCTCAAAAGCAGCAGTTTCCCTTTTCTCCCTGTATTACCTCCACAAAGGAGCCAGGGAGAACATGTTCTACTGGCGTACGTCCGTTTGTCTTACTTTTTGTCAAATCCTCCTGGTTTTTTGTGTGTGAGTCAACAGTGACAGATACAGATACAGATAAACTTTATTGATCCCCAGGGGGAAATTCATTAATTACAGATGATTTAATTTTGGCCCTTATAGTTCAAAGGACAAGGTAAGGAAAAAATCCCCAAAATTCCCATTTGTTTAACATGGAGCGAATTAAAAAAAAAAAATCATGTCTCGATCAAAACTCATTTGATTTTGATTCTAATTCACCACATACGTGTATAGTGTGAAGACACAAAAAGTTAGACCGTGAAAAGTCGACGGTCAAGGTCACAGTAGACAGTTTTCTAAAAATCACTATATATCAACGTTTTCTACACGGATTTCTTTCATATTTTAGTTGAGGTATCGTTGAACCACTGTCTTCCACAATACAGAATAAAAAAATGTGTGCACATAGTAACAAAATGCATGATGGTATGGTATGTGGTTGTGGGGATTTGAGCTGCCTTGGCGGAGGTTTGTTTCTATGTTTCTGTCTTCTTCAAAGGTATTTATTAAAATAAAGTTTTATACATTAGTTCACGCACAATTGCCACAAAGTAGAACGTGTTAATAGCATCTATAAGATTCGGTATTCTCAGAAAATTCAGGATGTCGTGTCAATACCCAACTTTTAACATTTCTCTTCATATTGGGTGTCCATATATTATCTTGTTAAGCTATTCCTGCTTCAACTTACTGGCATTTGTTTGCACTAAACTATCCAGCTGACACAGGTGTAAGAAGCGAGACCTTTTTACACAGATCATGCAAAACAATACCTTCACAATGAGCTGACTTATCTTAAGAGGAGAATGTTCTTAACCCATAAAGTAACTAGCTAGTTACTTTGTAATGTCAAAAGTAGTGACTAAAACTGTTGTGGAGTAAAAAGTACAATGTTTGCATCTGAAATATAGAGGAGCGGAAGCATAAAGTTGCATAAAATGGAAATATGAGTGAAATACACGTGAAGTTCCTCAGATTTGTAGAGTTAGAGTCTTTAGTTACACCTTACCACTGCCATTTGGAGATCATCTTTTAAAATGCTATGCTGCTAAAATAGTGAAGTATCAGCAGAAAGTAATGTAAATATCTGGGAGGATGTAACTTCAAGGACTCTTCATAATGGTTTCCACTGTAAAATCCTGAACATGTAGCTAGCTAAACAGCCTATTACCGTTATGGCAGGTGGAGGTGACAATGTACTGGGCCGTTTTTCAGAGATACCAGGTCACCGCCAGAGCCCACTTTGTGTGGATAGAAACCTAGCTTAAAAATGACTTTAGTTCGGCGTCTCGGAGCCTCGTCGCTTCATACAGTCGGCGTCCGAAGCCCAGACACAGTAACGCAGCTAGGTCGACGATATTAAAATGAGGTGGAGACTCGAGTTTGACGTGTTGTTTTTAACAAACCAAAAAAAAAAAACAACCAAAAACAATGTAGCGTTGCAACACAAGAGGGGAGGCGCGGAATTAACGAAGAAAATGACATGTCTTACCGCTCTGAACTTTACTTCAACCACCACTTTCAGTGCTTTTCGAGACATTGGACTCTTCTCTCAAAAGGTGCTAAGTGTCTATTAGCCTAACGCTCCTCTTCAGAGTCAACTTACCGTGTTGCCATGGATACTACAACTTCCGGTTTTTAGTTGCTACTCCAACCAGGGCAGATCAGGTTTTGGGTCTTACAGCAGGTCTCCAGCAAATTCAAGACTCGCTTCACATCAATTAACTCATGTAAAGTATCCACATTATTTTTGACAGCAAGGCATGTTTTCATTTTGTTCTGCAGTTACATAAGTCTATCTCCTTTAATATTCAACTATGGGCATGCTATGTCCAAAAAAAAAAAAAAAAGTATAAAAATAATGTTTTTTCATTTTTATTTGTGTGAAACTATATTTAGCCACGTTCCTATAAAATTAAAGCACAACAACAAATCAAATTTCTAAATATTTATATTTTGAAAATACAACCCTCAAAATATCTTTAACATGTTTGAAATATTGACTTTCAAGTAAATCAACTGTCACGTGTCTTGGGTTTGCCGGTCATTTCAAAACAAAAAATACAAAGATATTTTTAAATGTAATGACAACGGCATCCTTATATCCAAACCGAGCTGCTCTGTTTGTATCGGTCCACCTGAGCAACTACCTGCTGAAGGAGGCGCAACATAAAACTTTTAATAAATATGTGGGTAAAAATTTAAACAAAAAGGAGGATTTCGAACAAAAATAGATGCTTTGTGAACGGAAACAGCTTCAGCATCGGTAAATCTCATCCCCTTTCGTATCCACAGTATCAGCTGTCCTTGTAAGTTTTAGGCTTTTTTCTCCGTTTGGTCTGGTGTGTCCGCATCCGAATCAGAGTCTGAATCATCTTCTTTATCCTGAGCGTTTGTTTCGTCCGGATCGACAGCCACGGCGCCTTTCCTCTGCGGCAGGATGGTGAAGAAGGCTTCCTGCCAGCTGCCCTTCTCCAGATACGCCAGGATGATCTCAAACACTGCAGGAGACATTATATTGATATTAAAAGACAGAGCCAAAGGGTCAATTGAATGAACTCACTACCCAGCCATCCTCCACTTCGCCCTGCGCCCTCATTGGTGTTCCAAGTTTCTTGTAGATTCCTTCAATTATTCTTAAGGTTGTATTGTTTACTGAATTTCCATTTTGCTGGATATTTAACAGACGTGGAACAAGCCTGGAAAACGAAGCCTACAGGTTTACTACAGGAATAAATATCAAGTTAAAAATAATAGTTGTGTAGTTAGCGAGACATGCTAAATTTAGCAAGTTAAATCAAAGCAAACACAGATGTAGTCCATTCCTCACATGTACGCCCCTGTGTTGTTGAATGGTGATGTTAAAGGAAAATACGACTGTCCAAAGTCCTCAGTCATTGTATATAAACCTTACTGCTATGGTAGAGTAGAAAATTGCTAATAATAGACATTACTGTTTCATAGAAAAGATTAGCAATCAATCAAGTCAACAGCAAAACCACAAGCCTAATTACAACTTAAACTGGTCAGTGAATAAATCCGGTTTCTTTAGCCTGAAAACAGTTATAGATTCTTGTGGAAAAATCTTAACGCTGGTCGGGATATGAAATAAATATCGATCTCAAAGTGTCAAAGTCTGCAAAGTTTTATTTGAAGCTTCAAAAAGGCACAGGTCATACAGAGTACAAAAGTAGTCTGCAAGAGTGAGCAAAACAGAAGATGTGTGAATGTGTCTTATATGGGGAGTGGGTGTGTAAAGGTTCGTGTGCTGTTGCTGTGCAGGTTAAAATGTGGGCAGCAGTTGGTATCTGTTTATACCAGGAGCTGAATGTTGTGAAACTGAGTTATCAGTACGTGATAGGGACCAGAGAAATACAGGGCATGCTGACCTGAAGACACAGGAGCAGCATAATGTGCAAACTTTAGGTGAACAAAGTACAAAATTGATGTGCTTTATGTGAGTTATATTCGTAAATTGCCATAACGTGATGAATAACATTAACTGCATACTTTGATCTAACAGGCTAAACTTACCGTGGTTGACAGCGAGAACTTTGCGACTGTTCATCTTGACGAAGCTGCTCAGAGGAAGCTGGGCGTGATCGATTCCCAGCTCCTTCGCTCTGTCGAAGGTGATGCCCTGCAAACCAAACCCAGACATTAAACCGGCTCAAATCAGACATGACGCGGAGGCACTGTTTATGCCACGTCTCCGTCATTGATTCATCTTCATTTCTCAAACCAGGAGCTAAAAACCCAGTCAGACCTTATGGTGGTTGTGGTCCACCAGACCTCCGATAATGTAGGCCTTGCTTTGGTCCAGCTCCGCGAGGACGTTTGGAGAGTCTGATGTCAGGTACACCAGCTCTTCTTTGGCCACGACTTCCCTGTAGTGCTCGGTTTTGATGGTTATGTCCTGCACATAGATTTAACAAATACACAGCCAAAATTAGAACAATATTTCAATGATGAAAACTATCCTAGATCTACTAAACTACCTGTATAAATATAAAACTGTTTAATAAATTACTGTTGATGGTTAAGGTTAACAAGACTGAAAATATCACAACATCTGAATTAAATGACAACATGTTCAATATTCAGTTGTTAGGTTTGTGCTCCTCTCTGACCGAAAACAGTCTTTAAGTGCGTTGAGTCCCATCTTATAATAATATTTCAGCTACTCATTAAGTGAGCGCACAGCTTAACAGACTTACCTTCCAATTCACCCATCCTTTGTCCTTTTCATCCATGCTCTGTTTCAACTGTCCACCCAGGCTGGTCAGAATAAACTGTGGAAGTGAGAGCAGAGGTCACACAACAGACAGGTTTGTTTCTACTGGGTTTTATGTGTAAGCCACTGACCTGCACAGGATGTAAGGCTCGTCTGTTCTCAGCGTAGCACCGCTGGATCTGTTTGTGAAGCTTCCTAACATCCTAGAGAGGAAAACAAATTGTGAAGAGATGCAGTTTTTCCCCCCACAACAAAGATACACACAGTGGGTGTGCGTCGATGTCTTGTTTACCTTCATGAGCATGAGATCATCGAAGCTGCAGTCCACCACCAGCCTCAGCGAGCTGGGCGTCACCTCTCTGCGTGGACGTTTCTTGGCACTCTGAGCTTCTCCTCCCTCCTCCTCCTCCTCCTCCTGATGATGATGATGATGATTCTGCCTCTGCAGGCGGCGCTGCTGTTTCCTCTCCTTTCGTCTCTGCCTGCAGCCGAAAGCACAGGTCACAGTGTTCAATGATTGGACACAAAACTACAGACTCTTAGACTGTGATAACATATTTAGAAACATGGCCCTGTTATGTTGAAACTATGTACATTTTAGGGCTGAACGATGTGCAAAAAAAATGTATATTTTTAACAGATATTGCGATTGTGATATGGGACACCATTTTAGTAGGAATGTTGAACTTTGTATTTCACTGAAAAACATAATGATGAGCCTGTTCTCTTACATGTGGAGTATATGTTTTATAGGCTGGGGCATCTGTGTAAGCACCACAATGCTTCATTTATAATGTTATGTCGAGAGATATTTTGCCCATATCAAAAAAGGAATATCTGCTACTTGTCCATACTGTGATTTCAATAATATTCAGCCCTGATTAACTGTCAGCCCACAATGTATGCATGTGCATAAAACCTTACGCATTTTGAAGCATGAAATTATTAAGGAAATGCTGAAAAATAGAGGGTCCAGGTACCAGCATGAACCTAAAGGAGTCTGTGTTGTGTTTCATTGCAGCAAGGAGCCACTGTTCCTTTCCTTGTGACCAAAAGATGATCAATATCCCAGTGGACTTTATATTAGTTTAGATTAGTTATAACCTGGAAATAACATTGAAATGATATGACAAGCCGTTTTACGATTTGTTGAAACACACTCCTACTTGTAATTACAATTTACAAATCCATTTCTCCTAGTTCAGCGTGTACTCCAGGTCGTAAATGGAAAGCAGTCACACATGTAGTTTAGTTCATGGGTGGATCAGGCTGCAGAGCTAACACTTACTTTCGCAGCTCCCTTTCCTCCTCCCATTTCTGCTGCTTCAGAAGCTTCTTCCTTTGCCTTTTGGACAGGGTTTCTGCTGCCGCTTCTCCACTTCCGTTCACAGTGTCCACATTTTCACTCTCCTGCGGACACGGAGACCCACTCTTGGCGCTCTCTTCAGCCATCAGTGCAGAAGAAGGTGGATGTTGTCAGGTGGATGTTGGTGTTAGCTTGTCGGCTGGCCTTCGCAGGGAGCTAATCGGCAGCATTTGACACAAAAATCGAAGTTCGTCACTTCGTAATTTCACGAGAGGTTTAAAGGAAAGTCATCTCTCAGAGACCTAACGACCGACACGCAGGCAGAACAATAAAAAAATAAACTCAACAAAGAAGCGAACTGTTCCCCACTCGGCCAGTCCCACATGCATGTTATGCTGGCGCAAATAGATAACGTCATTTAAACGCGCCAGATGCGTTCAAGTATGTACGGACATTGGAAGGTCCGAGAAAAATGTGTGAAAATAAGACCAACGTTTCTGTAACAACTGAGATGTGATTTCTAAATTTTAATGTTACAATAAACCTTTAAGTTATGCAATAAAT
>JAPQRN010000011.1:5888374-5902328 GCA_037367275.1 Coranthus polyacanthus
ATATACACGTACCTTACCAGATTTTATTGTGTTTTAGTAGAATTCGATTTGTATATCAACTCCTTTGCCCTTATGAAAAAACAACAAGTGTACACACAATGCAATATTTTGTTGTTTGATACATGCTGATTTTTGTTGCTGATATTTTTGTTTGTTCATTATGTCTGCCTTATTTTATTCACCAAATCATATGGAAATTTGAAATGCTTATGCATATCTTTTATGTCTGTAAGCTGATTGTCTATTTATGTTCATAATGTTCAATAAAAACATATGTGCAGATGTGGAGGGCAGCAGCGCAAATGACAGTTAATATAGAATGCATTGGAGATTGTTGTGTGTCCAAGATCACCCTAGTTTTAAACCTCGTTCAGGTAGTTTCAGACTTATATTAGACATGCATGCAGACACAAAAGGAAAACCTAAAGTGACAAGTTGATGGTTGTATAAGATCCTTGCTTTCTATGTAACAATCGATTTACAGGACTAAATGTAAAGGTAGATAAACAAATCAGAACTATTTAAGCACAAAGATAGTGATACTGCAACATGAAGTGCACTGTAAGACGAGAGGCATGTGTGTGTTATGGCTCTGGATGTGCAGGAATGTGCTGCAGACACATGGATCAGATACCTCTGCTGTGTGTGTGTGTGTGTGTGTGTGTGTCTGTGTGTGTGCACGCACAGCCAGGGCTCTGCAACGTGAGCCTGCATCCGTCCACCTCCATACCCCCCTAACCCACTTTTAAGTGTGGGCCCAGAGCCAGCAGAGAAACCTCCAACACCCACTGCCTATGTAGAACACATTCCTACATCTACACGGCTAAGACACGCTTCCTACATGCAAACGCGCCCATAAATTGTAAGCGGTGGTGAATGGGATGTTATGTTAAATTGAAACCAAAAATGACAAAATACTACTATTACTACTACTAGTACTGCCATCAGAATGTGTAATACTGTAGCCGTTACTACGACTACAACTTACTACATTTATCACCACTCACTACCACCACTATTTACTTGTAAATAATTAATTCATTAATTGTTTTATTGTACTGTGTGTTGAGCTACAGGGGATTCATAAAGTGCATCTTAATCATTCATGTTTATTCCAGCTTGTACATGCATAAATGAGAGAAGATACCAAAAAATAATCTAAGAAAATTAACTCTGGATGAATAAAATGTGTTATAAAGAAAAACGTACCTGCTGAGTTTGGTGTCTTCTGTCTCAGTGCAGTGGAGATTCAGACTAAACGGTACAGTTCAATACAGTTACAGTATAGTTCACACTATAAGATAATGTACTTATTTCTGCAATCATAGCATGAGGGGAAAAAATAGAAGCTCAACACATTGTAAAACGCAAAATGAAAATGCATGAAGGGGTGTCGTTTTTAGCTTCAGCTACATGTGGTTCATACTCCAGGCCATTAATTGAAAAAGCAAAAGAAATGAGAGAAAAAGATCTGCAAAACAGTTTCACATTTATTGAATTTTCACAAAAAACATAACCAACAGCTTCTGGTGCAGTCACTTTAAAATTTACATTTGAAAAATTGTCTACAACAAAGCATCGTTACATCCTTATTGTCATTTCTGGACGGACACTGTAGGATTTTGTAATGTCTCATTTCCTTCCATCCGTCTTAAAATGACATCTCCGTGCTGTGCGTTCATTCATTTCACTCCAAATAAAAGTCCCCTCGTTCCAAAAAAACCCCCCCAAACCTCCTCACGTTTTCTCTGCAAAACAAAACAACTTTCTTATACCCTCATAATATCCGCCGTCCGTCCAAAAAGTTCATAGTGATCAAAAAAAGCAGCAGGGTATTTAATGACCCGGTTTAAAACTTTCATCTTGTTTTATTGTCCTGTGATTCAGAGCTGCAAGTCACAGTGAAGCATCACAGCATCAGACAAGTGGAAAAAAATATATATTTACACGTACACAGAACTTCATCTGTCGAAAGCAGAGATTTATAAAACAAATCATCTTCATGCACATTCACGAAAAGTGCAGAGAAAGAAAGAAGAAAAAAAAAAAACACCAACCAACGTGATGGATGATTTCACTGACTGAATAAATGCTTCGTCAAAAGAACCACCTGAAGAGTGTCTGGCAAACTATTAAAATGTGAATTTAGTGCATTTTAGAGGCGATTAAACAAGGTTATTTAGGTGAGCGTCGGCAAATATACACAGGTTTGGAAGACTTCAAAATGAGTCGGCGAAATCTGAAAAATGAAATAGTCTAGAAAGAGATTTAAAGAGAAAGAGAATATTCTAATGTTATTGTTTGTCAGAACAGAACACATTTACGTGTCTATTAATCTCCAACATTTCAACCCATGATACAAATAAGGTGACTAATGACGTGTTAAAAAATACTCAAACATCCCATAAGTTAAAACTGAAAGTCACATAAACAAGTCTGTTTAATCGGCGAATCACAAGTTAAATCTCAAACTCATTCCCTGACTTGTACTTTTGTACATACTCCAAACACAGATAGAAAAACAGTGTCATAACGCATTAGGGTCGGTGATGGAGCAGCATTTAAATTCAAACAGTGACCACAACTCAGTATCTTTTTTTTTATACGATTTTTTTGAATTACAGCAACGAAATACAACACTTTTTGAATTCGACACTCTCCGAAATATCTTCATTTTATAACAAACAGTGACAGTTTTTAGAAAGTGTAACCTACTGCATTTCTTATAAAAGAATGCTTAATGCCAGATTTGTAGTTTTTCCAGCTTAATAAGGTAACGCTGTTGAAAAGTTTCAGCAAAAAATAACACAGTTATGGACTGGCCAGCAGATCCACAGTGAGCTGTTTTTTTTAAACATATAAAGCAGTAAAAGTCACTGATAATAATGACTTAGAAACAAAGCAGATAAAGATGTAAAAGTATCAGTTTGCAGATCGTCCAAAGGGTCCCTGCAGTTGTTTAAACCTTTATAGAGCTGCGTGAGATCCACTGGAGAACATTCATTCATTTTCATACATTTATTTCGTTTTTCCAAATAGGTTTTTTTTTTTTTTTCCCTCTTTTTGTTTCTGTGTGACCAGAGTAGAATGAATAAAGGTGATCTAAACAAAACAAAAGTTGCTCAGCACAGTCATTTAATTAACAATAGGCATAGAAATTATGATTACGACAGAGTATTTTAAGAATAAACAGTTGTGTGGACAACTGCTGGAAATCAAACATGTCTTATAAGATTCTCTTGACAACAAATAATCATATTTACCCATTTTAAAGTAGAGGGATTCATTGCTGTGTTTACACTATTTAACAATATAAATATATATACAAAAAGGTGCCAAATTAAAGGAAACCCCAACATAAAGCGTCTTAATAAGGCGTTGGTCCATTCTGATTTAAACTTATCTGTACTTCTACCTGTTACACTTTATCTTTTACATATTTTTCTTTTTCTTCTGTTTTTACCTGTAAAGCATTTCGAATGACCTCCGTGTTTGATAAGGTGTTTTATTCATAAACCTGCACTAGAAGAGACCACTCCCATCAGGGTTTTCCTTTAACTTGTGACCCGTCTGTACATACGCACAGTTTTGCCGATTTCAATCACCAGACGGCATAAATGAATACATACGTAGACTCTGTACACATACTATACGCGAGGGAATCAGAGACACGGTATTGATGTTTTAAACATAACAAAAAAAAAGGAGTACCCTGAAACCTCAATGAAATGACAAAAGTACACGAAGAAACAGAGCGGTCCGACATCCACTCAGAGTTCAGCCCTGTCGGGAACCAAGGAGACAAAAAGCAAAACGCACAATGAGATACACTGTAAATTGAAATTACACTTAAGTGTGTTTAATCTTCACAGGAACAGTTCAGAGCTACTACTTAATACTTACTGTGTAACAATAAAGCACAACCATGCACAACTAATAGCACTTTTAAAAATGAACAGGTTCCATTAGACCATTATAGGCTATATTTCAATACATTCATTGATAAAAGATCCCGTTGCACCCAGACACTACTGAGCCTCTCTGTCTGAAGTTATTAATGACAAAGCTACTGGCCTTTCTGATTTTAAGCAGAGCAAAGCAAAGATAAACTATGTGAATGTTAGAAGGTTCCTAAACTTTTTCAGCCTGAGGCCCAAAAGAGAAATGTGGTGTCTCGCACTTCTAAAAATGCATCCTGACTTGCCATAACGTTCCACGTATAAACCACAGATAAAGAACACAACAAACCATGAATAGTAATGAGTGCAATGTCAGGTTTTTCACCATCTCATAAAGGGTTTATAGATTTTTAAATGAACAAACAGACAGGTATATGCACACTGCACTGCTCGCTCAACTATTTCTTACCCCCTCGCGTCATCGCCCTGTGATTTATTTTTCTGACCACCTTTTGTTTCTACTCTTTCTCTTCATTAATTTAGTTGTAATGCATTTGAGTGGAATCCATTTTGCATCGCCGCCCCACCGCCAAGACCGATTTCAACCTAAACGACGCAATAACATATTGAAAAAACACCCCTTGCTGTATCCATCAGTAAAGTAAAAAGACTGGACGGCAGAGAAAAGGCGTCATAATGTTTCGTGTTTCACTGAAAAATGATTTGCGTATTGTAGCAAAGTTAATGTTCATTGTATTTTTTTTTTATTTGAAGTCAGAACGGTTTAATAGTCTTCACTTTATATTAATATAACATGAGGATCAGTTTGAAATGTCCACCATACTTTTATACTTTCATACTTTTTACTGTACTTTGTCACTTTTACTTGAGTAAAGAAGTTGAATCAATCTTTTTTGGAAGTATCTGTACTTGAATGTACGTTTGCCACCTCCGCCATCTTCATAATCACATCATCTACATTTCAAACTGCAGAGTAACGTTCACGGGTGATATTTTAAGTTGCATCGGATATGTCATGTTAAATAAAGGAAACACTCTTTCAGTGAAAGCCTGTGTGAAAGTAAAAATATGTGTTTTAGTATCCGGGTCAGAGAATGACAGTTTTCTTCCGTTCAAGTCCAGATGCACTCTGATCCTTCGGAGCGGCTGCGTTATAGAGAGAACCCTGTCTGTAGCCGATGGAGAGTACGCTGTGTATTTACCATCCCTGAACCAAACTTCCCAGTATCCACGGAGAATCTCCCCCTTCTTTGGGGCAGACTCGGCTATCGCACCTACTGCCCAGTTTGCATTGTTCCCAACCTCAACCTCCCAGCTGTGAGTCCCTGAGGTGAACCCTTCAGATCCCAGCACCGTTAAATAGCCTTCAAACCGTTCTGGGTTTTTAGGAAGCTCTCTCTTGTAGTCCATCATTTCAGACTTCACACTCCTCAGATCATCGGACACGGTAAGTTTTGGACAGGCAGTGTTTGGATCCAGAATGACAGGCGTGTAGGAGACGATCTTCTTCATCTTGTTCCAGATGTTGAAGCTCAGGTTGCCCAGGTGTTTGGCCACGTCTATCAGAGCTCCAGAGGGCAGTTCTGGATCTGCCATGAGGGGGTGCTGCTGGAGTCTTTTGACTGAAGCGTTGCAGTTCTGCAGGAACGAGACGTCTTCACTTCTCAGCTCCTTCTGTGTGGCTTTGATCGTGTCTGACAGAGCTGCCATCTCTCTGCTCAAAACCTCAATCTTCTGCTGCAACATGTTACTCTTCTGCTTCTCTTCATTCCTCAGAGCAGTAATCCTGGCCTGCTCTTCCTTTTGTAGAAAGTCCTGAATTTTCCCAAACTCTTCCCTTATCTGCCCCTCTGTGCGTCGAGCCTGGACTTTGATGTATTCAGCCGTCTGATCCCAGTCAACTTTAACTTCATTAAAGCGCTCCAGTTTCTCCAGTAAAGGTTTCAGGGATTCCCTGACCAAGTCCTTGTTATCCTGTGCAGCTTCATCGATGGGTCTGAATCTGTGGTTGTTGTGTATTTTGGAATCTCGACAAACCAGACACACCGGCCGCTGGTGATCCAGACAGAACAGCCTCAGTTTCTCTGAGTGTTGAGTGCAGTACGCCTCAGCCTTTGCAGAAGCCTTTTCCTTTAGAGACAGCTCCTGCAACAAAGCGTCACACAGGTTCTTCAACACCAGGTTACAGGGTGGCTCGCTTCTCGAAGATCTTTTTTTACAAAGCGGACACTCGTGTGCTGGTTTCTCTCCCCACCAGTTCTGCAGACAGGCCTTACAGAAGCTGTGGCTACATGACAGTACGACAGGATCCCTGAAGATCTCAAAACATACCGGGCAAGAGAAGTCCACCTCTGATCGAAAAGCCATTTTGTGTCTGAGTCAAGTTGAAAAACAAAACTTAAAGCTTCCTGGAGGTTGCTTTCACTTTCACCTCTTGTAAAGTTGTCTTTCAGTTTGTACACGCAGAACTGCTTTCATGTTAGTGTTCTTGTAAATCCAGTGCTCTAACTGTCCTTCCTTATGTATTCTCCTTCAGTGAAATTCCTGTGTTTACGTCCTTTTCTCTGTCACCCGGTGTGCGTCTCCTTCCTCAGGACTATTTCCTCCTATTTTCCCTGTCACACGTAATGGGTGGAGCCCTTCCAGTCCGCCCACAGCATTCTTTTACTCATTTCTATTTCTATATTTATATATTGACTGCTAAACTGACAATGGCATTATAGGACACACAAACGTATCGTTGATCTGTTAAACACATCACATGTGAAAGACAAAACATGAACTGGCTACTTTTTTAAATCATAATGATATTTCTAATTTAAAATTTCAGAATTCATTTCAGAATTCACACATAATTGGTTCTGACACATTTGTCTTAACTAAAATTCGCAATGATAAATGGAGGAAAACTGCTGAAATTAAAGGTTCAGTGTGTAACCTTTACAATTGCGCTCTGATAGTGGAAGGGAGGAGAATGCAGACTGAAATAGTCGCCCAGTGGCAGGAATATTCCAACAAAGTACATCCTGTGAGCCAGACTAGACGAAAACCAGCTGAATACCCCTCATCTCACCTTAGCTAAAAAAAGTCAGGGCCTTTTAGTTGCGGGACTATTAACTCTGGTCCACATTCAGACAAATGCACCTTAACGCGGGACGTATTAAGAGTGACTCTAGGAGACGAGACACGGCCGGAAGTATTAATCTGTTCTGAGCCATAGTAGAAACATGGCGGACCCTACTCCCTCTGTAGATCTAAATGGCTCAGTCTACGGTAAAGAAAACACAACAATTCTTATTTTCAGGTAATTGTACATGAATTAAAACATAGTTATGAATATGATATTCCATTTCTCCAATTAGATCCTTCTACATCCCTGCAGTGCAGTTTTAGACAGAAATGTAAAAAAGAAAAATTGAATTTGAACTTGTACTTTGACCCCCTTTTTAACTTTCCACCTCAGAACCTGCAGACTCTTAGACTACTGACTATCTGTTTACTTTACAGATATAACTGAGCCGTCCAGTATGCGGGTGTCATTCTCAGATGTGAAGGGGAACTCCAAATGTTCAGCCGTGGCTATGTTGCATGGTGTGTTTATGTAATTGCTGATCAGAGGCCATGTGAACCTGGCTTCTCACTCTCTCTGTCTCTAAATGACTGGTCCTAAAAAAAGCCGGCTGACCCCGCAGCGACTCTGACCTGCCAGGCAGGCCTGTTGATGTCCGGCGGCAGCTGAGGGCGTCCGTGTATGTACTCACAACAAACGCCTGCCATTGCTTGACCTTTTACTCCTGCACTCGCTATGTCCACCACGCCGCACACACACGCGCAAAAAAAAAAACAAAAAACACCTCGCACATGGGGAATCTCATATCAGAATAATCCTCTTCACCTCATGCTGAGCGCTGGAGCTTTCATGCATGTTGAGCTGTGACAATCAAAAGGATATGACGTCAGTTTTATCTTCCCATCAGATTGACATTACACTAGAAACATTTAAATTTAAATTTAAATAATCCTCTGTTCAGCTCAGATGCTTTGCAGATGCTCTTTCTTTTCTTTCTGTCTTCTCACAAACCTGAAAACGTGATCCAGCATTGTTTTGAGAGTGGAGTAAAAATGTCAGTGTTTTGGTAATTCATACTGTATTTTGACTTTTGTAAGTCTGTGTCTGTGTAGTAGCAACGTGTAATAATCATGTTGCTGCGCAGCCAATACTTGCGATGAGAAATGAAGACGAACTTCAAAAGATTAGGATTGCGACTACTATTTAGCAGAGTCTGGAGAGCTCCACAGTGAACACTACCAGCTCTACTCTACTGGAGGGTTCCTGCATCCCGGAGAGATTATGTGAGCAAAAAAGGCTGTCTCTACTGTAACCTGAGAACGACTCGTGTTGCTCAAGGGTCACTCTTGTGTGGCATTACGCTCTTGAAACAGAGATTTTTTTTAATCTCAATGAGTCATTTCCTGGTTAAACAAAGGTTAAATTAAAACTAAAATAAATAAGAAACATCCATATGGCACATCCTGGTTGGAGGGCTACTTCAAGGGACAGATTAAAACATTACAGCAAAGATTGAGATATCCTACAATTCCCATAATGCAACCAATGGCATCTTTTGTAACCTCTCTGACCCACTTCCTTCTAACACGGGCTTTCGGCATCCAGTGTCCAACTTGGCTACCAAATGTTTAGGAACGCCGTAAGGTAATGTATAGACCTGCAGAGTCTCTTAAAATGTTACTGCTTTAGTTCTGTTTACAGGTTTTTAGATGCGTCTCCATAAGAAGGTGTGTCCATCAGTCGGTCCCTGTTACATTTAAAATGCAGTATCTCGAGAATGGTTTGACAGAACAACACAACATTTGGCACAAACGTTCGCTTGGACACAAGTACGAACTGAAAAGATTTATGTGGTCAAAGGTCAAAGGTCAAGGTCAACTGCACGAACAAATTATGATGCAAAGATAGTGGACGCATCTGACTGAACTTAGCTTCTTGTTTTTATTATAACTCCATTCCCACTGTAACATTTAAGTATCTTATGTGTATAATATGATCACTCTGTTTGACTACGCAGTAATTAATAGTATAGAGCTTGAGAGCATATTTTTAAAATTCATTACTATTAATATTATTATTATGATTATGATTATTGAGGTGAAATGCTAGTGTTGACTGGTTACAAGAATATCAACAGCAGTTAAAAAAACACATGTATTTTTGTTTATTCTTTTAGACTTTCTTCTAACTTTTGGTATTTCCCTTTATGTTACTAATTAATTGTATAGTTTTGGTAATGATATTTCTTTAACACATGGGAAAAATGTCAAATACTTTGAGGGGTCATAAGCTAAAAGTCCACTGAGAAGAAGTATTCATATCTGGTTACCGCTCTGTGAAAATGCTTCACTACAAGTTAAAGCTTTGCATTCAAAACCTTACTGAAGAGCATGTAAGTAATCATCAACAATCAGTGTTTTACTATTATATATGATGTATTTGGTTTCATATTTACTGCTGCATTAATGCGTATGTTGCATTTTGCTGCTGTAGATGTTAATGGTTGAGCTCATTTAACTACTTATATACTGTTGGTAGTTTAATCTACAGCAATGCATCATATTCTATAAGATCGGCACATGTTTCCAGCGTTGCTGTCCTGTGAGAACCAAGTATCTCTAAAAACTTTGTGAAAATGTACTTTCCAGCCAATATGTGGTTTTCAGGAAGGGGATGAAAAACTGCAAGATGAAAAGTAACTAAAGCTGACAAATATAGTGGAGTAAAAAGCACAAAGTTACATAAAATGGAAACATTCTAGTAACTGAACAACCTCTAACTTGTACTTAAGTACAGTAGTTGGGTAAAAGTACTTGGTTACATTCCACTACTGACATCAACCAGGTGAACATACCTGTCCAGCTGCGCTGCTCTTTATCTGTGCTCCACCACAAAGCTCATGGTCGTCCCATCAAACGAAGGCGGAGCGATGATCCGGGGCCCCTGCTGCGATGTGATGCTGATGACTGGCTGCTTGACGCTGGAGAATCCCTGAGGCATCCGGCTGGCGACGGGCTGCTGTTGTGTCATGGAAGCAGCCTGAGGAGACTTTCCGGTGGCCATGTAGAAAGGACTCTCCATGTACATGCCTTCAGTCTGCTGTGACGACGCTTTCTCTCCACTTTCTGCATCCGACTGCATCGACATTTGGGACTGGACCAGGGTCCGGGCGGGGATCACAGAGGGTGTGGGCATGAAGCCGGGGTAAATCATGTAGGTGTGACCATATGCTCCGGGACTGAGGGCCAAAGGCGAGACCTGCATGGGCACCGGTGTCATGGGCGGCTGAGGCATGGGCACATCCACATACTGGCCTGTTTCAGGGTCAAAGAGGCGCTTGGTGGCGGGCTGAATGGGAGTGTCCACCAGGTAGTAGTTTCCAGTTGTGGGATCCAGGAGCATTTTCCTTTGGGTGGTTTGGAAGGGGTCTATGGTTGGAGCGGGTGTTATAGCTGGGGAGAAGCAGTACATCTGAGGATGGGTTGTTGACAAGGGAACAGTGTGGTAGATGGTGGCTGATGGGGTTTCTGAGGACCGTGTTTCCATCACAATACTTGATCGTTTGGAGGACTGGTTGCTGTCCTCCTGGCCCCTGCTGCCAGGCCCCACAGGTCCTGGGGGAGTGGGGAAGGTGTACACTGATGTTTTGTCAGCAGACGAGGCGTGTTTGCTTGTTTGTTGAGATTTGACAGGAATGGTTAGGTAGTTCTCATGGTCTGCTGAAGTGCTTGAAAACTCCTGCATGGACCGCTCCTCTTCCTTTGATTCAGCTCCTTCATATCCACTAAGCTTCGTCTGTCTGATTTTCAGTGACACCGGCAGTTTAGGGGACTTTGGGGTAAAGGTTTTGGTGCTAAAAGGTGCTGCAACTGTGTTTGGTTGAGGGGTTTTTGTGTTGGTGCTCCCAGAGGTCTTTAGGCTGGAGCTGAGGCTAAGCATGTTTTTGCTCCCAGCATTGCCTGCAGCTTTCATCGACTTCACAATGAACCTGTCGTCATGGCTGCCTGGCATTTGAAACACCTTGGCGTGGTCTTTGTCTTCTCGCCTCAGCTGGCTGTCGGTGCTGGGGGACACCGTCCCTGCTGGTGGCGTCTTTTCAGTATCTCTTCTGACAGTCTTGTCCATGTTGGAGTCTCCTCGTTCCTCCTCTGGGCCTCCATGCTCCTCTCTGGTGATCAGTGAGAGCACATGGCTGTCTGTCATGGGGTGGGGTTCATTCTTTCTTTTCCATTCATTTTTTTCAAACACATACAGCTGCTCCATGGTTTTCACAGCAGCCTGAAGTTTCTCAAAAGCAGCCTGGTTTGCCATCTTTGATTCAGGTTTTTTATCTGTCATATCTGATAGCTTTTCCGGCTTCCTTGAAGCTATCCTGCTCTCAATTCTTAGTCCACTGCCTCCCTCTGAATTATTTGAGTTACATATGGGTGCCCTCCCTGCTGCCTTTTGCAGTGGAGCACTTTTAGCGCCCTCTGGAGACGATCTGTCTATGTCAAACACCTCGTGTTTAGATAAATCAGTAAGGTTTTCAGATTGTTTTCCATTATTGTTTGTATTCACAGACTGACATTTTATCACTATAGGGGACACAGATGTGGAATTTCTATATGGGATTTGCTTCTTTAGCTCTGGGTGGCTGTCAGCAGTGGACAGGTTGGATCTATTTTCGTTATTATCCAAAGAAACAAAGTGATAGGAGCTTTTAACCAATTTACGCACGTCTCTCACTTGGTGTATGGGCGTCTGCAGCTTCCCCTTATTATCCCTAATATCTCTAACCATGAAATGCGGTACTTTATCGGAACACTCACCCCTTAAAGCTGCGGCCAACGCCTGGGATTTGAAGTCATCCGTTCTGATCAGGCCGGCAGTGTTACAGCCTATATTAGGAGCGCGCAGTTTGGAGACACTAAACGGCTCCGTTTTATTGTCTCTGACGCTCCTTAAATTAATCTTAATTTCCGGAGATTTAGATGTGGCCACCCTCCTAGGGTCTGTGATGTATAAGGTGTTGTCAGAGCGTAGTTTTATATCTCCTTCATCTTCACATGGCGAATATCTCCTGCTTTGCAGCTGCTGTCCAACTTCTCCGTCACTGGACAGCACTTGGATACTTGGCACAAACAAATGTGACATTTTAGTCAGTTTGCCGCTGCCCGCTGCGTACTGATCCCCCTCTTTGTCGTTAGCTGAGGGTGGCTTCTCCTCCGGAGTTTGATCGTTTTTATGATCCTTTTGAAACTCTAGCTCCTCGTCCTTCCAGCATCTGAACGCGCTATTTTGGCTCCGAAGCAGCGTGCTTTTGGAAGCTTCCAATGCGCCTTTTTTAGTATCGATTCCAGCTTCATTTGTCGCTTCCAAATTAGTTTCTGTTGCGAGAGCGGCCGCGTCTCGTCTCCTTGAGTCACTCTTGGTATCACATGAGCCACTGTCCACGATGTCCCCTAATTCATCCACGCACATTATGGCGTAGTCAGAGCTGGTCTCTGAAAACTTAGAGCTCTGTCTGTGCAGCTCCCTGCTCCCCTTCCCCTTGTGGCCGTCGCTGTCCTGCTGCACAAAACACGGGGAAGGCGCCGGATGGGGCTCACTTATCTCCCCTCTTTCCATCTTGCGCTCCTGTTCAAACTGCATCTTCTTAGAAATAACATTTTTGATCACGCTCGAGGCGAATATGGCTTTCTTGTGTGTGTCTTCCATGGTTTTACAGGGCTGCTTGCTGGCCCCTCTCCTCTGGTCGCTTGGCAAAGTGTTGGTAACTTCATATGTGGAACGTGATCCTGCAGCGTTTTGTGCAAAGTTCGGGGGTCTTTCTCCCCCAGACATTCCCGATTTAACATTGCAACGAAAATTAAGAGTCTCTGTGAGTCTGATCACCCCACTGTGTCCCTGCCCAAATTTCCCCATTAGCTCTATTTTCTTTGTTGAAGATGATGCGCTGTGGGGGTTGCCATTCAAAGTGAAGATCTTGCTGCTGGGCGGTTTGATGTTTGCCAGTGCAGTGCCCTTGTAACCTCTATTGTCTATGTTTTTGGCTATCTCAAATGAGGCCGTTGAGTTTTGATGGGAAACAACTCTTTGGTCCAGTCCTTGTGACATATTCATGTTGCCATATTGCAGGTCGACAAACGTGGACCACCTGTTTATCCCTATGCCATGCTCTGATGCTGAGGATTCACTTGAGGTGCTGAAATTAATGGCATCAAAGTAAGGATAAGCCAAACTTTTGAATGCTCTGGCTGTCAGGTTGCGCACCTCCTTGTCAGCATCGTCCAGCTCGCTGACAGCACTGGACGTACCGCTGGAATACTCGGTGACCTCCTTTCCCCTCAATTTGCCGCCAAAGTGCAAGCGTCCGGGAGCTGCTATGAAACACTTCGCCCTGTCACACAGAGTCTCAGCCTTCCCATCTACTCCCCTAAACACATAGCGACTCATGTCTCCGGAGCGCCTGGCATGATAAAGTATATTTTCCTTTTCCTGGATGTTGCTAGGGTCATTTATAGCTCGAGAAGTGGTTCTGATTGACAGGTGGATCTGTCCCCCACTGTTGCCACTGCACTGCTGCTGCTGGGGCTTTGACACACTCTCATCTGAGCTGGTGAACTTGGCCGCGTCGCACAGATCACTTTCAAGCAGAGTGCTGACTGCTGCCTCACGGCGGTCCCCCCCGCCTCTCACCACTCCATCACCGTCAAAAGCGTAATCGACAAAAGAGTACACCTGGTTATCATCCTCAATGTCCCAGCTGGTGGAGGAGCCCGCTCCGAGGTCGTAGTCCCCCTCGTGGTCAGAAAGCTCCGAGAGCTGGATCTCATGTGTGGTAATGTAATGAGATTCGTCCTCCGTTACGCACGGGACACACTCATCAAAAAGAACTAAACTAACATCATCATCATCATCATCATCATCATCATCATCCTCAAAGTCATCAGACTCAGTCCCCCTGCTCAGATAATTATCG
>JAPQRN010000011.1:5932367-5945327 GCA_037367275.1 Coranthus polyacanthus
CACCTGCACAGGAGGTTTGAAGAAAAAAAACAACAAGCTTTTACCACAAATTCCAAGATTTGTCCCACCTTGAATCAAATTTTACCCAAATTAGAAATGCTAATGCTTGTTGTCATTTCTTCAATTAGTCTTTATTATTCAGTAATTACCTTTTTATTGTTTCTATCGCCATTGTTTCTTCGCTGTATTATAAATAGGCCATTACTTAAATATATTCAGAGACTAAATAAAGATTGAATGAATGAATGTGTGGTGTACTGTACCTCCTGCAGCATGCGGCCCTGCCCACTGCTGTCCTGCAGGTGGGCCAGTAGTTTGTCCAGAATTAGAGTAACGTGGACATGTTGGTCCACCCGTCCGCTGCTGCACAGCGCTGCCAGCACCAAACCAAGACCCAACATGCAGCCAGTACTGAGGGAGAACACAGAGGAAGATGGAGACAGGAAGCATAAGATCAGCTGCTAGGCCCCCTGAAATATGCCTTTCAAGATCTGATGCATTTTGACACACAGTCAACTCAACATCCATTCATTATTACCTCCACCAAGGGGATAACGTAATCCCATGCATCTGTTTGTTGCTTTGTCTATCAGCAGGATCGCGCAAAAACGGCACTGATTTTCATGATGCGTTAGTGCACGAGCTAATGAGGAACCACATAAAAAGAGGCAAATATTTCCCGTGATTTTTCTAACATTACAGAGCATTTGATTGAATGAGAACATCCATTCCCAAAGACTAGATCTTGACCCACAGGCAGGTCACAGAACATTTCATTTGGGTCGCCAAAGGAATTTGCATTTGCATGTTTCTGACGCAGAACGCTTGTATTATTACGATACCTGTACTTGTAACACTGGATCTAGTATGAAAGGCTGTCCGGCTGATTAGAGGGAAATAATCTGAGCCTGTTAACTCCACCTAAATGCATTAATTTGGTCTCAGTTTTAAAATATTTAATATGGGTAAATATTTTCAATAACATGTATAAAACAAAGCTGTGATTTATCAAACATATGTCTCTTCAAAATGGCTGGTAAAGCAGAAACGGCAATAAAAAAAAAAAAGTCAGAAAAAATGTATTTATGCAGAAATTCACTCCTCTCATGATTTATGGATAAGGCCTGTTTTGATTTTTTAAAAGTGTGTCCCCAGAAAAATTACAGGACTGAGTGTCCTTCTACTATTTTATGCATTCGCTCTGCCTTCTTTCAGGGCTGATTATGTGCATAATATAGATTATACTGGGATATTTTGGGGGGGGTTCAGCCTACCACTCCATTAAAGAGTATTCTACAGGTGGATGTTTAGAGGTAAAGGACTGACTTGTATTCCAGGTTGGGGTTGAAGGAGCAACCTTCCAAGGCGTCCAGAGCACTGGTGAGTAAATCCGTGTCCTTCTGCACAGACACGTCACTGAATAACAAAAACACAGGCAGGTGTTAATGATGACCTATGAGCTCAGCAGTGACTGATGGGTAAAGGTATTTTAACACCTGACTGTGTCTGAACGTACCTGAGGCGCTGGTGGTGCAGGCTGGACAGCACCATGCCCAGCGCAAGGCCGGAGTGGAACTGGACGGCCTGGGAGTCGTCTGCGGTGGCCGATCCCGGCAGACCGGCCTGCAGCGCTGACAGGACCTGAGCTACGCCGTCCCTCTGCCAGACCACGAGCACCGGGACCAGCAGGGACAACGCCAGGCTCGCACAGGAGCGGGCAATCGCACTGGCTGTGTTCTCCCCTGAGTATGAGCGCTGAGGAGGAGGCGGAGGAAGAGGAGGAGAGTCAAGGTTTCTGCAGGTTTCAACAAGCTACGTTTAAGACTTTAGAAGACCTCCTCAAGGCAATGCAATGCAATTTAAGTTACTTATTTCATGTAAATACTGCCAAAAATACTGGTGCAAAATATGATGGACAATCAGAGTCTGACTTTTGGTGATGTTCCCAACGTGAATACAGTAAAATATTGCGTGATGGCAGATAATTGCTGGAGGCTTTTTACAGCAGCTTTATGTTTTTCTGATTTACCATATGAATCTACATTGATTCCTTTACACCGAAAGTTCTTAATTTGATTATTTCTTGCACAAGGTGCGGTGAACTTTGAATTCATTACTTTCAACAAGGTTCAACCAAGCATTTAATGCGCTGCTATTATCTCCCTGACCATGCTCATGTTAGATTAAAGCAAGGTTAACAGAAACTATTTAACTCATTACTTGTAGAAGTAATTATTTTTTTGGTTGAGACACCACATTAGCCCACATCATAACACACTGGTAAATATACATTTTGACCGTTTGCAGAAGGGCTTATTTGTTCCAATTTGGTTTCATTTCGTAGTTTTATTACAGTGCGATCAAGACACATTTTACCAAAAAAATACATGTAAAAGCAAGAGTAGAAGTTAATGCAGCTTTGTAAAAGTATTTACATTTTAAGGCAGTAAATTCAGATTATTGGATTTTTCGACTTTTTAAAAAGGACCAGTGGAATCCCTGCAAGTGTTTTTGATTGTGTTTTGTAAGACAGTCTGCAGACTAGCCCTCAGACAAACACTACTGCTGGCGTGTCCCATGTTTGTAATGACTTTCTCAGCACCAACAACAAGGAAACAAGGACACCTACAGGACTTGGAGACTAATTACATGTCACGATTAGGACACATGACCGTTAATGCAGTCAGCAAAAGCTATAAATTAACAGTCATGTAAAGATATGCTTTGTTATACTAAACGCACAGACAGATGAATGCAGGAGACACTTACATGTAGGAACCAGGGGAAGACCTGTCCTTTAGCCTTGTAGCTGCTGCTGATGATGCTGAGCAGAGTGTCGAGCACCATGGCCAACCAGCTGGCTGTGGGGACAAACTCTGGTCCAGCCTGCAGAGGGAAGAAACAGCGTTTAGGTTTTCCTTTGACAGAGATACTCTGTGACAGATTTAAATGTGGAGTATGAGAATTTTACCCCGAGGCTGCCGTCGTTGTCAGAGGGCAGGTTGCTCTCGTATTTGGCGAGGACGGCAGCCAGTCCGCTCAGGGCGAGGATGGAGTTTCCTTGAACAACCGGGCTGTCCCTAAACACCACACAGCACATACGGGAGTTAGTGCCGTCACATGCCCCATATGGCCAGTGTCAACACTTGTGGTTCGAACTATCTACAGCGACTTATTCAGAAAAGTGAAAGCCTATTTCAGTTTTTCTATTGGATTCAACCGATCTTGTATATGTAACAGCGAAGGGGCTCACTTCGTAGCAGCTTTGATGACATCTGCCAACTGATCCCTGGCCCTGAGAGAGGAGAGAAAAGAACTGAAAACCATGAACACAAAGACACCCTCTCTTTTCATCACAGACGGGTGCACTGGTCTCCAGATGCTATAAACATGATGAACAAAGTGTTAATGTGCCAAGCTGCTAGCAAAAATTGCATAGCAGGTGTATATTTTGATATACAGAAAATGCAGAAAAGTTTATTTTCTCCAAAACTTTGAATTGAAGCACATTTCCTTTTCAAACAGAAGTGGCCTCGCTTCTTCCACTTGCTTTGTGTTTTGCGCTACAGTGGCTAAATCTGTGTAATTTCCCCCTCATAATTACAGGTAAAACATTGTCTCGTACTTATTTACAGAGATGATCTCATTGAGTTGAGGGAGGAAAGATGTCAGGGCAAACTCATTTCACCTGGTTTTCCCATGAATGCTAAAACTGTTGATCTATTACCCCTATTCAAAAAGTCATTAGTTACAATATCCCAATGATGAGACTCCTGTGAATCTACAGACGTACATGTGTGTGAATGATTCTCACCACAGCCAGGCACAGTGCTGGTTGTACTGCAGCTCCTCTGGGTTCCCTTTGCCTTGTTTCTGCTGCATTTCCATGTCAGCACGACGACCCTGAACACAGACACACGATCGACAGCACAACCAAGGTGAAACAAAGCTCTGAACTTCAAACGCAGCTCCGAGTTAACAGCTACAATTACTCTTATCGAGCCACAAGTAAGAAAGCAGTTACAGGCGCTGCTAATCCTGGATGAGACGCACTCTTATTTTGAAAGTTTCAGGTCATTTTTCAACTCGTTCCAAGCAGGGAGCAACATACTCAACGCACTTTTCCTCATTTCAGTGCGGGCTTTAGGAGTGCTCTACTGAACGGCACACTCAACAAAGCTCTCCTGTTCAACATTTAGTATTGATTAATTTGCCTGAAAAGATGTGAGTTCATTTGCAAGAGGGAAAAACAAACCCCACACACAAACCTGCAGGACAGCGTGAAACGCTCGGCTCATGAAGCCCCGCCAGGCCTGGGGCAGGAGGAGGGCACGATGCCATTCAGACGGCTGAATGTTCACCTGTTCACCAAAGAAGAGAATGAGCAGGAGTCATTTTTGTCTGAGTGTCAAACCCAAAGAGCAGTGTGAGTGTAAGAGGAAGGACAGGCTCAGACGTACTTCATGAATGAGGGCTGTCAGGGTCTGCTGGTAGCTGCGGCTGCGGCTGATGAGGAATCGATCGATCGGCTTCCCGTCGCGGTCGGTCTGCACGGGCAGCTCGTAACAGAGCAGCAGTCCAGCTGAAACACACACACATGTACACAAATGTTCTGAAGGTATTACATAAAAACACGCTCTTTCGCACCAGCTATACGTAACATCTCCTGTGTCCACACTGAAGGACGCGTTGAAATTACTTAGTTTAACACTAAAGCTGGGTCGATGTTTTGTTACCACGGAGACATAAGGCCACCATAGGGTAAGATAAGTGTCTCCTATTATTGGGCAGATGAATTGTAAAAACATAACAGACACACACTACACTGCAAACTGCTACAAATTAGTTGCAAAACACTAAATAGCTTCACACAGATACTGGATTGATTTGACCACCTGCTAGTCCAGGCTTCAGTCCAGGCTGCTTGTTCTTCTCATAGGTCTTCAGCATGAATGCAGGGATACCTGCGACTGTTTTACCCTGGTCTGAACGCAGACCACCCTGCCTCAAGGCAGAGAAATAGACTCCCCGTGGCATCTGGCTCATCTCCTGCTTCACCAGAGATGTCAGGAAAAGTCGGAAAGCTGAAACGGTAAAACAGAATAACACATAATACTATGTATCTTCCAAATACTTCAACATGATTCCATGTTGCGTTTTAGTACTGTAGACCGGATTTCCGTGGATTATATATTTTCCTGTGGATTATCTTTTCTTTTTTTGCTTATTATATGACTTTCTTCTGTGGAGTTTCAAACTGTGGCTTAGACTGTGAGCATGAAAACCTTAATATACTTTGGAAAGCACATCATTTGTTGTTTAATCGTTATTTACAAACCCTAACCTATACAATTAATTAAGAAGTACATCAACAGTCTTTAAAGACAATCACATTCAACTGGTCGTACTCTTGTTCAACACATCTGATTGTTACAGATGTTTAAGGAGCACTTTTCAAAATCGACATATTTAGAGATACAAGGTTTTCACTGGACAGGAAGGGTGTGAAAAGCAATCGGAAAAGTAACTGAATCTGTACGAGTACTTAGTTACAGTCCACCACTGTCCAGATTACTGCATGTAGGTGTCATTTACCTGGTAAGACAGATATGGGGGTCAGAGCCATGAGCTTCACATAAGATGCACCAGGGACGGAGAGATCCTTCTCCTCTTCCTCTTTCCCCTCATCATCATCTTCTGTTTCAGGAGGCTCTGTCACCGGCCTGGCCTGCAGAGGGGACAGACAAGACAATCACAGATACAGTTACAGGTATCACACAATATTACGATTTCTGGGTTAGAGGTGTTTAATTTAAATGTGAAGTTACTTGCTCCATATTATAGACGTTTCTATGACAGTATTAGAGGGGAAAAGCAGCTGATGGAGCCTTTGTGTGGAGGAAACTACTCAGTGCAGAGTAAGAGGAACGGAGCTGAGAGCGCAGAGAGAGTGAAGCAGGACTCTTACCGCCTCGGGAAGCAGGGTGACCGTGTGGACCGCTTCGGGAAAATCTGCCAAAGCCCTGTAGCCACAGCTGGCCACCTCTGGATCCTGTTACAACGCACACACGAGAGGTTTGCACACGCACAGATGACTCAGCTGTTCTTATGTGGCTTAATGTGTAGTTTTTTAATCCGTACCGAGTCTTCTTTCTTTTAATGGTTATTTTTGAACTACCGTAGCATGGCTCTTTACAGCACAACACGTCTGTGATGCGCTTGTGCATTGATTTCTTTTCTCTTTTAGTACCAAGTCACTTCAGCCCTCCCAGTTCATATCATGACAACAAAAACCTAAGGCTCTTCTCCAAATACTTTTTTAGATCAGAGTTTTTTTAAGTTTGTCCCTGTAAGGTAAAATTTATCATTAGTTTGTGTATTCTAAGCCTCACCGTCTGCTTACATTTCACTGGATTGGATATAAATATGTATAATATTTAATCTGTAAGGAGTAACATTTGGTCATAATAAAGTGAAAGCTAGTGGAGATTTGTCATTCGGGTAACATATTATTTACGTTCATTAATTTGATTTCAGCAACAACTATCTCCATGAATACGTGTTCCAAATTGCCAGTCCGGTGAAAAGTAAGCAATTGGTGAGGCTTAGAGCAGACATACTGACGATGAAAATGAGCTCTGAGGCTCAACCTTCATAAAAAAAAAAAAATCCCAACTAAAAGTATTTGGATTAAAGCATTAAGATTTGGCAAGGTCCCACGAACTTAACAGAAGTTTTCACAAGAATCTGGGTGAGTTATTATGGAACAACCGTCAACACCAATTTTAATCACAAAATGAGATGAGATGTGAAGCGGAGCGGAGCGGAGAGAGGACGTAGAGGAGGTAGAGACCGCTACGGCTCTACACCTTTAATGTATCGTGTTACAGTCAGCTCTGTACAATGTCTGCGCAGTCGATTTTTGGTTTTGGTCACTGTGATCAGAAACGATCCACAATAAGCTGAAAATGAGCTGAATGAGAGCCAGGAAATCTAAATACAGAGCTAAAAAGTATCATGAGTGACACCTTTCACAGAGATTTGTCACTTGATCCGTTGTTCACATAAAAATCCCCAGATGATCCATGTTAATGAGTTTTTACCGAGTCTCTCCGCCCAATGTTGTAAAGGTTCATTTTGCAGTATCATTCATTTTCTAATCCACCAAAAATATTACATTATTAATACACACACAGCAGATTTCCACAGCACACAGACCTTGCTCACAGCGTAATTCCAGAGAAAGCTGACCACCTCCTCCTTGAGTTTCTGAGGACAAAAACAACAGGTGAAAAGACGTTTTATTAAGTTTCTAACTTTTAAACTCAGGTTTGAGGTGCCTTCAACTCATTTTTACTACACTTAGCAAAAGAACATTTCAATCTATAAACATATACTGACGAAGACAAAATGGTACCTCGTAGGCCTCTGACTTCACAGTGAGCTGAGGAACCAGGGCCAGAAGCTCAGCTGTGGATTTGACCATCAGCGGACGGGAGTCGCAGCTCAGCTGAGGCCCGAGACTTCTCCACGTCGACGCGATGTCCACTACCTGCAAAACGTGGCTTCATCAACATCAGCAACGACATTTACAAGAGCATCCTGAAACATTCGGTCTAAATCTGCTACTCATGAAACCATGAACAGAATACTGTCTATCCTTATATGGAGACTGGAAGGCTGCTTTATTTGAAGCAGGCGTGGATTAGAGGCAGGACTTTATTTTTTTTGATCTGATTTCCTCTGTTTGATAAGTATAATTGATAATAATTTAGCACAAAGCCTCATTTTGATCTGCTCCCACTTGCCCTGTTAAAGTTACGGGTTTTATAATTATTTCTCATTTCCGTATCTATGCGTTTCCACATTTTTTTTATTTCTGAAACCAGTTCAATTCATAAGCCCTTTCGAACGGAAACCCTTCATTTCTTACCAGGGCCTTTACTGTGAAACAATTGCAGGTCTACCATATAGCAAAGTGGGTCAGCCTGAAGGAATTAAATGCCACCATTGTGTCGGTTTGAAACATTTATTGGAAATATTCTCTTAAAACAAAGAGTATAACAGTAGACAACAGCATTGCAAAGCTGTCAAAATTTTGAAGAGCTGGCTCACAGCACCAGTAATTGCCTTCTAAAAATGTATTAAGTTAACTTGTTTTTTTTTTTCCTGCAGCCTGTATGTCTGGGCCTGTCTTTGTTTGTGCCGACCACATCCTTGGCCATTACCAGAAACCCGGCTTTTAATTGACTATAGGTTTTTATTTGTTGATCTTCGACTGAGCAGTTGTGAAAAACTGAGTCTTTTGAACACGCAGTGTGCTACAACTGGACCGACCTTTCCTCTGCAGCTCTTTCCTCCAATTATGTTCTGTCCTAAAAGGGCTTTTTACAGTTCAGCTGTGTGGCAAAATACTTCTGATAAAAGCAGACTCCAGAATCTGTAAACTCTGCAGACAGCTTAACGAGTGTCTGTTTATGTAAGGAGCAGATGCTTAGGAGATTTATTTTTCACTGACTGCAAAATGTGCAGTGAAAACCTGTCCAGATAACTCACGAAACTTTCTTCTTCAAGCTGCGTCTTGAGAAAGTTTTTTTTTTTTGGGGGGACATGAATGGCGGAGAATAGAAATGATTAAACGTGGTGTTAGTTTCTGTGCGTGTGCGGCTGACCTCGGCCCGGCACAGCTCCTGCAGCCCCTGCAGAGCCAGAGCGGCGGGCGTTGCCAGGTCTGGTTTGCTGCACTGGTTCAGAGTGAGTGTAATGGAAGCCAACATGTCCCCTCCATGCTGGTAAGGCCTAAAACACACACACACACACACACAAATGTTAAATGTTGCTCCTGTACAACTCAATACAAAGTTAACAGGCACTACTGCAAGCGTGTTTTTCTTCTACTCAATCCATTATCAACCCTGACCAGCTCTGACCTCTCTCGGCAGATGTCTCGGAGGCAGGCGGCCCTGGCCAGGATCTGCTCCCACTGGGCGTCCCTCCCCACCATCACCCTGCTGTCCTGCTGACCCAGCAGACGCTGCAGCTCCGGGTACACGCGGTCCTTGCACAATGAAGCAAAGAAATACAGTTCAGGTTGGAAATTTAAATGCACCTTGACTAAATGCTTTCAAGCTCAGTTTTTCACAATTTCAACATTTCATTTTTGTAGTGGATTCCCTCTGTTCAATTCGCCGAATTGCTTTATTATAGCAGTAATTTCTTCCAGGGAGAAAAATGATTTGTCGAAGTCTGTGATTTTTTTTCTTCAGATTTTCCCATGATTACCTGCAAGATGACCCTGGGTCTGAACAGAGGGTCCAATAATGACAATTAGCCAATCCTAAAGTCATGAAATTAGAAATTCACATCTGAAATTTCACATCATAAAAATAAAGTAGTTTGTCTAACCGAGCTAACAGAGGGAAAACATGTCGAAATGAAATGTTCAGACTTTCTAAACTTAGTGATACTCCAGCTGTGACCACTGAGGGGAAGCTGCCACACCTGTTTCTTCCACAGGGCAGTCATGAGACGCATTGCCACCGCTCTCAGCTTGGGGGCGCTGGCGAGCATGTGCAGAGTCTGCAGCACCATGGGGACACACAGCTGCAACAGTGAAGACCACAGTGTGTTAATGGTTAAAGTCATCTGAAATGAGCTTTCTGCACAGAATCAGTCTGTCCGTCTTCCTTTGTTAATTGCTTTTTTCTTGCCGTTATTATAGCAATCTACTACTTTCTGCAGTAGGGAAGAAGGTGTAGTAGCAAAGTCTGTTCTAACACTGTTTTTATACAGACAGAGGGTTTAAAAGTAACCAACAAAAGTCAGGGCACCTGTAGGAATTGTTTGCTTTAGCTTTCAAGGATTAATTTACTTCCATTGCTGCAGAAAAGCTATAAGTTGTTCTCCATTACTTCTTTCCTGAAAGGGGTTTTATTGTACTCTTTTTAACCTCTGGCAGCAGTTTCCCTTTGTTTCATTTCAGGCCATTCACTGGACTTGAGCTGCTTACATTTCAATAAAACTGTGAATTAAAATCTAAAAGTGTAAACGATGCAACAAACATGTTCTTAGAAACAGTGGCTTAGGTATAATAAGAGACTGGAATGCAGAGAAGTGGGTTATATTTAATTTCATAACCGATTCACTGTAAAGTCAGACGGCGGAGGTCAGAGGTGCTCGGTACCTTATGAGTCCCGAGGTTTGGCAGGCAGCTGAGCACAGCGTGAGCCAGGACTGGATTCTTTTCCTTCCCCAGCTTGAACAACAGGACAGGGACGAGGGAAGGGACCTGCAGCCAGAGAAAGACACTTCAGACACTTCAAGACAGTCAGACAGTACCACGGAAACATCTTAAGGATTATAATGATGATGTAATTATAGCACACCAAGGGTTTAGGTTTGAATAAAGATCACGATATAACTGGTGTTGATACAAACATGCTTTGACGAGGCTAATACACTTAACGACATATTGTGGGCTTTGCAGAAAAACGCAGCTTGTTAAGTTTCCTCCAATGCCTTAAGGAAAAAAACCTGGTAATTAGGCCTGTCATAATTATTAGATAATCACTTGATGATGAGTTGCAGAATTGAATATTATTACCGCTACTTTAAAACATCATCTCGTCGCAGTAGAAGTACTGCTATGGTTTAACGGCACCTGAGCTGTTTCTCTAGAGATGCTTCAAGGTTCAGTGTGTGGTATTTAGTGACATCTAGTGGCGAAGTTGCAGACTGCACAGCTCTGTCCTCAGCCTGACCCTGACCTACGGTGGCCGCTAAAAACAAACAAAAAAACAAAAACTTCACCATTCATATTTTCAGGTGATTATACACTACTGAAAACATAATGACGAAGAATATATTCCATTTCTGTAATTAGATCCTCCTAAATCCCTGTAAATCTTAACACACTGGACCTTTAACTTCTTATATTGTACTGACTGCATTTTGATGAGCATCTATTGTCATTAAAGTCATGGATTTATTTCCAAAGCCAAACAACACATTTTGGCTTCAACCCAAATGAAAAACGACAGTCCGGTATCTCGGAGGAGGCGATTTATGGGATTAGCAGCAAAAAGCTGGCAGACACTAATCCCACAAGTCTGGAAAAACCTTCTATGGATCCATGTAATCTTTATTTATGTTCCAAAGTTCAAGTTCAGTAAGTAACTCTTCTTCTTCATAAGGTACATTATTAAACTACTGTTAGGCTCATACTGTAATAGAGCAGAAAGAGACAATTATATTGTTAAATCGCAACAACTTGTATGACAATTAATCATCATCGGAAATTTCATGGCCGTGACAGCTGTACTTGTAATATTCTGTATTAAGATATAAACTTCATAGTGAAGTAACATCTGCTGGGTGAACAGTCACGGCTAAAAGTTCTGGCAGTAACACAAATGTTGTTTTTGCTTCAGTTTTTTTTTTCCCCACATGTTTGTGTGGTATACTGAAGATCAATTAGAAGCATGTCCCAAGTTCCAAAGACTTTTATTGGCAAATACATCAAATTTATGCAGAGTCTATTTGTGTCACTGGCAAAACTTCTGGCCATGACTGTAGTGATCACTTTTCTTCACTAACCAGATGCACACCCGTTCACCTTCACCTTGCAAGGTGAGCTCTGACAGTATGAAGATGTACAGATGAACCACCGCAGGTTCAGGTTCTGTCCTTCCTCTGTCTCCTCTCATTGTCCGACTCATGGTCATGTATGACTGATCCCCGTCTCATTTCCAATCGCATGTTCAATTAATGCCTCATGGACAAAGTAAGAGAGTGAAGGACAATGTGGGGTTAACCGTTAATCATTCCTGAGTGCTGAAGTCAAAAACATAAAGTAGTCACGGTCCTTGGACACATGTGGACAACTGCTCTACAGAGTAACAGGCTTTAATTAACATTAAGCACTCGCTGCCCTGCACCTTAGCCGTTGGCATGGCAACCCATTCACCTGCACGGCTGGACAGGAACGGGGAGGGGGTAAAGAAGCAGAAATGAGGGGCTTTGTTTGAATCCCTGAACGTGACCTTCAATCAATAAAACAATATTCAAATCAACTACAATAAAGTGAGTCTGCATCTGCTCGTAACGGCACTAAAGGATGCTCCGTTTTACTCGGCGCTGTAAAAAAAAAACGGAGATATTAAAGTCCAGTGGGATCGGTCTGCAAACCTACAAGGTGTTTTGCGGCTGCAGCCGTGCAGATGTAAGGTGATGAGCTGCTGCGAGGGAAATCCAATGGATTCAAATAAGCCAATAACCTTCCAGCGCCGCATCAAACGACCGGCCCAAGTGGCACTCTGGGAGCAATTAGAGCAACGGGGGGAATACTTCGAGGCGTCTAACGAGCCCCAGTAATGAGGAGCCTATAACACCATGTGATATTTCACATTATCTTCTGCAGCGAGTGACTCTATTTGCAGTCCCGGAGGACCAAAGGGAAGTCTGTCAGAATAAAGCGTTCTCTTTATGTAACAGCGGAAAAACCGGCAGCTGAAGGCAGGTGGAGGTTTTTAAGATCGCTGCTGCTGCTGCTGCTGTTATTTTCAACATTTCAAAGTCAGTGTCAGCAGCACATGAAGTCTACAAGATGCCAATATGCTTATCAAGCTGAAAATGTCTTTATTACGCGTCAACCATCATTCTTAAAATAAACACGTCACGCGTCACTATTAGTCTTTGAGGAGTAGTTTGACACGGTAAAAAACCTCTACGGGTCCCTTTAGAAGCTGTTTGGAACGACTCGCAAAAGCATCGTACGCACAGAGCTCATGATCGCAAATAAATATGAGTGAATAATATTGTGTGTCTGACAGAAAAAAAAAAAAAGTTAAAATGACATTAGATCTAATGTCCGTCATGGAAAAAATGCAGGATTTCTGAACGTGCCAATGTTTATTTGGCAAGTTCGACACCAGATTTTAATGGAGGGGGACTTTTAAAAAA
>JAPQRN010000011.1:5968484-5986215 GCA_037367275.1 Coranthus polyacanthus
GTGTGTGTGTGTGTGTGTGTGTGTGTGTGTGTGTGTGTGTGTGTGTGTGTGTGTGTGTGTGTGTGTGTGTGCGGTGACATTTTGGATTCAGTGACACCGAGGAGAGAGAGGTACTGGATTAAACATGCAAAATGCCATTTGCTACATGTTCTAAAAATGTATTTGCAGTTTTTTGTATTTTTGTTATACTTCTAAGTTTGTACGTTTGAGTTGGAAAGAAAATACATACTGCATATCAAAATGCTCACTAATCTGTGCATTTTCCTTGAAAACCAAGCAAGCAGACTCAAACCTCAATCGCAAATCGTTGTCCACAATGATCGCACTGTGACTTTTTAGCAAATTCAGTCTTTCCGGTTGTAACGACTTCAGAAAACGTAGCATTTGAACAATACTCGTGCACAATGCACATCTTTACAGATTTATCTGATTTGTATTTCAAATTATTTACAGTATTTAATATTCTCACACTATTACTGTTTTTGCGTTTGGTCAGCATTATTTAGTTCTTCTTTTGTCAGTCGCTCTTCATAATCATAATCATTTGTCCTACGTTTGCATCCCTCAGTTATTGTTCTTCTTAGCAGACACTGCGGGGTTTTATTTTGAAAATCCGCGCCGGAGTCTCTTTCCCGTGTTGCGGACCGTTGACAGCCGGTGAGCCTTTGAAAGTCTTGAGTCTGACTTCAGTCCAGAAGAGACCATGTCCGCCGTCATAGGCAAACTGTACTCACCTCTGCTCTCGTTCAAAACTAATTCTCCATGAAATAACAGTAACGCGGGGCCTCAAGGATGGCCGGCTCGGTAAGTAGCCAGTTAGACGACTTGTCTATCAGCCGGGACTCATGGAGGAATTGGACATTTTGCTGTTTTCGCCTCACCGGAGGAATCGGTGTTTTTTTTTTTTTACTCCGTAACGAGGATTTTCAAGCCGTACAGCTAGCTAGACCCGATACGTGCCGCTGTCTCCTGGATGAATACATTAAAACGCTTATTACGACTCAACACGGGGCAGCTGTAACATTTTGTTCAATACTTTTTGATAATATGCATCGGAAATACGGTTTCAGGAAGGTTATAGTGCGTTCTTCAATGAGGTAGCACCCGATTTGGGTAAAATGTCAACTTTCTTAAGTGGTTTTCCTCCAATATCTTCAAAGTTACCACATGATACAGAACAATGGGGACACATTTCTGTTGTATAAAGTATAAAGGTGTGTTTTAAAGTTTAAATTTGCCGCACACCTTGACTAAGAGTAAAGAGCCCATGTCATATTATCTCAGGTGTGTTAATTTGCAGTAAAATAAAATAAAATCGTCAGGTTTTTCAGTGGAGTTCTGTGCATGCCACACTGCTGTGCAAAAATGAAAAGGTAAAAGCAACGACCTGTTTAAAAGAAAAGGGCGGTTTTAATGTCATTTTCATGCATTTTCCTAACATCCCAAAGTTTCCCCCTTTTTTTTTTTTTTATTTATTTTATTTTTTTTTTTAATGCATTTCTATCCAAACGATATTGCTCTAATGCAATCTCATTTTGCTATCCTCAGGGTGCTGTTCAGGTGAAACTAGAACTTGGTCATCGTGCCCAGGTCAGAAAGAAACCCACGGTGGAAGGCTTCACCCACGACTGGATGGTGTTTGTCCGAGGACCAGAGCACAGCAACATTCAGCACTTTGTGGAGAAAGTTGTTTTTCACCTACACGAAAGCTTCCCTAAACCAAAAAGAGGTAGGAAGCTACTACTGTTTCTGTTTGGCTGGGTTTCCTTTAGTGCACCCGGGAGGAGGAGGAGGAGGATGGGGGGGGGGGAGCTCAAGCATCCACGGTGCTCATGTGTGGCGCTCATGTGTCCTTGATCAAGCCGTTGAGCCCCTTTGGCTGACACTGACCTCTGATCTGTGTGCAGGGTGGCAACAAAGGATTTCTGTACAGTTACGCAGTCTCTGTGTGGGATTTACGGCCGAAATGCACATTGAGGAGAAAAGGCAGTAGTTTAGAGACAGTGTCCTGTATAGATGGAATGAAAACACAGAAAGCAAAGGGTGGAAATAACCTTTCGTGCAGCGAAAATGTGCTCAAGGGGTGCTTCCATCTATATGTTATTCCTTATGAAGGTAGCTGTTTTTCCACTCGTTTAAACCGGACTCGTTATGTGTCAAAGAGCGAGGGACATGAAGCAGACAAAGCTTGCATGTGTGAGCGCCGGTTTAAGAGCTGGAAGTGTAAAGATAAAGCTGCAACAAGTAGAGGTTGTGTGGATGTTTGCTTGGTTCTGATTGGTTGGATTGATTGGCCAGCGAGTGTGAAACTAAACGCTGCGGAACTGGAAGTCTTTGATGTTCTGGACTTAGTTTGTGGGCTCACCAACGCAAATCGATCTATACGTACTTAATGTCGTTCACTGTAGAACATAAAATCTTCCCTGACGCTCTACTAAGGTGGTGTCAATGATTAATGACTCTTTTCGTAGAACTTTTAGTGATTTGTGTTTTTTTGTTGAACACAAATGGGAAATATTTCCAGGTTTGAGCTTGTCTAATGCTAAAGAAAAAAGCCCTTGGGTTTTGGTTGGGCAGAACAGATATCTTTTTGCACTGTTGTTTGACATTTTATAGACAGAACAATTAAGCCGTCAAACTATAATAATAATAATTGTTCGGTTTACTGACAATGAAGTGATGCAGCCTCTGGATGTGCGAGGCGTTGCTCACTGCAGAACTTAAAGACCAGTAACTGAGAGTAATTGAGGGTTTCTCTCATCTTGTTTCCGCTGTACTGACCGCACTTTGAAGGTGAGTTCCTGAACCTTCATTTTGGAGGTGATATCCCAGTGAAGCAGAGATACTGAACATTGGAGTTCAACATCATCTCTATGGGCACTTAAATGTGTTGCAGCTGGCTACTGTATCGTGCATCACGTTATCCTGTTTTGTGATTGCTTTGGTGTTTAGATCCTGGCAGCAGATGATCTGCTTTTCATTAAAGTCAGACTGACTGTCATTAAATAAATAACAGCGCTGTCCAAAGTTTCCTGCGTTGTAAATGGGCCAAGTGCCAGTGTGAGCCCAGTGTTTTATAGAGAGCATGCATCAAGGGTCATTTGCAACAATAATATTACTAGGCTAACTGCAAAGATTCAATATGTAAGATTTGCACGCGCTTACGTACATTTTGTGTTGGAGTCTGTGTTGTGTCGGGAGCTGGTCGTTTGTTGACGTAAGCTAACGGTGTTTCTAAGCTAATGATGCTGTTGCTTCCGTCATGGAGCAGGAGCGAGGCAATGAAGGACTCTGGAGTAAGCACTAAGCATTTTCGTGGGAAAACCAACCAGGAAAAGCGATCAGCTCCCAGCAAAAAACAACACAACTCCAAAACAAACTCCGCATAAGTACACGAGCACAAGCGAATCATCATATTGTACCTTTAAGTCAGTTTAGTGTTTGTTTAGTCCACTTTACTCAACAGGAGTATGTGTGGCATGTTTTTTTTTGCTGTTTCTTTGCCAAAACAATGGCGTAAAACATGTTATTAGTAGTGCAAACATATTTTCATTTCATTATGAGACTGTGGCGGGACGATTTAGACTGAGGGAGTGGTGCAAACACTGTCACGACTCTATGGAAGAAACAGGTCGTGCAACACAACTTCAAACTGGTGCTGACTGATGAATCACATCTTCATCATCATCGAAATATGAACACGCATGATAAATATGTTGCAAAAGACTGCCTGAACCGCAATGAATATAAAAAATATAAAATGATGATCTGTAAGCGCATTTGAAGCAATTTATTTGATTTCATTTGTTCAGTGTTTGAGTTCTATGTTTGCAGTGTGTCTCTTAAAGCAGAAAGACATAGGACGTGTGTAGCTAATATGCTCACTGCAATATTTATTTATGAATGTTAAGTCGTATCGTCATCACAACAATGAACAGAGTTATCCCACATCCCAGGTTTCCCTCATATTGTGTGGACCGATTTGAAACTATAGCGATAGAAAAGGCATTGTCTCAGTCTATGAAAATATATCGATGTAACTCAAAATGTCAATACAGCGCCCAACCCTTTTTGCACTGGTTTACTGATTTGAACCCTTCAGAAAATATCAGCTACCGTCAAGCTCTATGACCACAGCTCCATACAGACTGAGAGCTAATCCACTCATAGACCGACAGAAAATAATTCCCCAGCAATTTTTAACACGGATTAATGGTTTTCTCTGTGTCGTATCACTGTAAATTTTTTGGACTGTCTTATAGCAAACTGACAAACTGCCATATGATGTAGTGGCTGGATAACATTAGTGAATGAACATAACTCACAAAGAGCGGAAACATCAGCAACACTTTGGCCAGAAAGAATCACTGGAGTCATCGCCTCCGCTGTTTGTCTTCACCGATTATCATGTGAAATAAAAAAAATGATGGGGCGAATAATAAACTGCCTTTGAAAGCACTCCCAAAGTGCTCGCTCAGCTGTAGGCCATTGATTCAAACCTCTTCTTTTTATAAGCTGCAGTTTTATAAGCCTTAACCTTTACTGTGTGATTCCTCAGACTGGACTGTTGACAAAGAAAATGTGGTGTTAACTTCACTGACCAAGAAGTTCAATAACTCCATGGAAATTAAAACAAAAGATGACACTTTAAAAAAAAACAGGAATGCTTTTCCGTGCATTTTATTTTAATACCTGTAGGTCAGCTTTAAATGGGATTACACACTGAAGCTCAGAAAGTTAAGCACTAAGTGAACTTTAACATTCAGCTACTGGATGTCATACCCTGGGACTGTATGATGAAAAAAGGCTTTCACTGCATCTCTGTCGCCTCAAAATCAACCTTTTTGAAACAAAATGATCTTTATGCTGCTGGGAAGTACTTGTATATTTACCTTGATTGTTGTTTGATTAATAAGTAGCTCTTAAATCGATGGTGAAAGGATCAGAAAAAGCTGCTTCTGGCACATTTCCAGTACATACGGCATGTTGGAAGCCCTCTCCTGTATTCATTTACCTTAATGCCTCCAAGCAGCCTATATAAATCAAATTCCTATCTCCTGATATCGGACCTTCAAAGCTCAAAGGTTCTTCTAAAAGGTCTTTGATTACACGGTGCTTAATGAGTTTCGGCTTGTGCAGTTGCATCTATCTCTCTGCACGTTCTTCACTTCAGCCCAGTCTTGATAAATGTGAAGCCCAGCAGGAGAATACTTTGCCTTCAGTACACCTCATGCAGCGACACATGCTATGAGAGTTTTCCAGTGTCTGTGAAGTCTGTGAAGCTGAAGTACTTCCTGATCTATTGGGACTTCAGATGCTAGTGATGCTTGTTGAAACAGCCCGAGTGCAGAGTCGGAATGTAACTCAGTACTTTTACTCTAAGTAGTTGAGTATTTCCATTTTATTTAACTTTTTACTTCTTCTCCACCACATTTCAGAGGCAAATATAAAATCAAAATTTTACTCCACTACATTTGTCCAACAACTTTAGTTACTTTTGAGTTTGCAACCACATATCTCTAAATGTGTTGATTTTAATGTTTGTTTCTGAGAAATTCTCCTTTTTAAAAACCACTTTCATCTAGAAAATGCATGATCACAAAACTGAAAAGTGGCCTGTTTTTGTGAGATGATGGAAAGTTGACTTTTTGGAGATGTGTGGTTCTCTGACAGGGACAATTTTATTGCACAATGACAAGTGCAACTATCAGCATAATTTTTCCTTCATTTATGCATAATGTTAAATGGAAACGCATAATATATAAATATCTGAAAATATTTTCTTCCGTTACAAAGCAATAAATATGAAAATTCAATCAAATTACGTCACAAAAGGGACTCGTGTCTCCTACCAGTAAACACTGTATGAGACAGTAAACAAACAAAGAGAACTGTAAACCACTCTCAACTTATGAAATCCACCCCAATGTGATATTTTACTGAATATTGCTGATTACGATATTTTCTCTTCAATACAACTCAATATTTTACCTCAGACTACTTAAAAATCACTCCTCTTCTGTTACAGTACAGTTCACATCTACTGCACCTGCTACATCATAACTCATTTTTCTCCTTGTTACGGTTATTTCTCCTTTATCTCGTTTGCTCCGGGTTCCTTCGGTGCATCAGGCTCAAAATAAAACGGCCGTGATCTGTCATAACTGTATGATTTTATATTTGTACATTTATACATGTTATCCATATACTTATGTGCATTAACTTAACTGACTCCCTTGTGTTACGTCGCGCTGTTTTTCCCCCGTTTTTGCTGTGAACCGAAAACTTGCATGCCTTAAAGTCCCATTCCTAGACCATTTTCCTAGACATTAAAGATCTGTGGTTGTTAACCTGGAAGTTGCACTTTAAGTATTCTTTGCTTATGATACTTGCATACTGCTCTCTATGCTGAAAACAGACAAAGGCAGGACTGAGGAGTGAATTTGTATTCGCTTAAAAACAGCATTAAGAGAATGACTATTCACTTGTATTTAGAAAAGAGTTGCAGTGATCGATTAGTTGATTGACAAATTTAATCTGCAGCTATCACGTTTGGATTAAAACATTGTGATAGATGTTTCTCGCTGCTTGTTTTTGCTACATTTTACAGACCAAAGAAATAGTGGATTGATTGCCTTAATAGCTGGCAATTGTAAACCTAATTATTTCCAGCCCTAATTTGTGTGCAAAGTTTTTCACTCCTTTTGTTGCTCAGGCGAAAACCGCATTAACCAGCTCGACTTAATCTTAATTCAGACAAAAGAAGTGGTGGAATACAAGGGGTATTGAAAATAACAATTATGACTGAAATGTTCTGATGGGCACTTTTTCTAATCTAAGTTTAGTCTATAAAATGTCAGAAAATGTTCTGCCGCACAGTTGCCCTGACGTTGACAGCCAGTTTGTGTTTGACACTGAGACGTCCGCCAAGGCCAGTCAAAGCCAAGGATGCCCACTCTCCCCTTTGTTCTCTTTGTGGCCACGGTGTTTAAAGCCGTCCACTTTCGGCTGAGGATCACGCGCTAGAGAACGCAGCCTTTCGTTCACCTGCATTTTTCACATTGCAGCTCCCTGTCCTTTCGGCACATCAGAGTAAACCCGTGTGAATATTTGATTCGCTGTTTGGAGTAAGAAAACGTTTTAACATTTTCTTTGACTTTTATGGCCAGCAGGAAAATTTGTGGCTGTGATTGGTTACATCCTGTGTATCCTTGGAAACCTGATATTTAGTATGAGGAGTGGGACAGTGCTGGGAGGAGAGAGCCCTGTCTGGAAGTAAATGGAGTGGAACATGATTTTTACTTCTCTGTTTCACCTGATTTGTCAAAGGCACATGGCAGCACAGTAAGACTACAGTTTAGAAGGCTTTCCTACCTTTTTTGAATATATGTTTACATTATTAAATTGTTCCTCTTGGAAAAATTCTGACCCAATATCTGGATAAAAGCCCTGATGTACTTCCACATGGATCTTCCCTTGCATGACTGACAGCAGCGTTGATAAATGGAGGTTATGTGTGTGAACCTTCAGACCGTCTGGCAGCAGGAAGGAGTTTGTTATGTGCACCAGAGATTCCCACCGGCCTGTCAGGGTTTCAAAGAAGAAAGAGCAAGTGAAACCTTATCGCACAGATTTCAAAAATCTATCGCTGACTCTTGGCTTCACTTAAAGGTTTAATTTAAGAGTGTAGATTAGTGTCAGCCATGCTTTATTCCCCCTTATAAACATGCCGACGACAGGTAGGCTCACACGGCACGATAGCAAACGCTCATCAGCTGAGTCTTTATCGCTCAAAGGCCTTATCAACATGTCGTCAGTTTTATGAATTTTGACAACACAGATAGCGGTCAGAATGAGAAAGTAATAAGAGGCCGTGAGCGTAACTTCCTCCCACACTCGGTGATTTGTAGTGCAGCTCAGAGAAGCTGCCAGACACACATTAAGATTAATGACGAATCAGTCAGTAAAGCTGCCACCGCGCTTCATTATTGCCATGCAGTTAACGGGCCAGCGTTGAAGTGTTGCCATGGCAACGGCCAAATGGCAGTGCCGTTTTCAACAAATGGAGGTAAAGAAGCTCTTTGGAACCAGCGGAGGGGGGCTATTTTGGCAATAGGCGGCAGCGGCTCATGCTGCTTAAGCACCTCATTTGGTGCCTCGGCTGCCATTTAATCTACTCTGGAGATGGCATCTCTTCAAAGGTGTTTGTGATATTTCAGAGGATTGTCACTTTTATGGAAAGATGGAAGACAGTGTAATGGGAAAGAAATGGGCGAGCTTTGTGTAAAGAGTTTGAAGGAAGGAGAGCCGAGTCGCTTTTCATTCCAGGAAAAATCCACTTGAAACTGAGGTTTTTCTAGGTTTCAAAAAAAAAAAAAAAAGGGTTGGATGGTGTCTCAGCTTGCACGGCCGGTGTAACAAAAAAGCCCTTTTATGTCTTTTTAAGGTGGAAAGTAGAACGACATTGTGCTGGTTAGGCACTGAAAATGTATCAGAAAGAATACACCAGAAATTAGGTTTGTAATGGCACTCAAAGTCACACTTCAGCAGGATATTATGCAGTTTATTCAGATAATAAATTGATTTTTAAATTCTGCCATGTGCATAAATAACATTTTTGCTCATCTACTAAAACTGTGGTTTTGACAATTGAAACATTTTACACATAGTCAAAAAAATTGACTTGTGTGACAATTGACCATTAATAATTTGGTCCACAGGGGAATACCGAAAGAAGAAAGTCATGAGTCAACCTAGGCATGGTTGATAAAACGACACTATCATTAGCAATAAGAAAATGATTTAAGCTCAATTTTTCTCTCAAATGCATGAAAGCACATAACAAGACCCTGGTTCATAAACAGATCTGAGTGACACGCAAACAGCCAGTCATTTTTTGGGTGTGTTATTTGGTTGCACCATCACTGTGCTGGTGAAAAGTAATATTTGGCGGTGAAAGTGACAGATAAAAATGACTGATTGGACTTTGGTCGTACGTAGCGCTGTCACGATATGTCATACAGTTAATTGTGATTAACGATATTATTGTCTATTCTGTTAACTTCCACCACTGTGCCAAAAATCGAATAATAGTTTAATCATGCATATACACAATATTTCTGCTTGCCTTTTGTATATAGAAATTGAACATGCAGATATGACATGACTTAAATATTCAACCACACAATCAAAATAAATCGCTGTGAGAAAAGGTAAGGAAAAAGGATCAGTAATTAGAGATATCGACTGAGATGAAGCATTTTATCGTAATGCTTCTTTCAGCTATACTGTCAGCCCTAAATCAAAGTGAATGTCCTGTATAATACTGTATTAAATGTAATTCAGTCTCACTCCGGTTCCATGCTTGTGTGAGGGTCAGTCCAGAAACATCTGCTTAACAGCAGCAATTCATCACTTCCTCAGTGTATGCATCATTAAAACTACTTTACTACTATACTTGTAGTATTCATAGAACATGTTGGTAAATGTGGGAAAGTAAAATTAAGATGTCACTAAAGTTCTCTCTACTTCTGAACTCCTCCTCTGTTGAATAAGGCATGCATATTGTCTGAAAATAGTTCCAGTAAAAGATAAATGAAATCCGTACGAAGCGTTCCAATCTGTCCAGGCATTTGTTGCTCATTGCAGCTTGTTGTGACTCTGAACTTGAAACGTAGATATATCAATAACTGCAAATGAACTAGAATTTATTTCCACCCCGTGTCTGGGGCTTTACAAAAGGCTTCCCTCAGACGAGACAACTGTAACTGAAGTCAAAGTAGACAATAGGAGTTGAGGGAACGTGTTAACAGTGGAAGGGTATCTCGTTTCCTTAAAGAAAGAGTGTTCTGTTAGCCAGATTGGCGACAGTGTAAGCCCCTCACAGTGTACACACACACAGATTGATGCCTTAATGATTGGGCCAACATGTTAGCCTCTGGCCATCTCCTGGGCTCTGTGCATGAAACCTTTTAACTTCCCTCATCCTCCACTCTGGCTTAATTTGCGGCTTGTGTGCACATACCACATAAGTCAAGTCATTGCATTGACCTATACATAAGACACAGCTCCTCGAGCCGAAATACAGCTCAGAAGCTGCAGCGCATTCCTTTCCTCTTTGCTGTGGCTTTGCTAATGTGATCTCTCTGAGCTGTGATGATACCGCTGCTGATACGCTTACAAAAGATTTCCTGCTCATGTGTGGTTGGTATTGTGTTTAAAAAAAAAAAAATGTCAAAAAGCACACAGTGGTGACATCATGATACTGTAGCATAATACTCAACTGATTGATCTGCCAGTTGTCAGGTTCAAAGTACCCAGTATGCTTAAGATAACCTTTTCAAAGTGTTTTTTTTCCCAGTACGCAAAGGGCAATTTAGAAAGTCCCCCATACCTGACGAAGTCAGCTAGTTTTCACTCTGGAGAGGTAGCACCAGAAAATATAATAAAGGTTTCCTTGAGAAATGACCAAAACATTGAAAGGATAATCAGAATAATCCAAGTACGGCTGAACAGTTGATCAACATTTTATCCAAGATGCACAATGGCCAAGTGCAATATCCAAATAGCAGGAGCTGCAATGTTTTGATAAAGGTAAAATGTCAACACACCATTTTAAATGAAGCATGGTGCGCTACCTGCCTACAAATCACATATCATTCTCCAGACCGTAAGAGAGGAGGGTTGTTTGAATGAGAATGGATGAGAATAAGACATTTTTATTTCAACACGTTGTTTGTAACAGGCAAAAACCACATCTTTTTTAATATTTTTTCTGTGAAAATGAAAGACAGACATAACCTTTCCACTAAAATGTCACTCCAGACGCTTTAATATACATGCACAATAAAAATGATCAGGGAACAGCATGTCATGGCTCGTGTCACTACAAACAGCAAACATGATGTTAAAGAAACGTACCTGTTAGCATCAGACCCCTCCACGTTCTCGATATGTGTGCTCAGGTGAGAAGTTGTGTTCTGGCGAATAGAGAGCAGACAAATGTGACAAATATTTGCAAAATAACTGATGACAAACCACATTAAGAACTGCATTGATTACACAGAAGGGGGACGTCCTCATTAGATGGGCTATTTCAGAAAACACCAGTGCCAGCAACTTGACAATTGCACAGTAAGCATTAAAAAATTCCACAGAAAGCTCTGCATTTTCCTTATACGTCACACAGATGTTTATGGAATTAATGAATGAATGAATGAACGAATGAAAGACCTTTTACTGTGTTTAAACTCTATCCATCAACTCCATCTCGAAGACACATTGGAAACATTAAACACACTAAAACAGGCGATGTTGACAGCCTCACACTGTCATTTTACACTTTAAAATGTCCCACTTTTAGCCCTTGACCAGTTATGAAAACTAATGTCAAATGCCCCCAATCATGTTTCAATTTAAAAACAAAAAAAAAGTAATTAAAATGTCCTGTAGTAAAGTATATGACCAAGTGTATTACAAAAGTTCTGATCAATCAGGAATAAATGTAGTTTTAAGTAGTAATTGAGATAAGATGCCAAATTTTCTTTTCTATAATTCACTATATGCTTAAAATCAGGGAGACAAACTCATTCAAATCTGTTGTAAGATCATTGTATATGATGCAATAGTGTCCCAAATTGTTTTCTCTCTTGACCCCCCCTAGCTGGCTACTTTTCCCCACTGTCTGGCTGCTCCATATCCTGGCTGCTGGACATTAGAAGAATCTCAAAACAAAATCAAGGCCTTTCACAGTTTACGGAGGAGGGCAGTTTCAGAGTCTGCGTGTTCATTACAGGCTAAACGTGAGGTTGTATTTGACGTTTCTACTTGAAAATAATCCACTTGGTAATCAAGCAACCCAAAGGCCCCTCCTGCCAGCCCTCTCCCCCCTTACAGTGTCTGGCAGAAATCAAAGAGCTGCAGGAATTTGCCAGTAATTGTTTTACGATTCTTGAAATCATACCTACTTGTATAGGTGGAACACAAAGAAAGCAAGAGGCATGAAAGCTGCTGGCTGGCTGCTGCTGCTGGCATGAAAGGATCGGGAAGGGGAGGGGGCACCGATAGATGGGGTAGCCACCACCAAATAACAGGAACTGGGCTGTAAATGCTTGCTCTCCCTCAGTTTAGTCAATGAAAGGAGGTTAGAGGAAGTGGTTTATTGAAGCATGGTTTATATGGGCTGTCTGTTGGCAGCTCTTTCACTTCTTTTCTCACGTGCCCCTGCCATAAAACATTTGTCTTTTATTTACAGCACCTCCACACACCAGAGCTGCCATATTTTGGCAGAACCACAACCTCCCTTTGCACCAATGAGATAAATGAGCCAAAAGGTCGCCACAATCCACGCCAGCTTTCACTGATCCAGTGTGTATATATTACATGAAATTTAATATTTAAATCAGCTGATTTACTGTCTTACTGATTTATATCATTGTAAGTTGAATCTTTGGATTTTATCCTCTTGGTTGGACAAACTATTTGGAAAAAACATTTGCGTTGTGACATATTTAACGAAGCAAAAACAAAGCAGTTATATTGATTAAAGAACAAAATCATGAACATTTCGCTAAAATCGCACATAAAAGTTGTAAACTCAGTGTCCTGAAAACCAACAGTCACATTTGACAAGGTGGACCAAGCCATTTTTGCCTAAAATTGGAATTTTATTAAAATTGTTTAAAAAAAGATGAATGATAATACTTAAGCTCTTGTGAACTATCTGATTATTTGAATCAACATTTTATCTCTAGACTAATACTACTACTAATATTCACTACCTAAGGGCTTTACATTTCTACATTTTCTTGAAGGAACTAGCTAATATTAATGCTAATGTTAAAGGTCTGATCTTATCCTACTTCATATCTCAGTTTGTGCTGTTACAATGGACCAGACGCAGCAAAGCATCAAATCGAACTATTACTAATTTTACAATATATTTACATCAGCTACCACACAAACTGAACCCACGTTCATCCTATTGCACGATCCTAAGTCCAGCTGTTGAAACTAAATGGTCATCGGTATCTTTCATTTGTTTTTATTTACTCATATATATATATATATATATATATACACACACTCAGATTAGAGCCTTTAATGTATGTAATAAAACAAATGGTCTAATTTATGAATGTATTTACTTACTACTTTTTCAAATAATTAGTTCTGGCCAAATTGCACCCAAACTGCAATATTTTACTTTTGTTCAGTATGTTATACAATCCAAAGTTAAGTCAACAGTGATGAATATTGACAGTTTTCTCCTTCAGCTCAGTCAAAGGACATCTCTGTTTTCCTCATCTTATCTGTCAGGGTTTTTGTAGACAGTGCTTCAGTCAGACCAGCAAAATAGCTAGATTTCTACGTACCTAGGTGTGATTATTTATTGAGTCCTACTGACATAAATGACCTCCATATCATTCCTTTTGTCCCGCTATCAATGCACAATAAACCTCAAAATCCAATAAGAATGTTATCTGAACTACAGGGTGTATTCACACACCCCGAGCATAAAGGGACATACTCTGTAAGCTTTCCTTTCTTCTAAACATCCTGAAGGGAAGAACTTTGCTTTTATTAATGGTACCATATCCTTTCTATTAGCCCTAGAGCAGCAACATTTTGATACTCGATTTGTCTGCAAGTTTTTAAAGGAAAAAATGTAAAAATTGTCAGATTCTAGCTTCTTAAATTTTTCTAGTTTCTTTACTCGTCTGTGACAGTAAACTGAATATCTTTGGCTTGTGGACCAAACAAGACATTTGAGGACATTTTGAAACACTGATTGACAAAACAACTTACTGATTAATCAAGAAAATAATCAACATATTAAAAATATGTATACTTGCAGCCCAAATTAGCCCACACTAAGTATTGGAGACTATGTGGGTAATCAGCTGCATGTAGTTTTGTGAAACTCTTTGGACTATGGTTTGATTGTTTAAAGTATAAAGTATAAATTAACCACAATTCCTAAATACCTCATACTTAATAATAAATTAGCATATGTTTTACACTCCAGTAAAGAACTTTACAATAAAACTACACAGAAATAAACATAACAGTGAAAACATTTTTTGGCTGTACTTCAAACTGGACCCGGTCACTTTGACACAGGACACGACAAAAATAGCAACAGTCAACAGGAAGATAATACAAGAATAAACCAGTGATGGCACAGGTAGAGCCAGTTTTCAGCCTGAACCCCCAACAGCATGCTCAGATGCAGCACTATGAGAAAGTTATTCTAGTCGTAGCTGTGGGTGGTGGATTGCCAAAAGAAACATATGAGAAAAGCCTTAAATATTAGCCTGCAGTGCAGAGCTGCAGAGATAAAAGCAAGCCTGGCTGTTTCCCATAGAGGCCAGCTGCTGCTTCTAACTGCTATATTGATGGAAAGGGCACGAAGGATGGAGTAACAAGATGCTGCGTTTGGAGTAGGTGAGGTTAGGTGGAAGTTGTGTAGATGGATGCTGATGGGCCCCCGGTGCAGTGTGAAATCTTTAAGACTGACAATAAAACGACTCCGCTGTGATAAAACTATGCAGCTGCACAATAGTGTTTTGTAATCAGGGGAACTCCTGCACTTGAAGATGATGCAGCACGTGTCCTAACATACACACATAATGGTTCTCAAAGGAGTTCAAGAGGCAGCACCTCATCCCACTGTGTGCTGTTTGTCTCAGATCTGTTATCAGGAGTGTCCCTCCGATTCTGTGATTTCCCCCACTCCCACTTTTCATCCTCCTCCATCTGTGCCCGGTCTCTTGAGGTGGGTGTGGCGCGACACCTGCGTGGTTTTAGTCCAAGGGCTGTGTCACACCTGGCGTAAACATGCATTTTTGGGTGATCCAATAACTAGAGGACAACTCTAAGTTCAGACATGAATTCGTATAGCAAAGTAATTTGATATTTTGAGCAATCTGTCATCTGTCATTTTGTTTCCAGAGAACAACTGGAAAACCATTCAGTAGTTTTCCACCAACCTTGATATGTTTATCAGTTATGTGTCGAAGTGGTGCCTTTTGCTATTCTGTCTGTCGTCCATCCGTCTTGTATGTGCTGATGACTGATTCAAGGTGCTAAATTCTGAAAGTATTTGACTAATTCAGTGAAACTAAGCCAACATCAATAACAAGTACCACTTTCAGATTTTGTTTAGGGTGGGGGCATATGCCGTCCTCTGATGGCTTTTGTTTGTTGGTATTATTGTTAGCTCGTTTTCGTGTAGACAGTAAATAGATTCAAGTCATGAATTGTCCATAACACTGAAAAAATCACTAATCTTCCTATTTATCGGCATGTGTTTAATTAAAATGAACATTTTTGTTTCATTCTAGAAACTACTGGCAACATTTTTCTCAAATTTCAAATAGAAATATTATCTTTCAGATCGTTTATTTGTATAAAATGACAACTGGTCAAATAAAAACTTTTCAGACTTTGAATAATGTTTATTTTGCACGTCTTTATTTTCATACAGAGATCATCTGAAGTCATCTCGAGACATATGTGGAGATGCAATCTAATCCCAGTTGTGAATGGGCAAATTTATAGTCATCAACTTGTGATCAGATCACCAAAAACAAAAGTTAAACAATCCAGCATATGTGCCTAAGACTCTGTTAATACCTGGCTTTAGCTGTCTTGTTTTTTGACAGATCTCTGATGTATCTGCTGGTTGGGTATGAGAATGACTCTGACCACATTTTTGTGGTTTATCTCAAATCAGCCACAGATTAATCAAATGAGGCTGTGGCACATGATCAGAAGTGAGGGGTCTATACCATTTCTTGACCCCTGATCAACCTTTAACTGCCTCAGCCTCGCCACCTGTAAGGCCTCTAATCTATAGTGAGTCGGCTCAAACACAGACGTGGATGTTTCATGGGTTGTGGTCTTAATCTTAGCAGATTAAGCTTGACCCTGGTCAGGTTCTAGGGTCCTGTTGTTAGCTGATTAGTCTGAGGTCGTTTGAGTCAGGAGAGTTCTGCAGAAAACTGTAGAGTGAGGTTGTTTTTAAGAGACTGTGCTCAGTCAACCAGAGACACCATCCCTACTGCGCTGCTAATCACCACCTACCATTGTTAGAGCAGCTCATATCATGACCACTGGATGTTTTATACACTGCTATACTCTCATACTAATGAGGTCTGTGTACGGAAATGTGCTGTTTTCTGTTCATAGGTTTGGAGTTATGTGAAAACAGCAATGTCACAGCATGTTCTTTGGAATACAATACAGACTACACTTTTACTTCTGTCATAATATCATTATAGTTCACACACAGTGTTCATTTTGGCAGCTGATTTTGATTTAGTCAAGTCAATTTATATAGCCCAAAATCCCAATTTAATCTGTATAGTAGCCTAAAATGTGAATTAGTTTTAGCCTATGCATCATTTGCCAATCAAGTAAATTAATAAACTTATGAACAAGCAATAATTTGGGCAATGTTGTTAAGTTCATATACTGTATGCGGTCCTCTGTTTCACAGATAATATTTAGGTTTTATTTGTGGATTACAGTAGTAAAAAAATGCATTATACTTTTAGTTACTTTTTACTCTGTTTAGTCTCACTTTTCTTCGAAACTTGAGTGAGAATAAAGGTAATTAAATGTATGAAATAGTCCTCTGGTAGCAGAGCTCGTAAGTATACAATACAATACTATACTGTATAATACTATATGACTATATAAACTAGTATATATAATTTCTGTACACCTAGTTGAAGTCTTAACCAAAATGGATAATTTCATCCATCTATTGTTATTGGACATTTAAAGACATCCTCCACTGGTTTGACCTGCACACAGAGGCTTCCTGTGTTTGTAGACGCTTGGTGCACAAATGGACATTTATTAAACTGCTGATGCAGAGATGAATGGTTCCATTAGTATTAACAGTAAGTGGAAGGAGCTCATATTTGAGCCACAAGCTTCTCTAAAGAATGTCCAGTCTTGTCTTTTGTTTTAGCGTCCGGCCTGGCCTCATTACAAGCCAGTCTGTGTAGAAAGGGCAAATACATTGTGACTGGCATTGTTCTGTGATTGGCATCTCAGTTTAAACTTAGGGCACAGTAATAAACGGTAATAAACGTGGCCTGTCCCTCTTTGAAAGCTTCTGTGACCACTGGCAAATTTTCTGTTACAGGTCAGTGGCTGCATTGTGCATCTCTGCCTCTCAGACGCTCTTTCAGACCATTTAACCTTTTCAACCTGAACCACTGAACCCCAAATAAGATGACGCACTGACTTCTCCTTTATATTCGCTGGGTTTAACTTTTAACTAATCTTCATATAGCTTACATACTGCACTGCAATAGATGTGTGTAAATGTAGCCACTGCAAAGTGTCCTCAAAGTTTCCACGATGGAACAAAAAAGTAGTGTATGTGGCATGTGCTAGATTCTGCCAACCATCCCACAATATAGAGCATTGTATTTTACAGATGAAAATTACCATTGCACAGCTGTAAGTTATGACTAAATAACAATGATGAGTTAGGCCCAACACCCAGTTTGCTTGTTATTTAACCAATAAAATGAGGTTAAACCACCCAAAATCTCATCTCATCGTCAATTTAATCAGCCTTTATAGAGTAAACAGTCATTAAATATATTGGATTTGCTGTGTGAAATGTTAAGGTTTATGTCATAGAAATCTATTAATTTATTGTAGTGTAGAGTGGAAGATGCTTGCCTTATGAGAAAGTGTTCTACCTCTG
>JAPQRN010000011.1:5986315-6010397 GCA_037367275.1 Coranthus polyacanthus
ACTGAAATGATCATTCATCAAGCAGAAATTCTGAATTCTGCTTTCTGAATCAAGTTTCAGATTATCATTTGTTGCAGGCCATTATGGCCTTTAATTTTCTTTGCAATCAATGTGGATACATGTGTCCATACTGAATACATATATAGATTTGTACAACTGTTAAATATCAGTATGGACCTCAGATGTAGTGTCATATAATGTAGTATTTGTCTGCATTTAATGTACATGTAATAGTTTCTGGAAAAGAATGTGGGGAAAAAGTGTCAAAATAACTTAATAGTTACCAAAAAATACATCTTTCAGGCTGTACTAAACAGAAAGCCTTTTAGCGTGATTTCACATCTCCCCAGTTATCCATGCAAATAAGACAAATACACCAACACATGTATCCAGTTAATGTGCTTGAGTGTGAGTTTTCCTTTCCATTTTCACGTGGCTCAGCTGATCTCCTTCTCCTCACCCTTGGTTTATGTAAAGGTGTGGTGCTGAATGGGGTCTTTTAGCTGTGTGTAATTGAACCTGACCCACTTGCACAATTAACTCTAACCCATAATATTTGCTCAGTGGTATTGGGTTTTGGATGGCTTGGCCCCAGCGGTGAGGTCGACCTCCGAGTCGACCACCCGGCCATCAATCACTCGTGCTGCTTGAAGGGGGCGGGGCTTCAAAATGACACAAATGAGCACAGTAATGATTGACACCAAAGCCTGGTCACTACTGACGATGGTCTTCAAAGCAAAGTTGTCAGTTGTCATTTCCTTTACTTTTCTTTCTAATGTATGCCTTGATTGTCCCTGCCATGAATCTGAGATTAAATATAATTAGTATGGGATCTAAGGGGTCATTCTGTACACACTCACCCAGAATTCAAAACTTTTCCCAATTCTTGCAATGGGTTTAAAAAAAAAAGGAAGACTTCTGTTAAGTTCATGGGACCTTGCAAAGTCCCAAAGCTCTAAAAATTCATAACTAAAAGTATTTGGAGTGAAGTTTGACCCTTGGGGCTAAATTATTAGTATGTGTACTCTAAGCATCACAATTGCTAATTTTTCACTGGACTTGGAAATTTGTATTGAACAGCCAAGAAACCCTAAGGATAATTAGCAACATGTATTTATGTAAATAGTTCTTGCACAGTTCAGTGCAAATTTCTGTCCAGTCCAGTGAAGAGCATGCAATCGGTGAAGCTTAGAATACACCTACTAATGATGAAAGTTAACTCTGAAGGCCAAACTTAATAGACTGAGAGCTAAATAAGTATTTGCAGTAGACCATTAGGATTTTGCAAGACCCCATGAATGTAACAGAGGTTTTCACATGTATTTTTTTTCCACCAAGAAAATCCATGACTTGAAGTAGGAAGTCCTAGGTCAGTAGGTTTGGACTGATCCTAATGCATTTGAGAGCTTTGCCTCTATTGCTCAAAGGATTGTTTTTGACAAAAAAATCTATTAATTTTGCCAAAAAGGGACAGTTGTGTAAAACATAAAATTTTTGTAATAACAGTGAATCAAATGACTGTAATTTGAAAGTTGTTGTTCATAGTGACTAACCCACACTCTTCTCAGCTCTACAAAGATTTACGACTTTCAGGTCAGTGTTTAGCTGTCCAGCCTACAACTGTTTTTGGTGCATGCTCACCGCTCTCAGTGTTGTGTCGTGGGAGGCAGCCGTTTTCATCTGAAATACCTCTAAAAACTGTGAATACTACCCATTGTACACTGTGTGCACCATTACCAAATAGCTGGCGAGCCATAGCGGCTAAGGAGTTCATATTTTTGTCAGGAGTTGGTGAAGAACAAAAACGGCAGTAGAATAAAGGAGAATAAATCATCTACCTGGTGGACAAAAACATGACCTTAATTTAAAGGTAATGTTTGAGATCAGCTGGATGCGTAAATATATCTTAACAGTTTCATAGTGATTTTAAAAGGTGATAAGTCTGTCGTGTGTTTAGAGTCTTTAAAGTGCCCCCCACCCCCCCAAAAAGCCTGGTATAATAGATACTGATGATATATAGCCTGATATAACCTTCTGCTGCACTTCACTATCCTTCTGAGACCTCCACTCATGATATTTGCTGTTCCATTGCCTAACGAAAAAAAAAAGTCAACTTTACTTTCACTGTTTTCATGGAAATGAGACGACTAGAGATAACAATAGTTGACAGCTAGCTTTTAATTAAATCCTTGAATTGGACATTTAAATTCAGCTAGACAGTATGTGTTTAGGAGAAACTGCATGTGTTTTTAGTTATGCCAAAAAATCTTCTTTTCATGTTCTTACAGTAAACACATTCATGGAGTTAATTGGTGGTTTTTCTGTAGTGTCCATGGAGACGGAGGCTGACAAACACACACCTCCAGGGAAGAACACCTGAGCTCTAGTCAAGTTTGTTTGTCTTTCAAGTCCCATGGGGCGGAGGTGGAGGTGAGATGTCATGAGCCGGGTGGTTTCACCATGTTTAAAAGATTCTAAATTTGGAAGCTTTTTTTGTATTGATACATCAGCACAGGTGATGGGAACGGGAGTTAATGAGATCTCATGAGGACGGAGCTGCAGGTTTAACAGCTCAGTAATGACTGCATGACTTTCAGACGCAAAGGGATAAGTTAGATGTGTTTGGTTGTCTTTTTCCTCATTGTTTTGTCCAATCTGGTGAGAGAAGCTTCTGTTTGTGGGTGACTACTGGTTTCACTCTGTGGATTGGGTTTGAATGGTAAAGATTGTAAATTTTAAAGACTTGTTACCATTCATCACAGTCTGCTTAGCAGCCACATATTCACACGCATCCACACAGCACTCTGAGCAATGTTCATGTTTTGTCCGTCACCTTTATTTTCTGAAGGCTGATGCCCCCTTTTCATAGCAGATTCTCTCTTTTCATTTCAGTGTGCAAGGATCCACCCTACAAAGTGGAAGAGTCTGGATACGCAGGCTTCATACTGCCTATTGAAGTTTACTTCAAAAACAAGGTACATTTAACTCTTCTCCTTTAAGCATACTGGTAATAAATCCCAGAATTCCACTTGGATTTCACTATAATTCTCTTTAACCTTTACGTTCTTGGTACAGCACTTTTATAAGTTAAAAGTTATCAGTGAACTTTTTTATATTGATGTGTATGAGGATTATTTTCATAGCGTCTTGTCAAGGTTGTGAGTGAGAGCATAGCAGTGATGTGCAGTAGTTGCTTTAGATCCCCTCATTATAGCACATGTGTTAACAGTTAAGAATTTTTGGAAATGGTAGCAAATTATAGAATTATATCTATTCAAAATAGTGTGTATAAGGTGTCTAATTTTTCTATCTATCAGACTGATCTATGAACATAATTAAAGCATCAGTAGGCAGTATTTTTCAGCATCATTGGGCAAAATTTCTATAACCTTTCAGCATATTGTAATTCAAGTGGTCTGAGAGGAAATGAGACTTCTCTACCTCCTCTAGAAGATTCTGGCCAATCACAGGCCTCATTGGCGTATAAGAACAGGTGATTGACTTGACAGCTGCTGTGACCAATCGCTGTCAAGACTTCATCAGACATGCCTCTACTGCTCTACACCATGGCTCGTCACAGAAGTGTCTTGGCAGCTCCATGAACTATTTCGGCTTCACTTTTCCATAGCAGCATGAAACGGCGTTGCCTCATCTCTGTCTTTATATAGAGTCTATGCTTAGGACAGAGAGCAGAGAGCTGCAGGAGGAGGGTGTGTATTTGCAAATTGTGGCATTTTCTTCCTTATTTCTGCCTACTGGAGCTTTAAGACCAACCTAACCCAGTAGCACAGTTTAACATGTCTGAGAGAGAGCAACCTTAGATGTTAAGTAGAAAAACGGACAACAAATCACCTGTGCATTTCATTTAGAGTCACATCAATATGTCAGGTATCTGTAGGCCTTGAAATGTCTTAAAAAGCATTTCATAATTCAGTTAAAGCTCTTATAATGTGAAACAAAGTGTTCATTTCAATTTGCATAGACTGCATGGTCCTGTATATGCTCTCTTGTCTCTTGTCTGTTTTTCTATGTTACTCGTTTAAATAAAAGTGGGATTCTTACAGGGAATTGTGCACACAAGTTTTCTCCGGCATAAGCAGCTTGGAATATTTTTGGGAAGTGTATTATATTGTTGCGTTTGTGAGGCTAATCTTTGAGCACACATTAAAGGTCAACATTGGCTTCCATCAGGGCAGCCTTCACATGATGCGCTGTTACAGAGTTGATCAAACAAAACAATGTTGGTGAAGTCATGACAGACGGATTCTGATTCTACTCTGTCTCACTTGTCTTCAGGAAGAACCCAAGAAAGTTCGTTTCGATTACGACCTGTTCCTCCACCTGGAGGGCCACCCACCTGTCAATCATCTGCGCTGCGAGAAACTCACCTTCAACAACCCGACGGAGGAGTTTCGTAGAAAGCTACTGAAAGCCGGAGGGGTAGGAGTGCTGAGGGGGGCTGGGGCCTGACTGACATTTCTTAATGAGGCACAGGCGCCGCTCTAGCAGAGAAAAACTGTGATCTCTATATTTTTCACTAGGGAAAGTCAAAGGAGTTCAATGCTCTTCTCTCTCTCTACTGTCAGACAATCACTCACAGATCTTTAGTGAAACAGGCCCCCTGCCCTTTCTTGCTTTACTTCTTCTTCCTCAGTTCTTATGGTATTAATTGACGCTGCTGTGAATTCAGTCACTTCATTCACTCAATACAGTGGAGTTCAAGTTAAAAATTGACTGGATTATGAAGATAATGTTACATTTACAAAGTTGCATTAACTTTAGCTAAAATCTTCAAGTGTGGAAATGACAAGACATCGATCTTACAATACGAGATTTGGATTGGCAGATAACGTGAACAGATACGTCATCTCAAAAGTCAAGGGCCCATTTGTATTGAAGTTGACAGAAGTCTAAATCAGACAAACAAAACCAAAGCAGTTGGGTGTGAAATAGGTCCTAAAAAGTCTTAAATTTAACTTGTTGAAACCTGCAGGAAGCCTGTTCATTAGTATTTTCTTCACAAAGCACAGTGATGTTCTTAGCTTTAGCTACAAGTGACAATAGCTTGCAAGCGGTATTGGAGGGGGAAAAAAAGGGCTTTGTTTAACTCTAACGCACTGCAGCTGTTCTTCACAGGAGAAGTGTGGCTGTGCACGCCAAATGTCATTCTGTTACAGTATGAGGTGTAACCTACCCAGCCCTCTTATCTGTTACTCTGCCCTGAGGAAGTAGACTATATTGTTTCATCCTTGTTAAATTGTCTAAATGGTTATTTGGTGTTCTCGTCCCATATACAGTTTAGAAATTGATATAAATTCTCTGTGGATTCCTTTGTTGTTGTTTTTTTTTTTTTTACTGTAATAACCTCAGCACTCAGATCGGCTGATGCAGTCATTAAAGCTCTCTGTACTTGTTCCAGTTGTGATAAAGTGGCATCAGTTTACCTTCGGATGCTTCTTTAGTGTCGGGTGCAGTCAGTGTGTTGGCCCCCAGCCAGAGGCCCCCTGTAGTCGGGAGTTTTTATGACTTTAGCTAAGTGCTCTCTATTTACTTTGCCCTGCACCCCTTCTTAGCCTCGAAAAAGACTCAAGTGCTGACATAGACCATGTCGAGACTCACAGTCCCAATATTCAGGAGGAGAGGCTTCCTACTGAAAGCTTTTAATGCAGAATACTGAATACAGAATACTGTTTAAAAACACAACTATGATGTAATGTTTTGTGCGCCCTTTTAGCTAGCTGCATTTTCCAGAATGACGCTATAGATAGTAATTGTCTTCTCTGTTGTCCCTTTTTTTCAACAGCAGCGGGATCCTCACAAACGAAGCTCAGAAGACTCAAAAGTAAGATTTCCAACATGCCGTGAATAAAACCGATCCAGACTCCTCTATAATGTGCAGTTGAGACGGTGTTTTCATCCTGGCGAGGGCATTCACCTTCAGACAGAGCCACAGAAGCAGCTGTGTTGTCTTTACTTCCATATTCAGGCCATCGTTCTCGCCCTGTAATGACCGCGAGATATTCCAACAAAAACAGGCACTTTTAGCTGTGAATGTGGGCTGTGTAGATAGTTGCTGCTCTTGGCACGGGCATGAGCGCACCAAGTCATTACTCCGAAGGCTTCTAAAAAAAGGCTGTCTTAGTTCATAATGGAACACTCGAAGTGACCAAGAATTGCCCATAAAGCTGCGATTTAATTATATTAAATGAATCCATTAAAATGTAAAAACAGTGGTTCTGAATTCTATAATAGGAGTGAAGTCTTGAGGCAGCAGCAGGTCAGCGCCTCTGCGTATTATGTTTTCCACAACATGTTTGACTTTGAATTTTCAGTTTATGCAGGCAGTTTAATGGAATAGGTAATCATTTGGGGACAATATCAGCTGGTGCAGCTTCACGGTGCTGCAGAGGATTGCTGGGCAGACAAATGTTGTTTGATAAGAAATAATTCCATCATGTAACTCCCTCTGAACATAAATTGTTGTGTGTAGATTCGAGCCCGACTAATACTAGAATTTTAGAGCTGAAGCTAATTTTCGGGGGCCAATACTGAAAATTTTTGTTTATATATAAATGTATAAGCACAAATCTTTCCTAATGATCCCACAAATGTGATTATGAAACACGTAATGAGATAATGAGACTGACATCAATTCACTGTACTGTAAATACATCATTTATATTACTTGAATAAAGAAAATAAATAAACATACACATCAATGTCAAGAGATCTGTGATAGGACAGTATCCATCATACAGCAACTTAAATAGACATAAGATTCCCATCTCAAAAGCATAATATTATTTATGAACATTTTATTACAACAGCGCAGCATCATTAATGAGGTTGATAACCCTGTTACCCTGTAATATTTTATTTTATTGTTGACATTTTCATTATTTTCTATTTTTAATGTAGGCATTTATTTATTTTATTTCAGTTTAGTTTCAGTGCTTAAGTAGTTTTGTTTGTATTTTCTAAGGAATTTACTAGTTTTAGTTTAGTTTTTATGTAGCTTTAGTTTTTCAGGTACTATGAGGAAAGCCTTGATTTCTAGAAGTTGGAAAACATAGGATGAAAGAATGTATGACATTAAATATGATTTACAAATCCATTGCTTATTAAAGATCCCATATTGTGCAAGCTGTGAACACTAAGACCCATAAACACTGAGGGAAAACTAAGCTGATTTTAGGTTTTGGTTTAGTTCATGTGCTTTGTTGATTATAGTTTTTATTTTTTCACTGCTAGTTTTAGTCTTTGTTTTTGTGTATCTATACTAACCCCGTAAACTGTGCCTTTGTTACAGTTTTGAATACTCTGTGTGAGTTTATACCCAAACGTATTAATTGTCAGCCCTAGTTTTCCTCAAAAGCGTTTTCTCATCATGTTCATGTGTTCCTCTGGCAGGTGATGGTAATGCAGGAGGGCTCGACCTCCCTGTTCGGACAGCACCTGAAGCTGCCTACGCTTCCCAACAGCTCGCTGACATCCACGTTCTCCGACCCAAAGAAGAGCAAAAGCTTCCACGGGTCAAAGGTCAGTGTGGTTTCCAGGTACAGCCTGGAGCTAAGCAAGCTTCTCTTCTGTTTCCGCCATCGACCCCACCCGCCTCTGAAACTTTTCACCCCTTCAAAGTCTCCAGGCCCTAATCCCCACATATTTGGCAGGTTCAAAGACGTCCAAGCTATTTAAACTCCCGGGATTTCAAAGACATTCAACTTTGGCTCGAGCAAACTATATCTTGGCTGCTGCTCAGACTTAAGCACTTACTCCATTGCCTCAAAGTCGAGCTGTAAATCTGTGTCAAGCTGTGGGTCTGAAGATGAATATATTTGGGTTTATTGTTCTTTAAAACTCCATATGCACAGAAGCATCAGACGATAATCTCACTGAAAATGAATGAAGATGGGGCGAGAAGCCGCACATGAGATTATGTCTATTATGTCTTAAATCATGTACAGCGTCAATAAAGTGGCATGTTGTTTCCATTATGTTATTTTTAGTCCCTTTAAATGGTGTCATTTAAGAGGCAGGTTAGGAGAGGCCCATTTCACATGGAAACGGTTTCCAGTCTAAACACTGCGTGTGATGAATTACTCGTGGAGCGGGAGGTCACACACGCACGCCATCGCTCTCGCTCGCTCTCTCCACATCACATGCTGCGAATTATTTTTCCAGTATAAGAACAAATTTATATGTTTGCAATCAATCATAAATGTTCAACAACTAAAGTAATCTACAGTCATAAGGGAAAGTCAGTATATTTAAGATAAGATCAGACTCGAGTCATAGCCACGAGCAAAAATGTGACAGGACAAAAAAAAAAAAAAAGCGTATGAATCAAGGCTGATGAAAACTGATTAAATAACAGAAAAAAAACATTATTTAAAAAAAAATAAATAATGCGGGTTACAAAAAAATAACTTAAAGTGCACTGTGTCTTTACAAAACTAATTATAGAGAAAAATATTTTGTTGTTTTATCATCTAAATGAATTGAATATTCCAATGTTTTTTCTCAGATTAAAACTACCTGAACCTCAAATCAGAAGCACAGTTACACACATTTTGCCGTTCAGGCTGCACCTTGTGTGGACTGTTTACATATTTGTGCTCATATCTACATTTTAAGTAGTGCTGACACAAGCACACTGACGGACGCTCATCTTTTTATAGTTGTCTTTTCTTCATCTGTCCTCAGTGAATGCACAATACTTTTTCTGACCTTTTTGAGTCTCGCCCCAGACAATTTCCCCATATTACAAAAATAGACTAAAACTAGCACAGAAACTAACAAAAAAAACTATTTAAAACTGAACTGAAATTGAAAGGGAAAAAGCCAAAACAGAATTTAAAATATATTATTACTTTGATATGAATGAAATTAATATAGCAAAATATGGAACGTTTTCTAGCATCCCAGTATAATAATAAAATAACAGTCCAGTGGTAGTAAGAAGTCTGTATCAGTGTAGTAGTTGTTTTTTATACTGAATAACGAGCAGGAAGCTGCAGTGAATGTCCTGTACATAACAGAACTGAAACAGTTGGTTTGTTCATCTACAAAATCTTAAAATGCAACACTTTTAATAACTGAGGAATCAAAAGTATCAGCCACTTTTTCCTATTATTATAAATGTATTCGTTTGGTTTCTTTCTTTTTGCTGGACAAAACAAGGCGTCTCATGTTCTGCAAAACTGAATTTTTTTGCTACTTTCTGCCATTTTTATAAGGGGAACAATAATCAGTCATAATAATTATTTGCTTCCCTATGATTAAAACATTTATATTAAATACAGCATGCATAACTTGTGCTATATAATAATGTGTCAAATGTTTTTCAACTACAACTGTGTAATGATAGTAGTAAAAATGTACAATGGTAGGTTAAGCAATCCAGTTGTTTAGTGTACGTTACTTTAAGGCATAGTTTACTTGGATAAGCTGCTGTATTTAGGATTTAACTTCAGGTCAGATTTCCTTAAACCTGGGCCACCTGCTAACCTGCCAGTGTCATGGTGCTGAAAGGTTTTTTAAAAACGTGCCACTTCACTGATCTGCTCTATGTTGATGGCTGTCTAGGCGCAGTGTCCCGTCCAGAGCTGTAAAACACTTTTGTTTTAACGTAGGGCTTCCCTGGGAGGGAAATGGCTTTACTGCAGCGGAGGAGCATGCTAGAGTTTAAAACGAGCCGGCAGCTTTACATCCTAAGGTCCCGGGGTCACAGGCAGATAGACCAAATGAAAGGTTTTAGAGGAGGTTGGGCAGAGTTGTAACACACCCCGTCGTCTAGACGGCTTTAATGGGTTTACTGCATTGATGAAATATTGACAAGAGGGCTGGAGGTGAGACCCGGGGACAAATGGCCCCCGTCGTTAGAACGAATGCATTTCCTCCTTTCTCCACGTTGCCCTTCGCTCCACTTTTAAAGTTGTGCATGTGTGGCGGCTGAAAAGACCCCTTCACCCTGCTGAACACCACTGCTCAAAAGAAGTCCTGAGTTTGCTCTTTAAACCCATAGATGGGGGACTAAGAAGACCCTTTTGATTTTCTTCTTAGAATGGACCCCCTTTCACAGATGGTAATGCCAAACTGCAGGGTGGCATGCATGTTTTCTCTTGTATAAAAGGCAGAGGATTAATCACGCTCTGACCTGGTTGCCTGGTTTTTGCTCACTTTGTTGTTTGGGAGGATACATTTTACAAGTTATACATGTAGTCGAAAGCCCAAAGTCAACACGACATCAGCTGCGAGATGACAACATAATCACAGACGACATGTGTCCTGCTGAAAATGTACAGAGTTATTATAGTTATCTAAATCTAGCAGAGAAACAACATGAATACTAAACAAAATCTTCAATGAACAATGTTACACAAACAACTGAACTGCAGCTAAAGTCAGCTATGTTTTAATTTTCCCCCAGTGTTATTAAAGAACCCAAGTCTTTTATGGTGTACAAGAATAAAATGGCTATGCACAATGAGGGGCCTTTAAAATCCAAAGTACTTTATTTTCCAGGAGGAACTCATTTGTGCAGTGAACAATTATGACAAACAGGACTAATAATACCCACAAACCTAATACTAAAACAAAATGAAAACTAAACTGAGACTAGTCAATGCCTCAATATAAAACTAAAACTACTGATGCACTCATCAAACTAAAAGTAAATGGAAATAAAAAACAAACTTAAAAAAACTAATGAAAGGCTCAAAACTATACTAACACTGATGTGAAAACTCTGGCACTTTTCTTCTTTTACCTTCACTTCTGTCAGTTTTTATCACTGGAGTACAAGCCCATACTATCCTCAGACAACAGAATTTCACAGTGGCTAATTATGCCCTTACCCCATTATGTTTGCCCACTGACCTAAAGTGGGATTTCCCTTTTCCCTTTGCCGTAATCCTTTGAGCTGAAGTTTTTTCTTTGTAGCTAAATCTGGGTAATTCTGCTCTAACACCCTCAGCGTTGCTGAGAACTTCTTGCTGTTTTTGCTGCATAGCTTTTTAAGTTTGTATGTCATTATTTAGACAATTAGTAACCAAAACTAAGCAGCTAATTTTGCCTTAGCACTAAACTAAGGCATTTTCATTTGTTTTGAATCCACAGGATGGCTCCAAAGGAAGTACTACCCTCCTCACCACCGCCACAACCACCAGCACTAACAGCAGCAGCTTCTCCAAACTCCACAAACCATCCAAGGACCACAAAGACAAGCCTCCAAAAGACTTGAAAGAGCCCAAAAGTGCCTTCAGAGACTCTGGCTGGGAACCCAGCAAAGCCCCCAAAGAACCTTCCAGGAAACCCAAAGAGAACCAGCCACTTAGAGATATAAATCCTAAGATGGGCTTCAAGGAACCCAAGTCTTTATCCAAGGAACATCGGACTGAGGGGATGACCCATGTGACAGGCCTGAACAAACGTCTGTCCACCCTTGACGGTGACGATCACGTGACCAAAAAGCGCAAAAAGGGATTTGTGGATTCATCTGGGAAGCAGACATCGGACAGTCAACATTCAGATAAAAAACTGTTAAAGGAGAGATCGCAGATGCGAACAAGTAAATTACGTCCAGACGGTGATGAAGCTGAGCGCAGGAAGGTGTCGACACTTCCTCCATTCCAGGAAATAGTGGACCCCAATGACTCTGATATGGAGGACCAGTCTAACAAGTCAGATGTGAGTAGAACGTCTTATCACATACTAAAAGACTAACTTTTCATTGCCATTGAAACCATAAAAGAGTTCTCAGTCTGTCTTGAGTGAAGCAGCTTAATCTGTCAATATATGCACTTACACCAAGGACTTTTTGTCATTGTGGGGGTTTAAGATGCAGCTGTCTGGATCTTGCATGTCAGCATTGTTAGAAGAGTCTGCCGTCACCAGTTCACCAGGCAACTACTGTAGTTGCTTGAGTAGCAGTGGACCAAATGTGAACTTCTCAACACAAGTGGACTTTCTTTAACACATTCTTAAAATCACCACCTGCCAAAATCCACAAATGTGACATTTCCACTTTAAAATACCAAAAAACAACTAGGCCTATGTTATATCCATGTATCAAATGTTTGTAACAATGTTCAGATTTAGAGAAATTCAGTGCAACAGCCCGTTTCATTTGGTGTCACATCACTGATTTCTGCCTGAGTCATGTCAGGTAGGTTTTCATTGGCAGTGGTGATCAAAAACAACAAATCCCATGAGCCCACGCTACTTCACATTGCCATCACACTACTGACATACTGTGTGTTTAACAGTAGAACTGTTTGAATTGCAGCAGCAAAAAAAAAAAGAAATTAACACAGACCTAACATAAATATTGGTACATAAAATACAAATTGTAGTAAATATTGAACACTTGCAAATTTAAACTATAGCAGCAAAATTATGCTCACAATATGAGTTAATAAAATATGATGAGTAAATAAAACACTGCCTGCTTGAATGCTGCGCGGAAGAACACAAAGCATTGTCTAAATAATGACAAATATTAACGAGTGTGATTGGCAAAACAGGAAATAAAGATTCTCCCAGAGAGAAACAACTAGTGTTGTTTGTTCACATTTGGCTGTAGCATTTCGGTGCATTGGCCTTTCAAGCTAATTTACTGGGAGAGGCGTTGACAGACAGGGCTGGTAGAACGGTGTCCTGTTCTTCCAAGGTTTTAAGAGTTGTATTTGTTGGTGGTCAGACCTTCGTCGGCATGGTAGAGCTATAAAATCAAATGGCCAACAGGGAAAGAAGCTTCTTTAATGGTGGTCTGGTGGGTTCCAGGGGGCCGGGTAGGGGAATTGGAAGAAGGGGTGGGCACCAATAAACCTAGCAGGAGTTCAGACGTATTTGTCTGAGAGGCTAAAGAAGGAGATCATATCAGGAACATTTACAAGTCAACGTAGAAACCTGATTCTAGAAATGGGCACATAGTTGGGTTTTGCATGAGAATATGTTTGTATTGGATGAATAAAATGTGCTGACATCTAACCTTCCATGCATGTGTTTCTGTACGCTGGCGAGCATGAGTGGGATGAGAAAACTTTCATCTCCACAGTGGATCTTTTCATGAATAGACTGACATTTGACTGGGTTGCCTGGTCCACACACATTTCGTGGAGAACCTCCCAATAAAGAAGGGCTGTTTTAAAGCCAAATAGTAGACTAGAAAGATTTATGGTTTTACAACACCTGAGGAGAAAGGGGAGACGTGGCAGTGAATAGCATAGAGTTCCCCTTTAATCCTTTTAGCTTTTCAAAGAAGGAAAAAGGCTGAGCATTATGCATTTGTGGAAGAAAGGTCTAAATCCCCGAGCTTTGAGCAGTTTTCTTTTATACAACGGTGTTTTCATTTCTATTCTCCTCTGCTTGTGTAAAGCGTGGCTCTTTGTGTACATTTCTCTGTAGGGGCAGCTTGTTTAGGCAGGGGAGTTATTATTTAGCACTCGCAAAACCTGTGTTTTGTCTGTGCTGCCTTTTAAGTTTCCCCACACAGGGACCGGGGGGGTCGAGCCGGTTGTAAAGGGGATGTAGGGTGACAAATGCCAGGTGTTTGATTCTCCCCAGGCTAGCGACCCCGGTGGCCGAGCACCGGCCAACCCAGAGCGCCGCTCTCATTTCTCATGTGAGCGGCTGTTTGATGTCGGTGTTTCCACTGAGCACTGGGCCAGAAACAGCACAGAGGAGGAAATGTGGAGTAGGTGATGACATGAAGGGAAAGCAGGCTGCCGTGTTAGCTGGAGAAAACTTGTTTTTAGCACACTGGATGTGGGCATGGACTGTGACTTGTCACCTGCATGCATTTGTTTAAACTCAAGCCTTGACATATTTCAATCATTAGAGAATCACTGTTTATAGCTTTTGTTTTGTTACGCTTTTAAAAACCGTGTTTCATCTGTATTTTTAATGCAGCTGTGGTGCTTTGGGCAATAATTTTACCTTAGTTACCTAGTATATTAGTTCATAGTTATACATATGTTTAAAGTTGAGGTTATAATGTTAAACATCTTTTTAAATGATTAGTTGTTTGGCCTATTAAATGTCACAAAACTGAAGTGTCTTGTATTGTCCACAACCCAAATAAATAAAATAAAAAGCATTTAAATATGCAAACCTTAGATGTTAGAAGTCCCTTTTATCATCTATTGACACCAGTAAGCTTGCTACATATAAAATTATCATTTGGCATTTTTATGTCGCTACTGAAACCTGCATCCCTGTCTCTCATGGCTGCGTGGTGAGTAGTTCTGGTCGTGACTCCTTCAGTACTGACTGTTTTATAGGTTTAGCTGATCTCAAAGACGCTATCGTAGGTCTGAACAGTTGTACACACATAAAAACTACATTCTGCAATAGCACCCAAAAACGTTCTATTTAATTGCAGAAAATACGCGTTAAGTAGTGACGTTCCTTCAAGTTACAAACTGATTCTCAGACTATTGAACACATTTACTGCAAAAATGATGAAACCTGTCTCACTTTTCAGCCACGAGAGAGAGAGAGGGATATCGTCATAGTTCTACGTTTTTGGTCAGAAGTCTCGGCTAATGGGCTAAAACTTGCACCGTTTTAGTTGTGACATGAAAAGTGTTTTGTACATAAAGCATCATGATGTACAAAGAAAATCAAAAAGATGGAGAGAAAAGATCGGTATGGTTTTCCTAAATTGACATCTTAAGGTTTCGATTAAGGACAGCAACCAGACATTTAAACTACTCACTACATTATGATTTTATATATTAATCTTACTGCTATCGCAAGTATTATTTTATATATAATAAAAGGATAGTATAGTAAACATAACCTAGTAAACATCTAAGATTTGCATACTTAAATGCTTAAATGACAACAGTTTACACCACAAAATTTGACCCAATCACGTTAAGTTTAATACTTGAATAATCTGGTTCTGTCTCAATAACAACAAAAATATGTGTATCTACACAGTTGTAACGTGATGAGCCACAAGGTAAAGATGTCTAATATATGCAAAGGGGATTAATTGGTAATGAAAATAACCGTTAGTTGGCTCAATGAAGATATCAAATGCTAAAATGTGCTGTAACAAACAATTTGGCTGCAGCCAGACTCAAAGAGCTGCCTTTGTTTAAATCGGTGTACAGTGTCAAACCCAAAGGCTTCTTAATTCACATTAGAGTTGTTTTGTTTATCCAGCGCCCGCTGAATTAGACAAGCAAATCAAATGGTCTCATTTGCTGGCGTTTCTTTCTGGCTGCCCTAATTGTGCCAAGAGTTAGAGGAAGAATCGGACCGATGCCAGCAAACCACGGCTAAAGATTATTGATTGTCTTTGAAGAGGGCTGCTTTGGTGGCTTTGAGTAAAGCGGGACAAAAGCCCTAAAAAGGAGTGGTGGCAAGATTTATGGCACTCTGAAGAAGCTGTCCCATAAACCAACAGACCAGCTGTGTGGTGTTTGTTGGCAGGAGGTGACGACCATTGAAGCTGCTCTGCCTTTTGTCCACACTGTTTTTCTCTCATCTTTCTTCGGCCCATCTTTTCTCACCACGTTGTTTTCTTGGCCAGCGCTGGTTTCCAGTGGCACCCCGCATTTTATTTATTATTTTTTGTTTGTTTTTTTTTTGTGCTTAGATCCAAGTGAATTTAATATTCTGAGGCCGACACATTTCGTTCTCTAAGCTCAGAGGATCAAATGAGCTGTTTGTCCTACACTGTCTAATCTCTAATCGGTGTGATTCTGAATCATTTGTTGCCCTCTTTCTCTCTCCACAAACGGGGCTTTTAGATCTGTAGACAGCTCATAAATTGCTGTGAGGATGCAGCGTCAGTGCTCAGGGGAAGAAAGAGCTCACACTAGCAGACTTGGCTGCAGATGAAATGGACATGTCTAGATTGTCAGATGTTATTATCTCACCCCTGATTTGTTTCAGCTTGAAGACCCTTGAAATTGAGAACAATTCCTTTCAATTCGCTGTTGATTTAAACTTTGAGGTTTGGCTGTTTTTGACTGTTGTGAAGCACATGTTGAAAAATTCTGGGAAGTCAACAGCTAATCACAACTAACCGTTCAATTCCTTCTGTGAAAATGCAGTGTATCGGTGACACCACAATGACGAAGAGCTTTGTTAAACATTTGGACATATTTTTCGGGCTAAAGCACTTTGTAAGAACCCTCTTCCTCTTCCAGTGTTTCTTTCTACTGTTTTGCTGATTTATTTTATGTCCAAGCTGCTCAGCTAAACTTTAAAGACTCTCATGATTTACAACCAATAGGAGCCGAGCAGGCATTTGACGTCAGAGAGGCAGGGTGTATCCTCCTCCTCGACACATTTCGCTGATTGTTTTTAGATTTTAAATTACGTCCTCAGGTTTAGACCTAAAACAACCAGCACGGAATTTACGAGGCTGATACTGATGATAATATGGAGTGTTTTAAAATTGTGATTGTAATAGATCAGCCAGGATATATTTTCTCTACATATTTACTTTGTAAGGTTCCTTTAAGGTCTCCTTCGAAGCAGAGGTTCTGGCAAAATAAAGGTTAAATAAAAAGGATAACAGTTATAAAATGAGTGCAGACTAGTGAGTAATATTTCCACATATATTAGACTGAGAGGCTCCAATATCAATCTTATCCCAATCAAAATATTTGAGTCACATTGGTGTTTGTTTTTTGAGTTTTATGCATTTCTGGGTGGTTAAAACTAGGAAATTCTATCATATACTGTATAATATAGTCACTCGATTTATTAGAATTGTAGTTTTTTATGTGATGTGTGAAATGCCTATAAAACCAGAGTCTTTACCACATGCATAGTTTGACTCACAGGACGCACTCTGTTGGAATAAGCCTGTTTGAGTCAGCGTTTTTTCCTCCCCTTCCACTGTCTGCGTGTCAACATTTTCAAGAGTCCATCTCAATACATGAGCCAACAACCTCCAAGCTGCAACTGTACACACTGCACATCACATAGTCACGATATGTCTTTTACTGTTTTCTTTTTCAATGCCAGGGCTCGCCGCCCTCCGTGTAAATGTTCCACCAAAACAAGCTCCTCCAGACGTTGTTTTGTAAAGGCAAGTTGCTGCATCCTTGGCTTAGCGTGACTCAAGATGATCACGATTGGTTTAGAGAAATACATACAAGCCAGCACAGCACCGCGCTACATTACAGTGTGTGTGAGGTGACCACCTGCACAAAAAAAGGTTATGTTTTTGTCAGTTGTGTGTCTGCTTTTGAGTGACATGGCCCAGTGCGTTGATGGTTCACCTGCCGCAGTTTACAAAGCTGTGACAACAGGTGGCTCTGACAGCGTTCACATCTACAGGCCAGACAGGCTGAAAAAACACCGTGTGGTCTCGGTTTGTGTTTAGTGACGAGATGATGAGATGAGATGTCTTTTTATGAGAGGTGAAGTATGGAGAGTGGACTGAATAGTGTGAGGGTACGTTGTTCACGGTGTAGCTGCCTAACAGCCAGTAGTGAAAGTATGTAAATATCATCAGCAGAGTGTACTTAAAGTAGCAGAAAAATGTTTCTAGTGAGTGTTTTAGCGTTAGATGTGGTATTTTTGTATACGTATTACTCCATATGTTTGCGTATGTGGTATTTTACTGCTGTGAATGTTCAAGGTTGAGCTCACTTCAACTGGTTCATATACTGTTGCTAGTTTAATCTACAGCAACGCATCATATTGCATAAGATCGTCATATGTTTGTAGCGCCGCTGTCCTGTGAGAACCACGTATCTCTAAAGAGTCAACTTTTCATGAACTCACAAACACAGCTCTGTTTTCTGCTTTGTGACGGTGTATTTTCCAGTGAATCCAAAAGGGTTTTTAAAGAGTTTATTTAGCTTAAGAAGAAGGATACGTTTCTGAACCTGTAAAGGAACACTTAATCCTTCAACTTATCACTTCACGTATCATTAAAAGTCAACAGATTTACTAGACATGAAGTGGGTGGAAAATTGGAATCCGAAAAGTAACTAAAGCTGTGGAGTAGAAGTATGCAAAGTTGCTTCAGAGTTCTACTTAAATACTGAACTGTATAAAAATACTAGCTAGTTAAGAGCTGTCTGCAGATATAGTTGGAAAGAAGCTGGCGTAGTGAAATTCACATAGTGTGCAGCTGCTTGTGCTCAGTTTATGATCAGAGTGATTATGAAAGTGCATGTCTGTCCTTTGAGGAGTCATCGATCAGTCTGTGGCAGAAAGGGATCATCTATATGATAAAACGCTCATTGATGAAAATCTTTTATTCCCACTCAGCTGTCTCGAACATGAAGTTATAAAATGTATACATTACTTATTCTTTTTAAAAAGAATTAGCTGTGCCTCTAAAAATAAATGCAAGCACAAAGCCCTGCCACAAAGTCTCATATTACACAGCATGATTTTGCTGATTAAAGCCAGAGAGACCACGCAGCCTTCTGGAACACTCACAAGGAAGACTGCCCGTAAAAATATCAAGCATTGTTGATACTAACCAAGCATATTGTGGCAAGTCTGTCTTCTGATGCGATTTGCTTTGCTGTTATTTACAACAGCACAGTTTTCCCTCAGTGCTAACATGCATCCTGTGAGCACAGACACTGGAGGAAGTAAATGTGAGGAATGTGCAGTAAAGAATTTGTGGAGCGTTTGGAGCTCTGCCCATTTTCACACGTGTGCAAACCTGGAATCACTGCAGAGTTTAGCACTTTATTAGGTGTCATAATCACACGTGCTCCAAAACGTTGGTCAGTGTTTCCAGAGCTTAAACTGCCAGACGATACGACGGTTTACTCAAAATTCAGAAATGTTAAAAATGCTGATTATATGATTCATCTTTAAACTTTCCCCAGTTTCTCTGAAACTAAAACGACACACCTTTTTTAAAGTTATTTCCCACCACATCCAAACAGAAATACTAATGTGCAAATGCAAACAAAATTGCAGTTATAAATTTAGCGCAGGAACGAAAACCAAGACAAAAACGTCCAGCAGTCATGAGGATATTTCGCTTGCTCATGCCTTTTGGTCAAGTTGTGGGTTCAGTCAGTCTCTGTGAGGCAACAAGAGGAAGTTTTACCACTTCATCTGAAATCTGAAAGTCTACCACGATGGCTTCAAGACATATTTTGGGTTGTTTTTTTGGACAGTTTGAGCTTCAACTGGCGACGCCGTCTAACTCCAGATGTCCAGCCGGTCCTCTGTCTTTTCAGTATACGTTTTATTGAATTATGAGCATTTGTCTATACTATGTAATACAAACACCTATTGAATGGTAGCGTGAAGAATTTTGACTGAACCCTGGTACACATGAACAGGATAATAACCATAACAACCACGTGCAAAACTAGACCTTATCAAACAATAGCACTTCTCGTGGTTGTGCAGAGTTTTATCAAAACTAGGTTTAAAACGAGTCAATCCAGAAAGCAGAGCTCTGTTGCACTAATAAAAACTAAACCACCTCGAAAAACACCATATAAACCAAAATTTAGGGGTTTAGTACAGTAGATACAGATCAATACAGAGATTAAATTAATACATAAATAATACATTTACTTGTTGTCATGACCTAGTAAATGTAAAAGAGATTGAAACTATTAATTTCACCAAAGTATTACATTGTGAGCTCGCTGAAAAGTACATTTTCCTTAGGACTGGGTGATATGGACAAAAATGTCTATATTTTTTTTTCTTCTGTGTACATGAACTCAAGACAAAACATGATTCAGAAATAGTTTACTAATTTACTAAAACTTTACACCACGTATGACTGGAGACATATATTCACAATTAATATATTACAAGAAACAGTGAAGCTCTAATTTCTCCTAATTGGAAAAATGGAGAAGATAATAGAAGAATAGAAAGAAGAGATGTTGCGCAACTTAAATCTTGATGAAAAAACATGAAAACAAAGTCAGAAAATGATTCACAAAGGAAGTTGGGTTGAGTCTGATCTTTAACTGTCTTCGAGTAACTTGATTATTTACTCAAATATCAAAAAGGCATCAAGTCAAACTTCCTCAAGTGTAAGTTTAAAGTTAACACTGGATCGCATTTTAAACTGGAGATTAAAGTTTTAATGACGTTAAATTTCATCCGGGATACATAGCGACATCGACAATAGAAATAAGACAGAAAATGGAAGTTCATATCAAGTACAAATATGGCTAAATACTTGAGATAAAGTTAAACAACAATTTAATGAGGTTTAAAAATGAATCCTTGTCCGTTCAACCAGGCCTCAGTGTGTGTGTGTGTGTGTGTGTGTGTGGGTTTTTCATTTTAATGGGAGACTCGTGTGTGGCTCGTCATTAGACTCAGTGATTTATGAAGCTGGATGTAAACCTGCGGCCTGAACAGTAACTGTGGCCCGGATGTTTTCTTTCAGACACAGTCAGCAGTGGATTTGTTGAATGTGCGTTGGCTTCGGGCCCGACACACCGGCTTCGCTTCAAAGAGCTGACAGAGAGCGACAAATGTCCCACCTCATGTCTTCTGTTAAAAAGCTGCAGCTAACTGCCCCGATCGACCGGCGCTCTCTTATTTATCACTGTTTGTTTTTCTCCTTCCTCACAGTCAGAACAACCCAGTCCTGCCAGTTCCAGCTCCAGCTCAGGCTTCGCTCCCACACACCACAAACGACAAGGTAATTTGTCTGGATGTCTCATGGTTGTCTTTTTTTTTTTTTTTTTTTTTTTTGTCTGAAATCGTCTCCAAAATGATTCAGCGTAGATCACTTAGAGATCCTGGCGGTTTCAAATTAGCTTGGCAGCAATCATTGTTCCAATCCTCCAAATATTAGATAATATATTATAATCAGGCTGTTGACAAAGACGTAAAAAAAATTAGCAGTGAGAATGGTGAGTGATACATCATGTGGTCCTCAATGTGGACAGTGTTGATGCCTTGAAGGTGACCTCTGCTTGTGTGTTTTTGTAATTATTTTTTCTGGATGCAGTGGTGGACTTCATCATCAGGAAAAGGGTGGCTATTCCTGCCCCCACCCACACAGGTAACAGTGAGTCTGATACCTGTGAGGCCTTTAATCTGGTGCCCCACTCACTTCCAGTCACACCTGCATGAACAACTTCAATTTGCATGAGCGTTCATGCACCGTGCATTCATGTCAGCAGTGTCTGGTGTCCACATCACCCATCACTGCTGTTCCAGCAACAGTTTCTATAGGCCTGGGCGATAAAACGATAGGGGTATGTACCGCAATAGACACTCGAACAGGAAATTGTTCTATAGTTTCACTGCATTAAACGCAAACGGCCACAAAAGGACATAACAAATATGCAAAGCTGTGTGCACAAAATCCAAAGTGTGTTCTCTCTCTGGCTCGTAAACAGATAATCATATCACTTGATAATGGAGCGTGTTACGAGGGACACGCAAACAGGCGTGTTGTTGATGGCTGCACCGTCACTACGCTGATGAAAAGTAACATCTGCCAGTGAAACATGAGTGTTTTATAAGTCTGCAGAATATGTCGTCTTCACTGGAAAATGTCAGCACAATGTGGTACCTAAGCCCGCTAGCTGTGGTCGCCTACATGACCGAAACAGGAAAAAATCTACACACCGGGATAGCTCCAGTAGAAGGGTCAGTAAAGTGACGTTTCGAGCACAGTCGCTGTTCTTCAGACTTCTAAGCCTATATACAGAGAAGCCATCTTAAATGCCCAGAATCCCTTGGTGTTACGTGTCATGTGGTCAGTCTCCTCAAAAATATTAATCCAGTGTCCAAGATACTTGTTTTTAGGACATGAAGTAATAGATATTTACATAATATTTACATACGTTTCAAATATTTACGTAATGTACAAAAAAGAATGTTATTAGGCAACCGTAGTGTATATAACTTCTAAGAATTTAAAATATGCAAACTATACAAAACAAATGAGAAGATAGACCCAATATTTCGGGTTCCACATGGCGCCTACATGTCAGTGACATGACTTACATTTTATGAGTGCAACAGCTACAAAAACACAACTGTAACATCACCCGGAGAGAAAAGAGTGGCATGTTATCAGTAACTTTAAAGCCAAATGATGAAATGCAAACACCAACGCCGCACATGGCGTGCTGCATTCACAGTGAGAGTGGGGGAAAAAAGTGCTATTTTTGCCATTTGTTCTTTTTAATTTAGCGGTTTGCTGTGATAAATAAAGTGGTTTAAATACTGCTCAAATTCATCCTTTTCCTGCTCTTTATGCAAAAATAAAATCATCAATATTGTTCAATATCGAGTGAAATGAAACGTTTTACCCTGATCCATTTTTCAGCTACATCGCCCAGCCCTACGTACATACAGCATGTTCTGTTCTGTAATGTCTGAAAACACAATGTACATGGTTTGTCGTTCAGCTGTCACAGATAATCATCATCTGTTGGTCTCAAATATTTCTGCCTTTTTAGAGAAAATAATTTAATCTGTGGTGTTCCTGCAGGGGAGAAGAAATAATGTGACCATTTTTATTATTGTTATTACGGCTCCAGCGAATAAGTCAAAACAAAGTACCAAGGACATTTAGTATCGATTGCAACGCTAGGAAGATATTTTCATTTGAATAAAATAGAAGAGAAGCCAGAATGTATTGAGGGTTTTAAATGTGGTCTTTTAATGGGATTTGTTGACAATAACTAAAATAAACTAAAATATGATTTACTTTTTTAAAACTCAGCCACACGCTCCACTGGACCATCCCATCACCACTTCACCACCGAGCATGATCAACAGCTTCATGCATGTTTTTACTTGTACTCATTAACCTCGTTTTTTTTTCTTGTCGCACACTGACGTTGCGTTTCGTGTCCTCCAGTGCTCGGCCCGCTGCAGTCGGTCATGCAGGACCTGCACTCGGACGACAACGACGACGACTCGGAGGACGACGACGACAACGACGTGGACTCTGACGTGGAGCGTCCGGCGCACACACACCTCACGCATCATCAACGCAGGTGAGGTGATAGATCTCTGCAACACACCCATCAATGTCACTAAAACAGAACGGCATACATTATAATAGATCGGCAAGGTTTTTGTAGTTGTTTTCGAGCATGTTTGTTGTTTTGTCGTGTGCTTACTTGCACTTGGGGTCAGGATACAGTACAGACCCATATACGGTATCACTATGAAACATTTGGATTAACAGTAGGACTTACACAAATCAATATTTTTTTATATTAAGTGGATCAAGTAACTGTGTGTAATTATAAACAGTGGTCGACCGATGTGGGGTTTTTTTTAATGGCAGGGCGGGCGATTGGCTGATATGTAATGCTCATGTCGATTTTTGTTTTGTTTCTTTAATAATAACAACACAAAGTTGCTGCACTTAAATGAACTTTTATTTCCACGATTACGTGTAGATCTATTGTGCAGTGCACTAAGTTAAATGAAAACTAAATGGTGTGTTTAACAGCATCTTCTTGTTTGAGAGAAAACACTGACAGAGAGTCAGAAGTGATGATTGAGAAGGATTATTATTGTATTTTTTTTGTTTTAGGAAAACGTTTCATACATTGCCTTTATAACCTGTAGGCTAATTGCACTATGTTAATGGAAGGGTGCGGATCTGGATGTGTAACAGGCACCTGTTTGTTAACATCTTAGCCATAACCACTAAAGTGTTTCCCTGTCGCTGCTTAGGGTCAGTTTGAGTGATGGCAGTGAGAGTGACAGCTCCTCCCCCTCACCCCCCTCCCGCAATGAGGCCCCACCCCTACTAAAGACTACTAATAACCAGGTAAGACTGTGGATAATGTCAGTGTGTGTAATATACATGTGATTTTTTTAAACTGACATCTAGATTCTCAGACTTTAGACTCATTACTAATTTCTTAACTATTGGGTTAACTTTAGTTCACCCATTGGTTTCACACTTTATCCTTTGTGTTTTATTCATGGCCTTTAATCATCCCTTGTTTTACCTTGTTTTGATAAGCTCGATACAAATACAAACTTTATTATATTACTATTAAATTCAATAACAATGCCGAGAGAATTTATTTGTGTAGCACAGTGTTTTACAAAAGCTGAAAGTTCTCAACAGAGAAATGGACGGTAAAGAATAAATAATCTGAAGAGACATGCGCAC
>JAPQRN010000011.1:6034558-6056967 GCA_037367275.1 Coranthus polyacanthus
CAGTCTACCCTTAATTGACTTAATGGTTGAGTGGTGCCCTGCCCGGCTGGAGCTGGGGGAAAGCCTCATTAGCACTCCGCTTTTCACCAGCCCTACAAAACAAATCATCAATAGCCAAGCAGACAAATGTGCTTGTTAAAGACTCCAAAGGTTAATTATGGATCAGTCGGCCACATTTTGAAGTCCATTAAACCCATTTGGACACTGGGAGAGGCTCTGGATGATCTTGATACTGAAAGGTCTTTTTGCAAACGTGCACTTTCTTCACACTATGTTTTTTTTTAACGCTGATTTTATAACATTTTATAACAAAAAAAAAAAAAAAAAAAAAACACAGAATGACAAGAACGTGGTGAAAAGGGTTAAGGTAAGAAAAAAAGGGTTGTCAAGTTAGAGGCGCTTTTTTTAGGAAGTATTTAAAACTTTTTGAAATGTAACACAGTCTTTGACTTGATGTAGCAAACCCAAATAAGTCATCTATATGTTGTGCGCGTTTGTATTTTTATTTGTTTATTTTTGTTGTTGTTTTTCTCCTTTTTTTTTTTTTTTTTTTTTTTTTGTGATTGCTTATTGTTGCAGAATTCGGCTCATTGTGTCAAAGCTTCAGGTTTTTACGCCAAAGAAACGCAAGAAAACTAGAATTACAGTAATCGATGTACTATGCTACCGCAAAACTCACGGAAACCAAAATAATGACAGTGCGCTGTCGATACAAAAGGAAAGGATTGCAGATGTCTCAGCATGCCTCTTTTCAGGTATGCTTTGCATCTTGAATAGTATGTTTTCCCAATGATTACAAGAGCTTTCTCTGTTGAACGAGCGTCAAATGTATGAAACGTGTGCAGTAAAGAAAATGTGTTTGTCCTTTTGTTGCCTTCCAAAGCGCGCTCACAAAAGTTAAGGTTTCTGACGTTCTCCTGTAAGCATTCGCTTTCGGTATGTAAAAGTGAAGTTGTTATGCGATGGATTCCTTGACCCAGAACGTACTTTTCCTACGGGAGGAAATAAAAGCAACTCACTGCACTTTAACCTTACGCTGCGTTCGGCTGATCACAGCCTCGCTCCAGCTCTGCAGAAGCAGCTCCGGCGACCTTGTACTGTATTATGAAGTGGCAACACATTCCAGCCGTTCTTTTGATTAAATAATAAAAAAAAAAAAAGTATAATCTATAGTGTGGTGTGCATGCTGAGATACACTGTTGCCCTGTTTGACACCGAACAACTCGCCTCCGGAGTTTGAAAACGTAAAAAACAACAAAAAAAAAAAGGAAAAATCTTTGCATCGAACCACAGAAAAGTGATAAACAGTAAGTAGAGTAAGTACCATTGTGCGAGTCTGCGTTGTAGTGCATGGGATCACTTTACTCATTTTTCCCCTCATTATTTCTTCATAAATGGAGCAGAATGAAGAGTGAACCCAGGTAGTGTTTGGACTCATTTGTCCAGTTAAGGACCTCAGTCTCTCCTGCATGTTTGATTAGTTTGGACAAGCCAGCACGACCAGCTCCGGCTGTGCATGCAAGCCAAGTCCGTGTCACACTGAAAAGTTATTTTAATTATTCTAAATGTCACGTATGATTTCCATCGCACAAAGGGTGAAAAGAAAACAGTTTGATTTGAATTCTTAAGCCCCACAGCACCGACAGTCCTGTTTTGTCTTAATTAAAGACTTTGAAGCTTTACAGTGTTCCACATTCACGGCCTGATGGCGGCTACAGTTTAAGTGGAAATAAAAAGGCCGTTTGGCGGGCCAGAAAGTTAAAGATGACGCTTTGAAAGAGGAGTGAGATCACTCTTCTGTCTGCTTTAAACTGTAGTCAGGACGTAGTTGTAGATTAGCATCAAGAAACAATAAAAAAAAACAGTAGCTCCGCATAAATCTATAAAACTGACCCGCAAAACAAAGCCCGCCGATTAAAATACCGTATCACATTTATGTAATACGTACCCAAACACATGTCAAACAACATCCAGAGGTTTTTCAGAAGGGTTTCTTACTGATAATAATGATGGATTATTTTAAAGTTGCATGCTTTTTAAGCTGCTGCCAGAGAGCAGCTCAAAGTCAAACAGTAACAGGTTGATTCATTTTTACGTTTTCACAAAGTAAATTCTGTTGTTGGAAATGATTCAGTGAGATTATTCCCCATCTTATTTACTAAAGCCAGGCCCAGATCATCAGGTTACAGGTTTGACAAATAAGACATATAGGCCTTATGCGAATTACTTCTAATTCGTTATGGAGAGCCGTGTATCTCGCTGGAAAATGAAAAGTAAGTATTGGAAGTAACGACTTGACTCAAAGCGGGGATCATCGAGTATATCTGTCCAAAGGCAGGAGACGCTGTGGAGGCCTGACATTAAATATATATATATATATATATATATGTACAAATATACAGCACCGTGCAAAAGTCTTATACACATGAAGAAATCAGTTTCTACAGACCACGTACTTACTGTGACCTCTCTTTACACTTCACGTCTTGAACTCGTTTGTTCAGAAAATATGAGATTTACTGCACTGATGTTCTGCTGTTTTACACCAGGTTTCATTCAACACGTGTCAAACGCCTCTTAGTGTTTGCATCAAGGGAACAGAGGTCACGCCAAATGCGGACTTTTGCCTGCGGAAGCCATTTAGACTTGATGCTTCCGCGTGGTTTTAAAACTGTGTTGTTGTGCCTTAATAAAGAGACTGTGAAACACATTTTCTTAGGTCTAATTAGCCTATTGTCAGTGTTCAAAATTCCCTCGCCCAGAGGTGCTCGTGGACCCCTGGGCCATGTGCCCAGAGTAAAGCTAAAACTAACAGTTGTTACGTGACACTAGGGAATTCACATAATAAATAAAATATGGAGCCATGTAGGTTTATTGCGCTGGGAACTAGGCAGCGTTAAACCTTCACAGGCAAAATGTAACATTTCCTTCTATAATTCTCTTTTTAATCATGTAGAATTCCATTGATGTACAGTATTGTGATAAATAGACCTTACTTAAAAGACGAGTCACTGTGTATTTTCGGTGCAGCTCCCACTTTGCCATAAACCCGCTCATAGTAAGTCAAACGACTCATTTTATTCAGTTCTACTGCACTTAATGTCAATTTACTGTAGTAGTTATTATTTGAAGTTTGTTACAGTTCAAGTATTATAGTATGTTAAGCTGTAGTGTTTTAAAATCAGCCAGTGATTTTTTTTTTTTTCTATTTGTATTAGACGGTCTGAGGCCACGGTTGTGTTCGTGGTGTTATAGTGCCACCTAGTGGTGAGCAGTAATACTCCAGAGGACCTGACACTGGACAGGTGAAGTAAAATCTGAAACGCTTCATGCTGAATTCTGAAAGTGACACAACTGCATTACAGTGGGTTGTTTCTGAAGGCCTGGGTCCTCGTTTCAAACAGCTTTCTGTTAATAAATGTTGACTTTTTCACAGCTGCATGTGACAGAGGTCACGGTGACAAGTTTACCCACTTAAAAGCAGTGTCAGGTTTTAAATGAGCCCACGCGTCGCCAGATGTTTGACAGGTCACTGAAGAAACACACTGTTTTATCTTTGCCTTTTAAAAATTCACCATCAGAGAAATACGCGCCGTTTTGGCAGCTTGTAGCTCATTTTGTTGCCGATTCCAGGATGGTTGACAGCTTTGGAAAAATACTCAGCATGGAAATTCTCTTTTCCACAATGACATGTTTGTGACATAGTTAGCATACTCGGTTTAAATATAGTATACTGACACATGCATATCTAACATACTGCCTTCGAACAACACTTGTAACTGTTTTTTTTTGAGAATGTTGCGTACCAGATTACGTTCAGGCCTTTGGTGTGGTCTGAGAATCACACTCCTCTCCTGTCCAGTCATAAATACTTAAATGACAGCTGTGAAATTAGGTTCATGTATAATAGAAACAAAGATAAATAAAGATTTTAAGCCATCAGTGGTTTATCTCTTTCAATAGGTTAGTTATGTGGGAACATACGTCATCATACGAGCTCATGGAAACTGGGAATCTAGTTTAAAAAAATAATCACCTTTCTGCAATGAAGCAAACAAGATGCCACGACTACGCCAGTCCAATCTTTATTCAGGAATCCATAAAAAAAAACAAAAGCTTCCCAGTTTTTGTTAATCCAGTGGTAAAATCATGTAAACATGCTTCGCAATTCATGCAACAAGGCTACATGAGACTGTAACTGATCAATATCTGCAGGAAAAAAAAGAAAAAAGAAAAAAAAAAAGCGCAAGTAATTCCTCCACATGCAAACTGTCCTTCACCTTCGTCATGGTGGGTCTTAAAACTGGGTACAAAACCGAGACCATTAATATTAATATACCTTCACACCATCCTTCCATACATTTTGTTCAAGGCGTCAAAATAAAAGTATAAACAAGCCTGTGAACAAGTGAAAATGACTGAAAGAACAAACAACCAAATGCCCAATAAGAGCTTTATTAAAACGACACTTTTACACGGGAATGCCACAAAAAGCAGGTCAACACAACTGCAACATCAAAAACAAAAAAGGCAAAAACACAAAAATGAGCTTCTTTGAAGCCACTTTTAAAAAATACCCCAGGTGAGTAAATGCAAGCTCAACCATACAAATAACCCTAAAAGGTGTTCTACACTAAGACATTTAATCACTTGATGCAGACTTCGTCCTGAGATGGCACGACTTCCAGAGCACTTCAGGTTATACGGTCTTCTGCTGGCCCTTCTTTCCGATCAGAGACTTGTGGATGTGAGGGATCACACCTGGGAGACAAAGTACAACAACAGGGATGAGCCGGTCTACTATGGAGAGATTGGGAATACTGGCATTCATAATCCTAGATTCGCCATTCATGGTTTTGGAATGAAGTGAACAGCAGCGAAGAAACGTTATTTGACGAGATCACCGTTTAGAAAACTCAAGAGTTACAAATTAAACTTCAACCTGTTCATTTCTTGGAAAATACAGCAAAATCAAGACAATCATACAGGGGGAAAAAAAGCACTCGACCTTTGTTTACTCTTGGAATATACTGAGGTAAAGGTATTATTTGCACAAGAGTGAGAAAGAGTGGCAATAAGAACAAAGAATTCAGCAACTATAAAACCTTAAAAAACTCATAATCAAAGCTCATGGACAAGTTATGGCGCTAAAATACAAAGATGCTTCTTACCTCCACCAGCAATAGTGGCCTTAATAAGTGAATCCAGCTCCTCGTCTCCTCTAATGGCCAGCTGCAAGTGGCGTGGAGTAATACGCTTCACCTTAAGATCCTTTGATGCATTTCCTGCCAACTCCAGAACCTGAAATACCAGAGTCACCATTTGATTAGTGCCAGAGTGGAAGTACACACAACAGTTCCCCGCAGGCGCTTCCTCTTGGAGAATTTGTTTATAACGACAAGACGAATAACGTGCGTGGTTACGGTTACCTCGGCAGTGAGGTATTCGAGGATAGCCGCGCTGTACACGGCTGCAGTGGCTCCCACTCTGCCGTGGCTCGTGGTTCTGGACTTGAGGTGTCTGTGGATACGGCCCACTGGAAACTGAGGCGACAGGGAAGAAAGCGAGCATGAATGCAAAGAAAACAAAGGTTCACTGGCCGCTCGGGGAGAGACGGCAGCCTGCCGAGTAACCTCTGGGTGTTAGCTTACATTAGCATAACTTAGGAAATGAATGAAACCCTGTGGACAAACCTGCAAGCCTGCTCTCTGCGAGCGCGAAATAGCCTTCGTCTTGGTCTTTCCGGAGTCTTTGCCTGCCTTTCCTCCAGCCTGAAAACGTGAATACAATTAAGTCATGGTCAAATTCAAAGCTAACACACTCAGGACTATCGTTAACTAAAACGTGGTCATTTTTACCGCCCCCTTTTAATATCCTGTAGCCACTATGACTTTCTCGATGTAGTCGATAACGATAAGTTAGCTAGCATGCTAATAGCTAACGTTAGCGGCTAACAGTTAGCCATTCACTCACGGCTTACTTAATATTTAACGTCAACAAACCACCATCCTACATAGCCTCGTGATCTGAAATCTCACTAAAATGACGAGAGACCCTTACCATATTTAAAATCCTTTGTTGATTTGTGACACTGCAAGGCAAAATTAATGTACTTCTCTGCCGTGTACCGACTGTCGGTTTGAACTACAACCCCCGCCTACACAAATAAATACCAAACCTTTATCCGGGTAACTACCGGAACAGTGCCAGCCAATCGGGCTTCGCCATGATGTACTTGGCATCGCGTTTAGCCAATGAACGATCACGTACGTCACTTTGCGGGAAAAGCGTTAAAATTCCGTTCAAGGTGAAGTGGGAATTGTAGTTTCGTATTCAATCCCATTGTGTATTAAATCCGTAAGCAATTCGTTTTGGCCGTGAAAACAGCTTTGCAACACTGGGAAATCATTTATTATCTAGTAACGGTATACGGCTATTTCGACAGTATTTAACATATTTAGACGAATTTCTTTTTGAGATCATGAACAACGTTTAGTTTACTATTGTGACTCCATAACCTAAGGAAAACGATTAAAAAAAAAAAGAAAAGAAAAAGTAATACAGTAGAATATGAATAGAATATATGGCCCGCTACAAGTACCACCACTACCAACACTGGTATTGGTAAAGTACATGTATAGCTGTGTTTTTTTTTATCATACGCTGTAGCTATATGTTCACTGGAGGGCATCTAATTAAATTTTTTGGAAATCTGGTATTTTAATAGCTGCGTGTCAGTCATTTCCTTGAATCCTTGTTGAGTACTTTACATTTCAACATGTATTTCCTGTCTTCATTCACCAGTTCCTCCAGTTACTTCATTTTGGTGATGATGACATTTTTGGGGATTTTCGGAATAAAAGACAGAATTTTTCATTTCATTTTGTATGTGTTAGATGACTATTATGGAGTTCTATATTTTCTGAAGTTCTGGATGCTTCTGAAATCAGATGTCATGTCTTTACAGACTTCAGATTGTCAAACTGTCACTGTTGTGTCATTCGGGGGGGGGGGGGGTACCTGTGGCTGTGTTATGGAGCCCTCCCTTCAGAACTAGTTTCGTTTTGCTCGTCACCATGGAGACATTTAAAGACAGCACACAAAGCCCTTCAGAAATGTTAGACCAACTCTGTGTTCCATTTTGATACATCTAAGTGCCACAACATACTATGTAGAACCCATTAAATAGACTGAGTCAGATTGTAGTTTCTCACTGTGGCCACATGAGGGCGCTAAAACCTTTCTTTCTGAATTCACTCATCTCTGCCTCATACAAGTTAACACATATGCCAAGCAGCGATTGAATGAATGTTTTACTCAAGTGCTGCACTCAAGTACAAATGTGAGGTATTTGTACTCTACTTACCAATTTCCTTTTTTACTTGAAGCGTGTCTCCACTACATCTCAGAGATCGATTTGTACTTTTTACTCCACTGCATTTGTCCGACAGCTTTAGTTCATTTTCAGATTACAATTTTTCGTCCCCTTACTGTCCAATCAAAGCCGCACGTCTCCAAATATGTTGATTTTGAATGTTTTGTGATACCGAAGGATGAAATGTCATTTGTTGAGAAAATCCTCCTCCTATCTTGATCTAAATAAACTGTTCAGAAACTGGCTTGGATTTGCTGCAAAATGCATTGTCACAAAGCTGAAAACGGGCCTTTATTCTGAGCTCATGAAAAGTTGACTTTTTGGCGATACGTGGTTCTCACAGGACGGTGGCGCTACAAACATACGATGATCTGCATTGCTGTAGATTAAACTAAAACAGTATATGATGTAGTTCAAATGAACTCAACCCTAAACAGCTACAGCAGTAAAATGCAACGTACACATGAATGCAGCAGTAATATAAATAGAAAGACGAGGACAAGGACCGTTTTACTGCACAATGACTACTTTACATTTCATACTTTAAGCACGTTTTGCTGATAATATTTACATACTTTTACTTAAGTGAAGTAGAAATGTACTTGTGTAGTATTTTCACAGTCTTTTATTAGTACTTTAGTGTTAAAATTATTTGAATACTTCTCCCAGAGTCTATATTTCTGAGTTATAGGTAACTTGCCATTGAAGGGCAAGTCAAAGTGACGATGAATGTCTAAACCAGTTGATGTAAAGCTAAAAAAAAATGTTATGTTAAAACTTCAAAATTCATCTGCTAATAAGTCTTTCGGGCGGATTAATGCGTCGAGATGAAATGTCACGTGTGAATGTACAAACTAAAGGCACAGAATGGGCCTAATGATGATGAATGAACTTGAATGTGTCAGCGACTACGGGATGGATTAAAGGGTTAGAGGTGATATTCTACGCTGGTTCGAGGCAGCAGTTTGAGGAACCGTCACCGGGCGCGAGATTTCAGCTTCCTCTGGATTTCTCTTTACTGCAGCGTTAATGTGTAACAGGCTCCAGCTCGTGTGTGCGTGCGTGTGCGTCAGGACTTGACCGGAGTCCTGTGTGTGTCTGAGACAACATGCACAGCTGGTGGTGGGCTGGTCACGTCTAAATCACATACCATTCATTCTCAGGCATCCTCCCCTTTCAGCAGTCACTCACTCACTCTCTCTCTCGACCTCTAATTCGATCTCTCATTCTCCTCTTCCTTTCGTCCTCAAGTCGCTGCCAATCACCTGTCCGTGTCTCTCGCTTCTGTCACTGATCTGTTAAAGGTCTATTTCTGGACGTTTTCAAGGTCCTTTCTTCATTTGCCCCCCAACATCCCTCAGCCTGCCACAGTCGACGGTGGCCATTAGTTAGATTTCACCTTTGGAAAGGGCATGGACTCAGGAGGTGGTCGGTGTGGCCTCAACTTTATGCCACAACCTCTACATTTCCCATGAAACGGAGAGACAATGTAATTCTCTGTTCAAAGTTAAACCCTCTAAAGCCCAATGAGTGACTTTTTTTGTTTAATTGGACACAAATAGAAATGTAAAAATGAATATTTCAAGTTTCAGCTTGAGAGTTAAATGATTTTTCTTGACGAACTCAACAGCCGCGTTTCTATAAAATGCCATATGGGCTATGTTACACACATAGACTGTAATAAACAGAGTAGAAGAAGAAGAACATTATTCATCCAAGCAGGAAGGCGCTGAAGATCGTCCAGCTAGTGCTCGCCATGTCGGAAATGATTTAAAACCACTTCAAGTGAGGGCAAAAACTTTTTTATGAAACTGAGGAGGTTTTTTTTTTAATCAAATTATGGCCTTTCCGTAAAGATTTTCTAATGCGAAAACGTCAAAAATACACTTATGGAAACATGCTTAAAGATGTAAAGTCATATCAAAAAATGGTTGCACTATGGTGTAGGAGTTTTGGCACTGACCATAAACCACATCATGTTGGGATACACAGTGATACACATATCCAGGAAGTACAGTTTTGTTGTTGCTTTAGTTTATGGCATTAAAAGAGGATTCCGTGGCTGAACTAATAATCACTTTAGGGGAAGCTGCTTTGAAATCCTAGCTTTGCACGTTATCATTTACTGCCCATCTATCTGCATTTGATTTGCTCAGCTAAAGGCACGTAGAAAAGCACTTCAAACTATGTTGTGGGAAAAAAAACGATCACGCTGACGATATGAAACTATAATAAAATGTTAGAAAGTCTTAAAAAAAAAAAGACATTCAGTTGCACGTGCAGCAAAAAAAAAAAAAAGCGGCGACTTGTTCACAGATCATAAAAAAGTGCAACCAATGCCAGCTTTGGTTTTGTATCCAGTGTCCCATCAGTCAGACAGCTGAGGTATTGTACCAGCCAGGAAATGACTAAAATAACATGCAACAACTTCTCTGAACACTTGTTAACGCAGTAGATAGAAATAATCAATACTTACGACTAATTCACACTGATTATAACCAGATTTGTTTTTAGTTTCAGTAGTAAACTACACAAGAAATGGCAAAAAAGTCATTTCACTACTTAAATCACTATGCATATATGGATGTAGATGAACTACCAGTTGGCTACTGCAACATGAAGCTCACTAGTCCTCGACGCTGCCAATAATCCATGCTCACTACGATCCCTTGGTGGTCCTCACCATGGTTTAAAAGGTCCTCACCACAGAGAGATGTCGATCAGGAAACCAGCAACGTCTCCACAACCCGCGTGGGAAAACCAGGAGGAAGAGAGGGCGAGCGCAAAGGAAGACAGGACGGACAAAGAGCGTGGGAAACTGTGATGTCATTCCGCTTTCTGGGAATCAGAAAGCAGAAAAAGATAAGGAAAGACGTGGTGGGAAAATGGTCTGGAGCTGCTCAACCAGACGCTAGATCAATGCATGACCGGTTTACATACGTAGATGGACAAAAAGCAGAGGCATCAGTTCTTTGATAAATGCAAAATAAATAGAAAGTGGAGTGTACATTAGTAGTAAAATAACGGTCTAATAACTTGTGTGAACTGCTGACCTCATCCCAAAAGCATGTGGGTCAACGAAGGCCATGAATATTCGCACTCATTAACGGGAACGCCGCCGCCTCTTTTGTTTGTCGGCTCGCGTTGTGTCGCTTTACAGAGACGTGACGGGCTTGCGTTTCAGCTTCTCTCCGTTACCGTGCGGTCCAGCACCTCCACATCTGTGACCTGTTGTCTCCTCTTATCTGTTCGTATCGCCCGCGTATCGATGCCGTGTCACCGAAGTTGCACAAGCAACGCGATTCAAACAAAACTCCCAGAAGAGGCCTCCAGAAGGTCAAGCGTTTATCACAGTCGGCAAGACAAAGAGTTTTATTATAACGGTCACGTATGAATGAATATGAATATGTATACCTGTAACAATCAACTCTGTATTACGATGAAATCTATTTTTGTTACTGTTTGTCTACAGGTAAACAGTGTAGATTTAGACATGTCAGTAGGTGTATCTGCTTTCCTCTACCACTAGCCTTTATGCTAAGACAGAAATTAAGAGGCCGCTGATTTTACCATGAACGTTTTTGTCTAATTCTAGAAACTGACTGACAACTTGCTCCCAAATACCAAATAAAAATATTGGCCTTCAGAGCAGTGGTCAAAGCAATCGGCGTAGTGTTTTCAGTCCGTGGAAGTGCAAAGAAAAACAAGTTCGTATTCATTTTAAACACTAAAGAAGAGTTTAGAAATCAATATGTGCCTTTTGGTGCTTTATGTCACCCCTGGTGCAAAACAAAAAAAAACAAAAAACCCAGCAGCTCGGCTTCATTTCACGGCTTACGAACATCCATCCTCCTCTGGATCACATTCCATGTTCTCAATGGAGTTCAGGTCTGGAAATCAGTCCTTCCTTTATTGAATGACACGGTTTGGTGTCTTTTGTCTCTCTTTGAAATGCACCGTGCTGTTCCCTGAAAACAATCATCTTTCTTTTTTTTTTTTTTTTTTTTTGGATCAAATGAAACGGAAACGGAATCTAGAGCTAGATATTTACTCAGACGTTGGAAGAGCTCACCGTATTTCTCGAAACTGTTGACTGATCCATTTCTGCCAGATTACTATAACGGCATGAACCTCAAAAAGCTGTTGCGCAAGCAGTACTGTGGTAAGCAACGCCAACGCAGTGCCTCTTATATTAGGCTACACCATCAAGTTAACAGACATCATTTGAATTTGTGAGCAGCCGGCGTTGTAAATCTGTAGTAACTTCTTTACAATACCTACAGTGGCCATTAACGGTGCACACTGAATCATAACTATCTCAAAACCGCTGACACGGGAAAGAGGGAATAGGCTGTACAGAGCGAGGACATTTACTGCAAACTTATTTTCTTCAATGTGTGTCAGAAAAGTCGATTTTCTGCCTTGGGAATAGTCGTCTGGCGAAATCAGCTCTTTAAAAAAGTCATTTTTGGGGCAATTCTGCGCCTTTCACAGACAGATGACAGGAAACGAGAGCGGGTTGGAGAAACAGAAAAACACAGTCATCTCGGTCTCGAACAGGGAGTCAGATTGGCAGTGTTGTGTTTCACATTCGATACCCTTTACATTTAACTCGCACCCACTTCATTTTTCTGCTTATATCATCAGCAGATATACAGAACTGACGTAAAGTATGTATAGTATAGTGTATCTGATAAGATGTGGTTATGAGCTCTGGAAAAAAGCAAGTAAAGGGACCTTGAACTGACATTTATTTTGAATATTCATTACTCGTGAATGTGTTTTTTTTTTTCTGTCTACATTTGTCAGACCAGAACACACGGCATAAAACACATCAATTAATGTAGTGTTAAGACATATTCCATAACACGGTAAGATCTGGGATATAGATATAAAAAAGAAAAAAACAAGGAGAAGGAGTGTTGTTGCCTCAGTTTTAATATCTTTACACAACCAATTTAAACCTCTCAAGTCGTAATAGTTTGGAAAGGAAAGCTACGAGCATCTTGTGTGATAACAAGCCCAATGTTTTGGCCAGCTGGCCTGCGATAATGGCCTTCCCCGAGGCTTACGCATACTCTTCCATTTGTGCTAGAAATCAGCCCCTAAATGTTGCATGAAACCATCCTGATAAAAAATGAATTCAACATCCCCATTTTTTTCCACATGTCCCCGACTCTATTGTTCTTTCGGAGGCCTTACGGGTTTATTGGCCGCAAAAAACAAAACAAAAGGAAATGTCGAAACAGCTGACCAAGCAAGATCACGGCAGCTTACCGTGTGAGGGAGGTATTATGCTTTCAGCAACATTGCGTACATTACATTATAATCTTATAGAAATGCAGCGGGCAGAGTGAGTTAACCAGTGAGAGTTAATGGATTTTACAAGTGCGTGTATTGAAAGTTACCCCCCACCCCAACACGCACACACACACACACACTATCGCCGGTCACAGCTGGGCGACTAGTCTGACAGGACTTTGACAGATGGTCCAATGGGACGCTGGAGACGGAGGGAGGGAGGAAACCGGGGCTAAAGGAAAGGATGGATGGAAGATGAGGAGGGGACAATGCAAATGCATGGAAGAGTGTGGATGTGTGTGTGTGTGTGTGTGTGTGGGTGTGTGTGGGTGGGGGGCGCAGGAGGGGAGTCATCTGCTCCTGAAAGAACGAAAGAATAAGAATAAGGGCTATAAACCGAGAGGCGAGAGGGACAATGTAGTCCTGCTGACGCTGCATTTGCACTTACATGGACTCTCCGTGTGTGTGTGTGTGTGTGTGTGTGTGTGTATCCATACACACACAGTGGTGCTGCTTAATTTGGCTCCGAATTTGATCTTGTGTTTTTATTTTAAGGTTGGGGAGTAAAGATCCACAACAACCGAGTAAATTAAATCAACATGGCATGAGCTTCCATTCATGAAAAATGGCCCAATAATCGGATCACCTGTCTGCTGCCTTATGATGCACAAAGCCTCCTGGTTGGTTAATGGGATTAAGTCGACAAAGGTGGCTCCATGGCTCTCATTCTGGGTCATACTGTATTAGAATTAAAATAGAACTTTTTCACATTACTGTTATCGAGAACAAACATGATACACTTATACATAACCATAAATATACAGCTTTGGAAATTATTATCAGACCAGCTGCTCACTGAGTGTTTTTGTTTTATATGTTGGTTTCTTCTTACAATTTGTTTTCTTTTTTCAAAATAATATACATTTTTTGAACCTACATCATGGGTTTTGTGGCAAATAACTATGTAATATGTACTGCATGTGAAATACTTGTATAACAGAGATGCTTACCCTGCACTGAATGATGATTAAAAAATAATAACACAAGGCCACCTGTGATTTTCTGCAGAAATTCAGTATAACAACCCCTTCAGCATGACTTTTTTGATATTCTCTTCTTGGAATATTAACTGTTTCTAGATTGTTTCTTAATTTAAAGATGACTTTTTATTGAGGAAATGTGTTTTTTTATTTTTTATTATTGTCATTCATTTAAACGCAGCTTATCTCTTTATTGAATTTGTAAATCAAACATTTCATGTCTCTTTTGACAGTTTGTAAATAACAATAAAACGTAAAAGTATGATATTTAATCCGTTTTTCAAAAATAAAGTTGCCTTTTTCTTTTGTGGGTTACGTAGGGACTTGGAATATGTACAAAGTCACCGAGTGGTCCAATCATTGAAAGTTGGGAATTCTACCAGATAATTTCGTTTATTGTGAACAACTTCGGCCTATTAAAGAAAAAAAAAAGAGTCATTCTCTTCTACATCTTAATATAACTTTTCCTGTCCTCAAACACAGGCCACTTCGAGGCCCCGCCCCCACGGGTGTCAGTCAAAATACTGCGGTCGTGGCCCCGCCCCGCGCTCCGTCCGCTGCCTGGGCTGCACCCTCCCGAAAAACCCCCGCGAAACGCAGGTAGAAACACGGACAGCTTCGACCTTCTTCCGGTAGAAACAGCCAAAATAAAATTCACATAGAAAAAAGAAAGTACTTCACACTTCAGTCGTCGCTATCTTATATTTAGGAAGCATCCACCCCCTTTACTCAAGTAAAAGTACAATACACTGTGAAAATACTCTATTACAAGTAAAAGTTATGCATTTAAAACCTTACTTAAGCAAAAGTATCAGCAAAAACAAGTGGTCATTGTGCAGTGAACTGGTCCCTGTCAGTGTTTTACTATTATACATGAGTTTTTTTGATTCATGCTGCATTCGTGGGTATGTTGCATTTTACAGCCGTACATGTTTAAGGTTGAGCTCTTTTGAACTGCTTCATCATATTCTGTAAATCGTTATATGTTTTATAGCATCGCTGTCCTTTTATCTCTAACTAGATAGAGAGTTCAGAGTTTATTTGGCCTAAGAAGCAGGAGAGTATTGTCAACCCATAAAGAAAGATCTTCATCTTTCAGTTCGTCCCAAAACATTCAAAATCAACACATTTGTAGATACGTGGTTTTCACTCAACAGGAATTTCAGACAAAATTGTAATCTGAAAAGCTGTCAGACAAATGCAGTGAAGTAAAAAGTGCAATATTTGCCTCGACTAGATGCAGTGGGAGTAGAAGTATAAAGTAGGGAGCCTCAGCTTTCCTGAGTAAAAGTACTGAGTTTAGGACACCTCATTACACTGATTTACCTCCAGTAAGGAGCTTATGTGATCACTCCCATTTGTCTGTAACTATGATCTATGAGCAGGATTACACTAAAACTACTACACCGATATTCATGAGACTTGGTGGAAGGGTACAGGACATGGGCCAGGGATGAACCCCTTACATTTTTGGAGCAAATCCGTGAAAAGAGGAAGCGGCTGGAATTATTTTCACTTTCTATAACACTGGAGTATGATAGCTTTAGATTAAATAAATAAATAAATAAGACAACCACGTGAATTATCATGGTAACAGTTAAACTAACCATTGGCACCAATGGACAGAAAGGACGAAAACATGGGTCGTAATTTGTGGTTTGCTTGTGATTTAATAATATTGTGGAACAAGAAGAAGTGGACAATTGTTCTTGGCAGTGGTCTGCGCTGTCTGGGTTCCCTTCTAGTTAAAAGATGTTTTCATTTGCTCTACTAAATCACGACGATGAAAACTGTAAGGGTTTGATCGTTGTCTAAGGAGACGTGTTTTTTGGGGGGGGCTTTTACTTTGAAGAGAAGCCGCGCTCTTCCTGCCGAGCTGTCGCGAGGTTCGCGAGCTTGACGCGACTTCCTGAAAGATTGACAGCTCGCAGCGCTCTCGGTTATTAGTGGAAACGGTCGCTCCCGTTGTGTGAGGGAAGCAATCACAACTCACGCCGCCGAGCGCGTTTTTGTCGGATTTAATTTTGTACTTTTGAAGAAGTTCACCGGGGGAGCCCTCAGTGTGGAGTTTAAGCGGACCTACGGGGCATGAAAGTGGAGCGGGCGCTTCAAACAAAGTAAAAGAGGAGGTAGACCTGTACGTTTGATGGCTGCTGGGGATGGAGCCCAGCTGCCGGCCACAGTAGCGGCCAGCCGGAGCGTGGAGAAGGCGCTCGAGGAGGCTGCCGCGAGCGGGGCTCTCAACTTGTCCAACCGAAAACTGAAGGAGTTTCCCCGAAGCGCCAGGAACTACGACCTCTCCGACATCACCCATGCAGGTCAGTTTGCTTCGTACTATTTTCTTTCAAAGCTGTACTAGCGAGCTAGCTGTTATTACGAGTACCGCCTTTTGTTTTATCGCCACCTGCTTCTTTCTTCTAACGGTGAAAGCACATCCTCCCTCCGCCCCGACACGTTTCACGACACTCTCAAAAAAATCTCTCTCCCCCCCCTCTCTCGGTTTTATTTTAGGGTGATGTCAGTCACAACTTTAAACTTCAAACAGCAAGATCCCTTACTCCTTTCAAATCTCGTGGAGCTACTTCTTACCTCAGCGCCACACTGCAGTTGTTTTCTAAAAAAAAAAAAAAAAAAAAATGTGAAAGTGACACAGGCGAGTCCTCTTTCACAACACTACGAGCTCCGTGTTGTCGTTAGCTTCTTTCTTTTTGTATTTAAGTCACAGCTTGCTGAACTAACGCCGTAAACAGTCCAGATTCTTTTAATGGGTCATTTACTTGCCGTACACGGCTCCAATCAGTTTAAAACGAGATGTTGCTCTTTTAAAGTAGACTTCAAAGAAAAAAAAAAAAAAAAAACGTAAGAGGAGCAGCGAGTTCCTCTTCCTTAACATATACTTTTGAAAAAAAGCGAGTGAAAATTGCTAGTTTCCTTCACTGCTTGCTTTTGAGTTAAAGTTGAAGCCTTTTTACTTTTTTTTCTCCTTTCTTGTGGTTAAGAGTATTTTTGCTATTAGTGGAGTACTTTTGTTTTGAGTCCACAGAGAAACAACATGGCAACCTCTTAAAAACCAATCTGCACTGTATCTGAATATGTGTCATTCAATCTCAATTAGTTGACTCGCACAGGATATTGCAGGAGGCCGTAGATAAAATCAACACAGACTACAGCTGCACAGTGAAGTAGGCACTGATGACAGTGGGGATAAAAGGAAACTACCTTGGCCTTTCCTTGCTGAAAAGAGGATTACCCCATCCAGGTTGCAGAAATCAATCTGGCCACGCAGCGATTTAAAGCGACACCCCCTCTTCTCTGCTGCTGCTTTCTGTGCTCCGGTAATTATGACCATCTGCTCATAACAAGCTAGGTGTTGGCCCTTTGGGATGAGGAGGCCTTGAACATATATAAGCACAAACACACAGACACCTGCCATTGGAGTAACCCTACCCTAATGACCATGAAAGCGAAGATGTATTTCATACCTGTGCTAATGCCTCTTGATTAGGATGTATATATCCAAGTGCAGTTTCTTGGACAAACGACTTATCGAGTTGGGCAAGTCAATTAAAGCTAGAGCTGTGGTTCTTAAAGTAAGATTGAAGACATTCACAGAACTCTTATTTGCAAGACTCCTTTGGAGGAGTACTGAATGTACGAGGGGTACAGTATGTGAGAGATTCAGTACTTTATTGCCATGTCAACATAAATGATTGGAATTTGTCTTAAAGGACCAGTGCGTACAACTTGGGGGGATTTAGGAGGGTCTAATTGCAGAAATTTAATCTATTAGGTTTTCATTTGTGTATAAACACATAAAATAAGAATCACAGGCCATTTATATCTACAGAGGGAGCAGTTCATCTCCACAGCATCCACCATGCTTCTACAGTAGCTCCGATCAGACAGTAGCTTCCTCTCCTCCTTTTCTCCGTGTTATAGCAGGTGGCATTTAGTGTCAAAGGTGTATTACCATCACCTACTACGTCTTAGTGTGTACCACAATATCCTTTCAAACGGAACACCCAGAATGAATTAAACAAACCGTAGCTCTAATGAGGGCCTTTCACGTTTCTTTGTGGCCACCGTAGGTGATGGTGACCCCTAAATATCACACACTGAACCTTTAAGCTGAGTATACAATGTGTGATTTCGGGCCATCCCAGATGAAAGAAGACCAACATGAAAGAAACCTGGTGATTTATTTTTTTTCATGGCTCCAAAACGGTGGTCCTACATCGCACTGAGAGGTTCAGAGACAAACATTTTGAACAGGGTCAGAAATTTAGGAGGTTCACCATCACCAATACTTAGCTTATTGTATACTACTACACAATTGACACGGACGTTTTATTATTCTATACTGACTTGTATCGTAGCCTACAATTCGTAGTATAGGTGTTATTATCGTACAGTTTACGCATATCAAACTTGATGTCACACCTAAGTTTATTAGATCCATATCACACAATAAACTTCTAAGATTGCTGAAATCTCACAGTCTGAAGGTGCCTCTAGTGAGGTGACTTAAATACACACAGACTTAAACTCCCCCACTCATAAAGCACATAATACTTTAAACAAGTATAAAATAAACTCCATCACATAAGAGGTCCTCTAGTGGAATTAGCAGCGACATCAAACGACCCACCAGGTAAAGTGTTTCAAGTGCTTCCACCTTATTGGCCTGTTATTTAAACCTTCCAGTGGCCTGCAGTGCTAAGTTTAGAGTGCTAACGAGGCAGCCAACTTCAGGATATGTGCTGCTCTGGAACCTATATGTTCTGGTCTTAATATTTATTAGTCTTTCATGAGAAGGAAGGAAATGAAAAAGGTTGTAAGGTGGGTGAGAAGGGTCCGGGAAAACCTGCAGGAAGTCTTTAATGGGTTCTATGAATCTTTGAACTAAACAGGTCTTGTAAGGACCGAGAGTTCTCAGAAACATTGGTAATCGTTCATTGGCGTTATCTCCGTACTATAATAGTTACTATAATAGTTCAGCACTCCAGTATATAGTCAGTGGGAATTTGATTTATTAACCCAGGTGGAACTAGTGACATTAATCAAGGTGTGTCAGTGCCAGGGTCATTAGTGTTATTAGTTACACCTGGGCCTCCTGACTGTAATATGTCTGTAGCGACTACTGGTCATTAGTTGTGTTTCCATCCTGCTGTTTTTATTAGCATTTTCAATTTGCGTATTAAAAAAACCCAAAGTTGAAACACCGGAAATTAGAAAAAATCATACAATATTGGCAAAAACATTTTTTCACCTGGGAGAGAAAAAGTCGGTCGATAAAAGGTAAAGGCGAATAAATTCTGTGTATTGTATGAAATACTACTTTTAATGGGAAAACTTTCAAACCATGATGATGAAGAACATGTTCTTAATATTTGCATAACAGTAGTGGATAGAAACGTGCACAAATGCACATTTTGTTTTGCAGCTTTTCTGAAAACGTGTTTAAAATTTGCGACACATTTGCATGGAAACCCGCCTGTTGTCAGTTTACCTGCGTGTTTAGTAAGTGGGTTTTTTGGGAATCTTTGGTCTTCATCTGTGAATAGAGCATCCAGTTTTCTGTCCCAGAGGACTAAAGGTTGATTTATGGTTGTGTGCTAAATGGCTTTGTTATGTAGTCCTGAAGCCAACATATGTAGACCAAGCGTGCCTCCTTCTGCCTTTGGCTTCAACATAACTATTTTGGGGCCAAAGGCAGCCACAGATACCACACAAGGGTAATTTTGAGCTAGTATTTTTCCCTCAAAGTTAGCACTTCTAGTTGAGAAGCTTATAATCTAATACTGATAGTTTGTAAAATGTCCTATCGGTACTGATTAATCAGTTTCTAAATGGAACTCGTTCTATAAGTGTGTATGCAATCCACCTTTCCTTCATGTCATAAAGTAGAGTTATTTTGGGGAATAAATTTGGCCTGCTCATGTATAGTATTGTACATCAAACTAGTGTCGTGGTGTTACTATCGAGGGACACTGAACTGAATTAAAACCTGCTCCTTAGGTATCTCGACATCCCCTGGCAAACTATTGCTTTTGACTAATTATAACAAAGGTTGATAATGAATTGTCCTGTCATCTTTGCAAATTATTCTTGCCAATATTTCCTAAAAATATTAATAAAAAATCAAATATTTTTGTTGATAACACTTCTCTTTCATCCACGAACCTACGTCAGGGTTAAAAAACTTGTCTTTTCTGGGAAGGAATTCAAAATATCTGGCACATAATCTGCAACAAAATCAAAAAAATCAACAAAAGTTACTGTTTTTGCTGACAATTTAAGGAGTCTTTGAATTTCAGACAGTTAGGTCCAGTCAGAGCGATAAATTCCAGGCTATATGACCGAATGCCATGACATTATGACCATTTGGGATGTCGTTTCTGGCCTTGTCTTCACCTCCTGCTGCTGATGTCACTATCATCCACTCTGGCTCACGCTGACTCATTTGTTATTCACTCAGCTCTAATTCTAGGGTCAGGCCCCTCTATAGGCTTAATTGTAGATATTTAATGTTGCGTACATGTTTTTCAGCAGGCAGGGTATCGTTGTGCTAATGTCTAGTATTTGAGTAATGAGCTGCTCTCGGTTTCTCCAGCATACCTGGTGGTTATATCTACACAGACATTTTATATCAGCTCTGAGATGCACCCTCTGTTTCTGTCTATGTGTGTGGGTTATGTGGGTGGTGACAGTCCTTGCTGATTCACCTAATTATCAGGACAGTCTCCAGGTACATTTTTGCCAGGTTAAATTTCAGAATGAGTTGAGTCGAACGCTAGTTTCCACTACATAATGATGATCAAGCATGAGTAAACACATTCGTTTTCATGTAGATGTAATGATCTCATACAAAGACTTTCCTCTCCTGCTTACACAAAGGTTAGGAGAGCGCCAGAGCTGGAAGGGAACAAAGAACATTACATCATTCTCATACCTAATAAGCTTAGGAAGCTGACCTGAAGTAACAAAGAGGATAAGGTTGCTAAAATACAAAAAAGGACATTTCTGTTGAAACAGTGGGTGTTCTGTGGCAGCAGAGACTCATAAAAAATATCAGCAGCATTTAATGGAGAGCTTCACATGGAAAAAGTTATTTAATGGGGGCTTTCAGACTATATGATGACACTGTCAGATGGTATTGTTTTGATTTGTTAGCTGTCAGTGAATTTGCTGTGTCATTTGTGCTATGAGCGTTCCCTTTAATATCTATTGGTGTATTACACATTTAAGGCAATGCTCTTGGACATATTATTTTTTTTTCTAAATGTTGATGCTTCAACAGCAAAATCACTGTTTCCATGCTTTTTCTGCGCTATTTAAATTAAGGACATAAGAAGCTAACATAATGCAATATAACATTAGCTTTTTATGTCAGATATGAGCCTTTTATTGTGAAAGGTAGATATTTTGGCCTTTTTGTAAACGGCAGGCTGTGGCTTGGAGTCAGATGAGGCCATCACTGCTGAAGATGTTTGGTATGGACCAGGGACATGGGAGATGGGCGGTGGAGCATACTTTGGTGATGCTGGGTCTGGACTGGGCCTTTCAGGACTGTGGACAAGTGTAATGTTTTTTGGGTTTTTTTGACGAAAAACCAATTTCTCTTGACTGTGAATTATTTGTATGTTTTTAAGGCCGTGATGTTGTTCGGGGGAATACAGGGCTCTGTTTCAAACATACACCTGCATTTAGTTAAGTCATAGTGAAGAATGTCAGGAACAGAGCCAATCAGAGGCAGAGTAAGGATGGTTCTTCGCAGAATGCGGCTGGGGGAAAAAATATTGCTACACACAGACCTACTAAAGGTCACGTGCACTGGTGCGACCAATAAAAATGTTTAGTCGCAGTTGACAGATTTTTGTGGGTGCAGTATGGAGCCTTGTGTAGGACAGGTAGTCTGTACACAGCTGGTCTTAGCTGGTTTGCTTCTATATGGAGGAGAAATGAGAACTGTGACACTCTTATCATCTATGTGTGGGCTGAAAGCTGCTCATTGTGTTGAATAGCAGAGTCGGATTAATTTTCACAGTTTCCATAGTTGTTTGCACAGCTACAGATGCAGCTCATCTTATCTAGAGTAAACTGCTGTGGGCCTTCTACAGAAGAATATATTGGTTGAACTGGGATAAGACTGGGCTGTGCAGGCCCAGCATGTCTTTATGATAACATCAGCTCCCCCTTCCTTCCCACTGGAGCAGCTTCCCTTAGGAAGGTCAAAGGTTCACACACACACACAACCTCACGCACACAAAGGAGACTTGGCTTGCCTCTTGCACAGTGTTTCCCGGTAGCTTGGAGCGGTTCAGCGAACAAAGCCTGGCCTTTGTAAGTTGTGTGCACCTTTCGGACCCAGTAGTCTGTGTGTTGTTGCAGTGCGGCTTTTAATGAATACACACCCTCGGGCAAATGCTTTTATAACAAGCAGCCTTTATCCTGCATGGGTTTTGAAGATGATGTGGTTCTGAACTGAAGCTGTCAAATCAGAAACACTTGATGCCAACATACACTATGTGACCAAAAGTTGAGGACAACTTAAAAAACATCCCATATGTAATTGCTGAACATGTCATTCCAAACCTCAGGAATGCTGCTGTTGCATGTTGCTACTGTTTAAGTCCCATCATTTCTGGTTCTTGCTTTTAAGAAGATTTTGGAACCTAGCTACAAGGAGTTGC
>JAPQRN010000011.1:6058684-6075949 GCA_037367275.1 Coranthus polyacanthus
GTGTGTGTGTGTGTGTGTGTGTGTGTGTGTGTGTGTGTGTGTGTGTGTGTGTGTGTGTGTGTGTGTGGTTGAGGAGGGATGTTTCCATGCCATGTTTCTGTAAAGCAGTTTACAGTGAGGCCTTGTGAAGGTCCAACCCCCTCTGCTTTTCCACGTTGTGGATTTAATTAATAAAGGTTTAATGATTTTCCACCAGTCTGCACAGTCAGTGGTCCTTTCTCAAACATTTCTGCACATTTGACTGAAATGCTTCATCGAACAAAGTAATTTCAAGTCACTGTGGCCTTTTGATTTGTATTTTTAAGGCTGAGCGCTTTTCAGGCTGTGACAGTAGTTTATAGTTATCCCCACTGTTTAACTTACACCTGATCTTTCAGACACAAACACCAAGACCGTGTCAAAGCTGTTGTACTTTTGTTACTTTTGAATGTTTTGGTAATTAATCCATCTTTAGTCCATTTTCAAGCAAAAATGCTGGAATTGTGCAGGTTCAAGCTTCTTAAAGTAAAGTTTTGATGCTTTTCTTTGTCATATGAGAGTAATCTGATTATGTTTGGCATTTGTGTGGCTTATTGAATAAAATTGACAATTTAAATACATAACCATGGGAATTATAATATAGTTTATATAGTTTTCTATAGTTTGTTTTGCAGTGCTAATAAAAGGAAATAATCTTTACTTGCTTCACCTGCAGCTCTGAAAAATGAGTAGTTTTCTCTACAGCAGCTGTAAGCAGGAAACATTACGACCTTTTTAAATATAGTGAATTTAAGTATTTTTGACATGTGTTAAGTCACATATACAAATACAAATGTCAAGGAAGTAAACTATGTTTACAAGCTCTCGTGTCTGTGCAAGTTGGAGTGATACATTGACCAAGGCAGAGATAATGTTGCAATGCCCCAGGTCTGATACAAAGAGAACCTGAGCACTTGCGCAAAAAAACCAAATCACACTTCATTCAAATGTTACAGGAATGTTTCACACTTTTAATGTTTATGTCTGTGTCTATGTCTTTATGCTAAGATAGTGATCCACTCCACTGCCAATAATGCATAGCAGTATTCTTCTTCTCTGTCTTTATAACAGACGTACAGAAGCCGCACAGGGCAATGTTTGAAGCTGTTTAACCCTTTCTTTACAGGACTGGAATCAACAAAAGATTCAGTATTAATTTGATTCTCTCAACATTTTAGCAGCCATATAATTCTTCATAAAAATGAGATACAGAGAGTATTGCATAGTGGGTGGTTTGCAAAATTAATGTTGCTAGTCTGGCGACTTCATTTAAGTCTTTTTATAGTTATACAGACAACAGCGGGTCACCACAGTCTATATAATTAGTTCTAAGCACTGTCTCCTCATATCACTTTAATGACAACTATAAGTATGCCCCTGAAGTTCTGTAGGCACTCCTAAATTTTTCAACTTAGGAGCCATTGTGCTTCTTGGGAAAAGAGTGAATGTCAAGCCCTGCTCATAATCATAATTGGTAAAGAAACAAACAGTTTTGTGTGTTCCTAGAATAGTTGAGAACATCATACTAATGCATCTGCATCAGATGCTGTCAGATACGCTGCTAAATGCTCTTGCTCCTTGACTTAATAAAGCTTTGGGTATGTGGTAGTTGGTGTTTTGATTTAAGTCATGTTCAAACATTACTCTGCTGTTTGAGAATAATGTTGCTTACTATAGTGGAGTGAAGTTTTCTTTGTAAAAATACATAGTTTTCCCCTGTCCAGTGAGCTACTCAGACAACAATCTGGTTCTGTAGAAATTTGAAATTGAAGTTAAAATAACTTATCTTGCTGCATTCCTTGGAAGAGGGAAAGACCTGAATATTACCATCCAGCCTCTTTAACAAACGGCCTGGTTTAAGTCTGTTGTTGAAAATCTCTGGCTAAGCTGCTAGAAACTACAATACTGCTCCGTACAGTAGGGTTAATGGTGGGTTGTGCAAGCCCTGATTTCACTTCACTCTGTGTGTGTGTGTGCGCAGTTTGCTCAACATATGGATGTAGCCTTCCCTGTCAGCTGTTTACATCTGTTCAGTGTCATTAAGTGTGACTGCCTGCTTGTGTGTTAGTGCGGTATCTTTCTGTGTGTGTGTGTGTTCACCCCCCCTCATGTTTTATTTCCTCTGTACTGCGGATGTGGCCTGCCTGTTCACTCAGTCTACACTTCTGCTTTGTCTGTCGTCTTCTCGGAGTCTGCCTTGCTTTCTGATTGCCCCACACTGTGTCAGCTGACATGTTTCCATCCAACCGTTAAGCCGTTTTTTTTCATAAATGTCACAGAAAATAAAATTCCTCATGGTTCTTTTCCTGTACGCTGGACCAAACAGAACTTCACTCAAAGAAGATATTCATTGGAAAAATTGAGTCTTTCATGAACTGATAAATACTTTACAAGTCATAAGTGTTGGCTAATGAATGCAGTGACTTGTATGATTATAGGAAGATGTTCTCTCTTGGACCACAGAAGCACATCTTCATGCACTAATGGCGATCAAGACATGTATTCGTTCCAGTCGAGTCAAATCAATATGCCCAACACTTTATGTTGTAAGTTACAGTATTTTTAGTTGCATGTCTAAATGTTTCTCTTTCCAAAGCATGCTGCTGGGTTTTCTCTCTCAGAGAACAGCAGCTGGTGAGGAGGGAGGGGAATCCCTCCTCAGTCTCATGGGAGGTAACCAGAGAAAAGGCACAGACACACAGAGCAAAGCTGCAGGACAACACTTCAGTCTGCCAACAAACATATACTGTGCCATACATAGCCAGGAGGTTGGCTGTATGTGCAGGAGGTCAGTGCTCCTCTATGGTTCTCATACCTGCTGTTTCTTAGGAACTGAAGGTGAGGTGAGGTGAATGTCATGTTGTTAAGCAACAAGATGTTGACGCTATCGTGGAGGTAGATTGGGGACTGGAGGGTGTGTTGTTGCCAATCAAGAGAAATAATGCGATCTTGGTGCCAAGATGAGCATAGTCTAGATGAGAATTTCTGTGGTGTATTCATGTAGTTGAAGGGATATCTACATAAACTCATAAAAAAGGCCTTGTTACGTTTCCCACAGCTAGCCACTGTATTTTTTCAGAAACACCCCTCAAACCCATTGTAGGGGACTATTCTTAATAGCGGATTCTTGTGGTGGTGGTGTTGGTGGTGGTAGTGGTGGTGCTCTAGTGTGTATATCCAGCAGAAGGATAGTGAAAGTCATATATTGAAACAGTTAAATAATGGTAACAACATAAAATTTAAGAAATCTTCAACTGATCATTGAACAATGTTCAGGAGAAGTAGAGCAGCAAGATGATGGGGAGGATGAGGGAGAGTTGACCTACACCAAAGGTCTCATGCTCGATTTGAAACCAGGGCATCATCTTAGGCCAGGGTTTTCCCTACCATTGCTCTTTAAGTTTTCACCTAGCAGAAGAAGTTTTTGTGCAGCTCACTATTAAAAATCCACTATTGGTTGATGTCTTATTGGTTCAGAATTATGCAAAAATATATAGTTGGTTGCTGTAGTTCTTGGATAAGATCCCTCTGACCAAATAATCCCCCTCTCCCACACCACCACAGCACCTAAAACCTCCAGAATAGAGAAAACCCTGTAAGGGTCTCAGCTTTCTTTATTTCTTTTTATCTTGGTTTGTTGTAGCACTTGTTTTGTCCTGGAACAGCAGGCAGCCATTAGTTAATAGGTCTGAGTCCCCTTCCTCCTGGCTCTGTGTTTGTTCCACAATGTACCACAATGTACCACAATGTAACACTATAAGAGTGTGTGTAAATAATGTAATGGTGTGGAGTGGGTCTGCATGGTGAGTAATGAAAGCTGAGGCCCTGCTTGCCTTATGTAACACAACAGATCCATTAAGTCCCACGTTGTTTGGTGTCCAGATGGCTGTTTCATTGAGGCAGTCAGGACATGACATGGGGCCTTGAATGGGTAGAAACGACAAGGTTTGGGGGTGCCTCTATACAGTGAGTATAGTTATTTCTGGATTATGGATTTTTTTAGTTAAAAATTAGCTCTTCCTAATCTCAGACATGATTATAGAGTGAAAGTTGTTGTTGTAACCTTTCATAAGTGCACCAAGTAAAGGAAGCCCAGACCATTTTAATGATCTGAAAGATATCAACTTGAGTACAATCCTGTCATTGAGCAGTCATAATTTGAGATCTAGGAGGAACTATGACAGCCATGGATTGAACCATGACGTTGGTCTAATAAAAGCAGATCAAATTACAATTAAAAGCATGTTAACTGTGTGTTTGTGTAAGTTAGAGTAGATACTCAGAAACTGTTCATTCACTGTTAGCTGCTGTTGTGGAGTGCCCCAAGGCTCCATCCTTGGTCCTATACTTTATAAAAATCTTTTAATTTTTATCTGTTTACAACTTAGGTCACATCCCCTAGTGGCAGCACTGCATTTTATACCATTTTTAGTAATTCATCAATTGACTCAAGGCCATTTAGTGACTGTAGGACCAAAACTTCCTGTAGCTCAATATGACAGAACAAAAATATTATTCATAGCATCTACTCCTTCCTTACGAAGTTATGTGATGCCAGTTTGAAAGGATGTTGGATTCTGTTTCAATTTGTATTTCTGTTTTAATTCCTATCAGTTCCAGCTCATAAATGTTCTGTGTGGTTCTATACTGGCAAAAATCCACTTTACATGGTCATACTGTTAAAAAACATACTATTCTATAAGTAAGCAGCGGCGTGTGCGACGAATCTATTACTGAAGGACAAATCAGACAGTAAGGTTATTGTGGGGATGTTTCTGTGAGTGCTTCACTGTGTGTTCGAGGGGGTGGGTCTAATTGATACCATAGCTGCTTATTTGGATGTTGATACTTCAGATAATAAATGGAGGTTGAGATATTTCCCATATTTATTGGTAATTAACATTAATTTCCTTTCTGATATTATTCATATTGCTATCATTTGGTCCAGCAAGTTGTTGAAATTCATGTGCTGTCAGCTTGTAACCCACTGGCAGTAAGAGGGTAGATTATATTAGTTGAGAGACTGATACAAAGAATGTCTGTAATGGTTTAACTCTGGTTTTATGACCATCAAATATCCCTTTTGTGGACATGGAATTGCGCAATTAAAAGCTTGATTTGAGAATAAGTCCTCGTCCATGTTGCTTATAAACTGCAGGTAATTTCCTCAGGAATGTACAAAGTTACCTTCTGTTTTATATTTGATCTGTTAGATCATCGTAACGGCTAGATATACCCACCTTCTCTCGTCTAATGGCTCCAAATTCTTTTTGTTGTTGTTGTTGTTGTTTGCTTGTAGTGTGCATTACTCCCCTTTTGCATGAACTCCCTGAGTTTTGCATACATGAGCTAAAGGAAACCTGCAGCCTGTAGGAGGGAACGAAGAGAGGAGGCGGAAAGAAGCAAGGGTGAGATCTGAAAGGGAAAGAGGAGGAATCGGTGTAGGAGGACGGAGAGAGACTAAAGGGAAGGTGAGAGAATCAGGTTTGACTTGATAAACAGTACATTAGAAAAAGAGTTGCTCCCTATCATCTGTTGTAGACTGAAAATGAATATCTCAAGGTGTCATCACCATCATCTGTAGTCAGTCACCCTTAAAACACTCTTATTTTCCCACACTGATCTCTCTCCCACACCAAGGCCTCCTATATATATGTTCACAGCATGGTGAAAACATAAGGAAATGCTCAAAAACCGAGAGACATTATCATAATAACTGTAATGACTGAACTAGATAACTCTGAACCTCCATTTTTGGAAATAATCTTGTTGATGTTGTCAGTGCTTCCAGTACAGTGACACCGCTCATGTAGCTCTCTTACAAGTGAACACCACAACAATCTTCTGTACATGTTGTGTCTTGTTATCTAGATGAGTCACCTGGGGTTCACTTAGTCACATCAGTGCCTGCAGACCTGGTGGAGAAGTTGTCCCAGATGCTGAATATTAGGGGTCAACCGATATGTTGTCTTAAGGGATCATTATTAGTAATATGATAACCGATATATATGCAGTAAAAATGACAATTCAGAATAACACAAACTCATTATTATTAACACATTATCTCAAAACAAAAAGTGCAGGGATCTTCCAACAACATCTGTAATTAAATTCTATGAAAATTTTTATAAATAAGTAAACAAAATAGCTCCCTGAAAATAAATAAAGCAGGGATGTACCAACCCACAAATTCAGGGCCGATGTTGCTACCACTGTTTCAAATTCCAATTTGGCCAGTAGCCGTGACCAATGTTTGCTTACTTTGTTTTCATGTTGTTTTGTTGCTAACCCCTACCACACTCTTCGTCGCAGCTAAGTTTAACGGTTTACGTCAAAGAACTTTAAGTATCCACACTTACTTATCATAGATGCATAGTTCAGGCAAGACATGCTAACAACTAGTTGGTAGCATATTGACCTGACTTAACACTACTGAAACAGAACTGAATGGAGAGCAGCTACATTCCCCGGCTGAGTGGTCATGTCATCAGATGGGGAATGAGATCAGGGATACTGATGCTTGGCCGATAGATTGACACATCCCTTAAATAATGTAAAGATAAATACAACTAGTAAAACTTAGATTTTTACTGCAATTTGAGTCTCAGTAGTTCTTAATTCAGCAGTGCAGATTGTGATGTGGACAGCAGTGCTGGATTACAAACAATATGTTGCCAAAACTGTATCTGATAATCAGCCAGTAATAATAAACGGTCAACCCCTACTTCGTACAGCTGCTGCAACTTGCACTAAGTTTGTCGTGACTTAAATGCCTGACATAATTGGTTTCATTTTTGTAGTTTGCCTGTGTTAAGTTGTTGTATTTGTGTTGTGTGCATGTAACAATCTTTATGTGGCCAAAGTTCAGTAGCAGTACAATTCCCTCATTTTCTGAGCTCCAGAACATCATGTAGTGCACTCCCTCATCACACTCAGGCCCAGTCATGCATCAGTTTCTCACACACACACACACACTCTGACAGAGCTGTGGTATTGGCTTCTGTCTACAGTGCTGCCTCTCAGCTCGCTGTAACTAACACTGTAACAGGAATCAACAACGCCACATCCTGTCTCACAACAGCTCTTAGACATGAGTAGCGTTGTCATTGGTAACATTGTGAAATACACCCAAACAGTGTCAGATCGAATAACAGGTTCAAATGCATTTAAAATAAGCCACACACAGGCCAGGTGTGAATAGATGTTAAAGCCATGGGCTGGGTCTGTGTGAAGAGCTTTTTGAATGAGGAAAAAACACAATTAATTAAATTTAAAACATTTGGAGGAATAGAGGCATTAAATATCTGAACATTTAGAAAAAACATCTTTAAGCTCTCATTGGTCACAGGGTTTCCCCTAAATTGGTACTGATTTTCATTTCCTTTTTATATAAATGTCAGTTCATTAAAGCAAGCTGCCACCTGAAACTGGTACTAGTCTGTGTTTTTCATATATAAAATGGGTTCATGGGTTCAAATGTTCATCACAATTTTGATAACATGCTAAGCAGATCAGTTTTCCAAGCGATTGTGTCTTTACTGATAGTATTTTTGGATTTTGTTGCCACCATGACAGGGCAGTGCATTTAAAGTGAGTTTATGTAACTTACTGCAGCCATTGGCAATTACATGATCATGGTAAACAGCAGCACAACTAGAGAAGATTCATATAGTCAGCAGCTTCTTAGAGGAAGGTGTTTTTTTTTTCTTTTTTCGTGTACATTGCGTTGCTTTGAAGCTTGAGGCCTCTTTGCCGGCTGCTCCTCACCTCCTTTGTGCTGGTATTACCTGTCTGTTACTCATTCACTCTACTCCTCCCACTGTGTTTTTTTTTCCAATGAATCTCTGCTCTCTTCTTCTGAAGGTGATATGAGTAGAGCCACAAACAGATGCAGGCCCCTCTTTTATCACACTGAGTGGATTGTGATGTTTTTGGCCTTGTGACATTAAATAAATGTCAAGGCTTTCTGTTGTTAGAATTGGCCTTTTGTGTGTTTCATAGTGGTGTAACAATTCTCTGAATGTACAGTTCAGTTTATACGTCGACAAGTATTTTTATTTTTTAAGTAAATGCCTGAATAAAAGTTAGATGGATTAGTGATAGAAGTTATGGTTGTTATTTATTGGCAAGTTAACCAAAGGATTAATCAATTAATTAGAAAGATTAGAAAAATACATTAATTGCAAAAAAGCTTGTTGAACTGTTTTGTTTCGAGTCTGCTTATGCCTTAAAGTTAATGGACATCAACAAATGTTTGTTTGTGGATCAGTGTGATTTCTGATCACACAGCTTAACTACTGGCTTGTCATGACTCATGCCTAATGTGTCTGTGATGCTCCTATAAGACCGGTTAGCTGCTGATGCATCAAACCACACCTGGTTGTCACCATAGTAACACATGTTTGAGACTACTGTGGTTTTGTTTAGGCCAGTGACAGTGTGACATAAGGTGAGGAGGACTCTAGCTTCCTGTCAGTGGAAAGGTAATAAGATTAGAGTGTTAATGGACTTTGACAGGACTCAGCACTACACACTCAGTCCTACTGACTGAACACCTACTTTCAAAAATGAAAATAAGATATATAAATGAATTCAGTTTGACACCTTGGAAGATGTGTCAAATTGTCTAACCAAGCATGTGCTCAGTATTTGTACAAGTATATTGTGCAGTTCCTCCGGGCCTCTGGTTATGCAACACAGTCTTGGAGTCTGTTGTTTGTATTTCCTTGTTTGTTTTTTTCACAGTGACTTTCTTTTGATGTACTGAGGAGGCCTCCCATGTGTTATGAGACTTTACAGGAGTCTTGTATTCTAGTGCGTTGCAGAGGGCGGAGGTCATTGATGTAAGTTTCTGAAGGAGCTCTGTCTGACCTGTAATTGGACGCAGTGTTCTGCTCTGACATGCCAATCCTCCTAGTGATGCTGATCCTTTGAAATCCTCTGACAATGTATCAGGCTGTATGATCTGGCCTCAGGGTTTTACACATGCTCTGTTTAAAATGCATGTGCACTTCATCACCTGTAAATCTAGCTGCCTTATTGTGTTTCAAACAAGTAAAATGCTCTGACAGGTTTTTACAGTATTTTTCATTTGTTTTAGGTGCAGTTCTCTCGATTGTTTCCACTCAATAATGCCCGAGCACTTGACAACAGTGTGTAAAACGTCTTGGTTCATAGTTGTATTCATGTTGTGTGTTGAAGCATTTTGCGCTTTTGGCTGCACCCTGATCAGTGATTTCATAGCAGGTGTTCTACATTAGTCAAAAAAGAGCTTTTTTAAAACCCACCACCACATACTCTTGCCTGCTTGTATCTATCTAACCTTGTTCTGTGTTTTTAGCAATTTCTCCAGGCTAATGATAGACAACCTTATTCTTAAGCTTGGAACAAAATCTGCATGGTCCCCATGGTAACTCTGCAGGGGTCAATCCAGGTCAACAGAGCCCTCAAAGTGGTCGTTGTCTTAATCTGTTCAAATGGGGGGGGGGCTACATGGCCTGTGATGTGTAAGTGCATCTTATTACCCATACCCCCTCGAGGGTATTGCAGTCGGGTCTCTATGTATGTATGTATGTATGTATGTATGTCTGTCCCCACATGTAACTCAAAAACTTAAGCACATTTGGACATTTATTTTTATACAAGGTGGTCTGTCCCGTATCTTGGTCATCCTAGAAGAGGATCCAGATCCAGATCCAGATATGGATTCTATAATATTTTTTTAAAGGGATCTTCACCATTGGGAAATAGGGCACTTTTTTACATTTTTGTGATTTTTCTCAGCAATGAAGACCATTATTGCTCTGAAAAAAAAACATGCATCCTGCATGACAATATCTATCAACATGTTCCATTTCTTGCTGATCTGGAAGGTGATCCAGAAGTGAGAGCATATTTTCATTTCACTGTTCCTGACCTCAGTTTTGAACATAGTAACTTCAGATTTGGTATCATTCATTCCTTTTTCATATAAGACCTGCTCATATTGAATCTGACAATAGAACTGACAGTATTAATACTGATATCACATCCACTGCACCCCAAGTAACTTCAAAACAATTGATGATAGAAACATGAATCCACGTCCTGGGAGGATGTTTTAAGGGCCAAGGAACTGATTTAGAATATATGTTTCTGTTTCTGTGTTTTCCTCATCTGACATGATTGCTCGTTTTAATTTGTGAATGTGTCTTAGACATGGCTCTGCTGTAAACCGCACAATTCAAGTACAAATGAATAATTAATCTAATTCTAAAATGCTTTTAGGTGTGTATGTGAGAGTGACTGGTTCTCTGTCTCTATACTGTATGTCAGCCCTGCAATGATGTGTGGACCTGTCTAGGGTGTACCCCGCCTTCACCCAGTGTCAGCTGGGATAGGCTCCAGCTGACAAAGCCCCCCACCCACACACGGCCATGCAAAGGATTAAGTGGTTACGGAGAAGGAAGTAATGAATAATTAATTAATTAATTCAATAATTAAGCCTAGAAATGCCTGTGTGATGTATATGGAAAATACAGAGGTTTCAGTGAACTTTTCAATGCTTACTACACTGTTGTGAAGTTGCTGTGTTTAGTGTTTTCTGAAGTAGCCCGTCTAATGAGGATGTCTGTGTTACCACTGCAGTTCTTAGTGTGTTTTGGCATCAGTTATTTCTCTAATATTTGTTACACTGAAGACCATTCTTAGCTCTCTGTGCAGACAAAATCTTTCAACTGAGAGTGCAAACACATGTGGTTTAGAGACTGATACAAACAGATAGGCATGTTTCTCTGTCGTCATGCCCACATTGTTTTGAAGTGGAGTCTAGTGGTCATATAAATGTTCATCAAAACTATTGTATTACGATTAAAATGATTTTAAAATCAATCAATCAAATATATTAAAATGTATCTGATTGATCAATTTTATTTTATTATTGTGTCATGCACATAATATGCCCAGCCCATAATAGTCTTACAGACATCATTAATCAGTAAAAGAAACCAGAGCCAACATACCACAGTGCCAACATAAAGTACACATAAACAAACCTCATGTTTTTTCACCAAAACATCTGTGGGTGTTGAACAGACATTTAATTGAATATGGATATTTTAACTCATGAGGATAATTTAAAAGAAAATGTGAATCTCAGCCTCTCCTGTTGGGCATAATTATTACATTAATAAAGAAGCTGGCTGGACTTAAATGAATAATCAGCTGTTTATTCATGAGAAACTCTGGATGTGGACATGTCGTTCTCAATTATTGAGGTTTCACATCCTAATGCATGACAAACCTGCCAACCAGAGCTAATTTGCTTATGACAAATCGAACCAGGATGCATCTGTATCTGAGCAGAACTAACAAAGGCTATTAAGCATTATGACATTGGGTTTGGAGCAGCTCCAGTTTCTCACAGATAATATGAAATGTGAGCCTCCTCCAATCCCAGGCTGTCATTCACTGACTTCAACACAGCTGTGAATCAGTCTGCCCCATCTGGATCCAGAACAATTACCTAAAGCCAACCTGAATGGGACCAGAGTGAGTCAGCTCTTTAACGGGAAGGATTCAGTTCTTGTCATCATGGACCCCGCTCCTCCTCCTCCTCCTCCTCCTCTTCATGGGGCTTTGTTGAGCCACACTGAGCTAACAGAGTTGGCTCTGGATCGTGTCCGTTTAAAGCCAGCGCCCTGCTGTCTGAATCATGGCAGGCAGTTCAAGACTGGACATTTCACTGCCTTTCTTTGCTCCCATTCCACAGCGGATGCTTTTCCCATGATGCTCATGTTGAGTCAGGCTGGCTTTATCACAACAGCTACCAGGACATTTGGGCACCAATGCCTCCTGGGGAAAAAAAAGACTAGGGCTGCCTGAGACTGTTGTTGTGTGCGTATTCATGTAGTTAAATACCTAGGATTACAATATAATGACAGAACTGTTTTACAAGCAGGGTCCAAAATTAACTTTTTGGCTCATCTGCAAGTGACAGATAAAATGAGAAAATTGACCAACCATAAAATTACATCATGGATTATTTGACTAAGAATTACCTCAAGTTGTTAGTATGCAAACTTATCTTTTAGTATCACTTTAAGGAGACAATTATGAATAGATGAACATGTAGGAAGCGCCTGATTTGACTTTCTAATGTCACGGAACAGTAAACGCTAAACCCCAAATTTACGCTCATTTGAAGCTTGACAAGTGTTAATTTTCAAGTCTTTTTTCAAATGTGTGTGTAGGTGTTTGTGTTGCTCAGCATACGCTTTCATTTTCACATTGCATTTAATACCAAACCATCATTTTTTTTTTTTGAGACAAGCTGGATTTCTGGTTTTCTTTTGCAGTAGTGAATACAGACACTAGGCAACCTCTCCATCCCCCAGTGCCCACTCTCTCCCTCACACACACACACACGTGCTACTATTTCCACCCCCACCTATTGTTCAGACTGCTCCCCTCTAGCTATGGGACAGTGAAAATGGGGAGAGATGAGGCTTTGGAGCTGCTGTACAGGATCACATTTACTGTACTGTAATGTAGAGAAAGTACACACACTGTGAACCACACTGTTGTGTTTATTAAGGCCATGTGAAATGGGCCTTTTAATGAAATGCTGCTTTCTTTGTTCACTCTGCTTGGCAGTAAAGTCAGTAGGCCGTCTGCTTTATTATACCCAGTTGGACATCATTTCTTCTTTCTACTTCTTTTCTTTTTATAGTTGTAGAGCTTTTATTTTGTTTTTCTCCACAAAGGGAAGCCGACTTATCCAGTTTTTTCCTCATGTTTGTTTTTTCCTCAGTCAGTCATTTATTTTTGGCTTTTTGAACAGAAACTTAATTTAGAACTTAACATATAAAACATCCTGCATAGATCTTGATACAGAAACACCTAATAAAAAGAAGAACTAATGTAATTTGAGAAAAATAAAACTCCTTAAAACTCCTCGATCGACCAAGTGATGGAAATAAAAAAGGAAGCTCAGTTGTATAATAAACATGTAATCAATGGAGCTGCACAGTCTTAACTTGTCTCATAGATGATGATCTGTATCCTGCTGTCATTAAGCCAAAGTAATGGATTTTTTTTCCACATTTCATTCTCTAGGTCCTTTTGCTAAATAAAAGTCCCTAACAAAGAGAGGGCCCTGCCTCCTCCTCCAACCCTTCTGCTTACAACAGCAATCAATAAACAGCCATTGGGCTGTCTGCCATTGACAGACTGTGTCTCATCCTGCTGCCAGTGAAAGCTCGGTGCTAATGGTGCTTTTTGGAATCACTGCACTTTTATAGACTATCCATTGATGGTTTATTGTGTCTGCTGAATGCCCATGGTCCTTATAGTCATCTTATAGTCACTCCCGATGCAGAGGAAAGAGGAAAGATATTAGAGCACAGAGGAGGATATGTTGATGACAGGGTCAATATCAAGCAGTTGTCAGGATGGGGGAGGTTTGGGAAGGAGAAAAAATGCTTAGAAGGTGGAAATGGTCACCAGAGGAAAGTCCAAAGATAAACACAAAAAAGGGGGAGTCAGAAATGCCAGTGGTGGTTGAAAGCAAACAAAGAATAGTGTAGAAGTGAGAGTAAATAGGAACGACTTACTTGAGTTATGGAAATTCCTGGAATGGCTGAGGAATATTCCATCAGACCCATACATGGAGTTGGAAAGTTCATTTGAATTGTTAATTGGAATCATAATTGACTGTCCTTCAAGGTGCATGAGAATGGCCTACATACAGTACAGTAACTGTGGAAACAGCAGGAAGCAGCTATTTCTAGACATGCTCACCCAGTTTGGTCAAAAGTGGACGAGTGTTGGCCCTGCCAAGATCCTGTCACTGCAGTGTGGGATGTCTGCTCCAAGTGGTCTGTTAATTTTAGGGTTTTGGTTTGGAAAGTAGTAGGCATGCTGTCCTGTGGCACAAGGATATATAAAATAACAAATTAGAGTATGGATTTGATTTTAACTTCACTGGAATCAGTGTAAGCAACTCTATAAACTTCAATCGTTCTTTGCAAAATATTTTTTTTTCTTTGAACATTTGAAAGTAGCTATGGTCCAGACAGGGTTTACGCGGGTTCTTTAAAAAGTCTAAAATCCAATCTTCTGAATTTTAGGCCTTTAAATGTCTTTAAGAAAGGTCTTAAGTAAAATTTTGATTTTCCTTTTGCAAGATTTTCCTTCATATCCTTAATACTTTTTTGCCTATGAATATGAAATAGGTCTTAAATTGATTTCATAATGGTCTTAAAAATGTTACTTGTCTGTATGTGGGTTTATACAGGAGACGTTTTTGTTAACGTATACACAATGTGTCTCAGCACCAAGACCTAAAGCTTTATGAATCAATCTAATGTTGTCATTTTGTGTGTTTTCAGATCTGTCTAAGAACCGTTTGTGTGAGCTGCCTGAGGAACTCTGTCAGTTCATCTCTCTGGAGACACTGAGCCTGTACCATAATGGGATGCGTTCACTGTCCTCCAGCCTGGGCAACCTCCAGGCCCTCACCTACCTCAATCTCAGGTAATTCACACCACACACCAGCTCCAATATGATCCACTCAGTATTTGTTTTACTCTGTGTACTGCCATCTATCTGGGCAAGTGATCATTTGGAGTTCTATTTGGAACAACTTGTAAGTACTATAAAAACTGAGATGTCTTCTCACATCTCAGGTTCTGTTGAAGAACAATCTAAGGATGTTACAACTGTGGACTCTTTTTATTTTTGTCCATCATTTCAGTTAGTTTTCACAACAAAGCACTCGCCAAAGTAACCACTGGGATCTAGGAGAAGGACAAATTTGCAACTGTGAAGTCTAACATGGCACAAGCACAAGTTAACAGTTTAATCGCATTGTTTCTTACAGTGTAAACATTTATTTATATCGACAAGACTGTTAGAAGCAGGAGGTGTGTGGAAGATAAATGTGTGACATATGGTCCATTACTAAACACAGTTTGTTTGAGGTTTAACATGCCTAATTCCAAATGATGAGGTTTTGGTTTAGTAAATACTCTTTATTCATCCACTCAACACTTAAAATATAAGACACAGAAACAAAGAGAGAAAAGAGGGTATACCAGAGTGATCATAAAAATAAAACTGTGCAGAACCGGAAGCCATACAAAATAACCCAAAAGTACATGAAATTAGAAAGTGATTGTTTTCATTGTTAGCTGAATCATAGTGTTTCCTATTCCCTAATCCAGGCCTAGTTCCCATCCACGGCCTGGGGTTTGGGAACAGATCATTTAAACCAAGTGGTTTCAAGTTGAACCTAAAGTCAGTCTGGAAAAACTCAAACGAATAGATGTGATGAAGTCGCACTTTAACACATTGTAAACACAGCAGACTTTGCATGTAGAATAGTTCACAGATTGCAGGTGCATCATGCCTCTGCAGTTTGAAAATATACGTGTACATCAGTTTTTGTTTATGCTGGAAAAAGGATTTCTGTGGGTCCTTAAATAGTCTTTTAGTTTTAGGCCATAAAATCTCTTTAAAAAATCTTAAAATCAATTTTGACAGGTCTTAAAAATGGATTGGATTATGACCATCACAATACTTTTTTAAAGTTGTATTACCTTCAGTGTCACTTTTAAATATGCTTTTTAGAAACATTTTGCTGCAACAAAACTATAAAAACAAAAACAAAACCTGCAACCAATAACCACTAAAGCAAACTGTACAGCCTGGTCAGTGCATCAGGTATGGTCGTCAAAAAAGCTACTTCTGTGAATAATAACTTAAAATGGTTTCTGTTAATGTTACTTTCATCTAATGTGGGTAAGTTAATTTAGTGCTTGGTTATAGCATGTTAGTTGTTGGAGCTCACTGCACCTTGTGAAAACACTCAAATTAGGATCATGCAGTAAAGTCACATGGGAAGTCAGAAAATCATGAAGCCGCTGTAAAACACCACCAGCAAATCCCTGCCATTACATAGTATTGTTCTGTATTCATACATCATACAGTCTATGATATCACAGGGAGTATCACTAAAATCACACTCTACTTTTTTTGCCAGTATAGACATGAACTAGGTCTCAAATAGCATTCCTTAAAAAGTCTTAAAAAGTCTTTATAATGTAACTTGTTTAAACCTTAAAAAATCCTGAGAATGAAGAATGGCTGTCTATAGCCTGTCCAAATCTTTCTCCAGCGAAAGTACCACACCGGCACTCCTTTATCCCCGACACTATAATTGTACTGTTGCTAGGAGATGAGAAAACCCTCCATCTGGCTGCGAAGCGTAACCTCAGAGCAAATATACTGTAGAACACAAATAACAAAGACGGACTGTAAATGAAAGTGCTCTTCTCTGTAAGACAATGGTTTATGTACTGTATTTCCATTCTATCTTTTTCTATTAAGTTTTTAATAAGAGGTCATGATCGTACTTTGGAAATTCAAAGCATCCTTGCACCAAGCACAGGTGGAAGTTCCTGCTGAATATCTGTGTTTTGTGTTTGTTTGTGTGTGCGTGCCTGTCTTCTCCACAGTCGTAACCTTCTGTCCAGTTTACCCCCGTCGGTGTTTCAACTGCCCCTCCTGCGGGTGCTCATCGTCAGCAACAACAAGCTGTCCTCGCTGCCCGCCTCCATATACTCCCTCACACACCTCCGCCAGCTGGTACGGTACACTCACCCACGCACACACTGTTTCTCATCAGCACTATCTTTTTGGCCTCTAACTTGGTCTCTCAGCAACAGCAGATAGTTGAAAGCTCAGTCAAAGCTTCTCAGTAGCAGTACAGGGGAAATAAGTCAAATTCCAACAGTGTCAGTTTTTGGGTACGCAGTTTTTTCTCTCCATGAGTCACAGTCAAAGGCCCATGAGTGAAATTTTAAAGTCAGAATGTACAGCAAATATTTTAGTTCTGGTGTAACGAAATGGGATAAAATAATCAATAACAACAATAACAATAATTAATCATCTTGCTATAGTCGTCAGTCTTTTCCTGTCTGTTTCTGCAGATTGTGTCAATGTATTCTTTGTGTCTTTCTCCCTCAGGATGTAAGCTGTAATGAGCTGCAGTGTTTGCCTGCAGAGCTCGGCCAGTTAGAGTGTCTGAGGGACTTAAACCTGAGGAGGAACCAACTTACCACTCTGCCCGAAGGTACAATCTGACAGCGATCTCGACCCCAGAATAAACCCAGTGTGATTACCTCAGCATTTCACAAGGCACTTTGATAAACACTGAAACCTCAGTGATGTCTTTGCAGGACAGCATGAAGTAGTTCTGCACAGTTC
>JAPQRN010000011.1:6076049-6096122 GCA_037367275.1 Coranthus polyacanthus
TTCACAAGGCACTTTGATAAACACTGAAACCTCAGTGATGTCTTTGCAGGACAGCATGAAGTAGTTCTGCACAGTTCAGTTCAGTTCACAGTCAATAAGTGTCAGTCGATGTTATTTCTGTAGACCTGCCTTACCCAAGCTTAGGGACTCAAAATGGGCGAAAACAATGTAAAAGTTGGTACAAGACAAAAGTTAAGTAAAAAATGTTACAAGACGAAATTATATAGAAGATGTAGCAAGAAAAAAATAACACAAAAGACACAAGAAGACGCAACAAAATGATAACATTGGAAAAGACACAAGACAAAAATGACCTAAAAGTCACAAGATGAAAACGTCATAAAAAGAGACTTTCAGACACAGTGTTTTGACAGCGGAAAAGTCCGTCTGTAATGTGTTTGTTTGTTCATGTTACCATTTGAATTGTCTGTGTCATGTGTCTCTAGTCGGGGATGGTATATTGCTTCCTTGCTAACCTTACTTGTCAGTGTTCGAATCGATTGTTGATGTTATCTTGCTGTCCGTGATTGGTGTTCCAACATTCCAGCAAAGTGCACTTAATTCAATATTGTTTTGACTGTGGAAGAGTCAGTAAAACTGTACACATGATGTCAAATTATACATGTTTTTGTAAATTTGGGTCCACAGGAAACATAGTCTTCATTCTCAAGCTGAAAAAGTTAGTGAATCCTTTCGCATTTTCTGCATAAATATGATCTAAAACATGATCAGATTTTCAAGTCCTAGATAAAGGATACATTTAGATAAAACTAACCCACTTAAACAAACAAGAACAAAAACATTAAACGTTTTGATTTATTTATTGTGGAAAATGAAATCTGGGTCTTCATTATCAAAGTCTGATAGTTGACAACACAAGTTTGTGGAAGTGTGTCATGGCTTGAACAAAGAAGACATCTGAAGACCTTAGAAGAAGAGTTGTTGATGATTGGAGGGATTTTTCTTGATGAATAAATGAACAAGTGCGATGTTTTTTTGTAACCTTTTTTTAAATTAATGCCTCTTTGAGTAGTTTTGAGCATGTTTTAGGTCATTTATGCAGATAAAGAGAAACCTCTGAAGGGTTCACAAACTTTTTCTTACAACTGTGTCTCCTCCACTGATACTAATTTCATATCTAATAATTTATTCATAATTGGAAAGTTTTTAGCCCGCAAAGGATACCAACAGCAGTCTAATGAATCAAGTGAATGCAATTTGGACACAGTGAAGAAACTCCATAATTCTATCATTAATGTGTGCTATTGATTGCTATAAGTGTCAAGTATTGAACTGCTGGAAATTTGTTTCCTCTTAATGGATCTAAGGCCATTAGTGCTTTATTCTGTGGCACACTACAAGCAAAAGAAAATGAATAAATAAGTGTATATATGAGAAACCATTAGCCTTTTGTCCCAGTTGTGTACTGGAACCAGTTGCACCAGCTTTTCATAAGTTCAGACTCGGCTAAGTTATGATGCAAGTGTTTTTGCTAAAACTAGTTCCTTAATATTTGAACTACTTAAAGTGAAAGAAGAAGAGGTGATCGGACACATAGTTCACATACAGTACAAGAGCTTAAACCAGCCATCTAATAATAATGTTATCCAGATAATGTTTGAATGTCAAATAATAGCAGAGGCTGTAGACTGTATGAACATCTTTTACCTTTTTTAAATTGTAGTTGAGCTACTGATGGTGAAAAGAATATAATAATGTAAAGAATATAGAACATAAACAATAATTCTAAATTTATTGTCTCATAAAGGGTAACACAGTTACATTCAGGAACGTTACCATCAGGTTTAATGCCACTCCAGAGGACAGACTGTTGTGTGAGCCAGGTGAAACTGAAAGTGAAGTTTATTCTTTGTTTTACGGTGCTGTTTATGAGGCTGAAAGGAATGCATTTTTTTGTAAAATGCCCTCTTTACTCTTTGTTGATTTCTTTTGGTTAGATGATTATGAAAAAGAAGGGAATGTTTTGGTAGTGAATTTTGTTTGTCAAGTTTGGGGGAAAAAAGACAAAATGACCAATAACTTTGTTTTATGGTTTCTACAGCACTCAGTGTGGATATAGTATGATACATATAGTACTCCACTGTTGATCAAAGTGTCAACAACATCTGTCAATACCCAGCCTCGTCAACAGATTTAAACCAGATATGTCTTTAATATAAAAGAAACCAGCAAGTCAAGACCCTAACAACGCTGTAGGTAATAACTTCCTGTTTCTTTTCCTTGTGCAGAAATGTCTGAGCTCCCCCTTGTCCGGCTTGATGTGTCCTGCAATCGCATTTCCCACGTGCCCTTGTGCTACCGCCATCTGCGACACCTGCAGAGCATCTCTCTGGACAACAACCCACTTCAGATGCCACCAGCACAGATCTGCTCCAAAGGCAAATACCACATCTTCAAGTACCTCAACATGGAGGCCTGCAAGAGGAGCCAGGACGAGCTGGAGAGACACCTGAGGCCCACGGGCTTCAACAGCTGGTGAGGAGGAGGAGGAGGAGGAGGAGAAGGGAGGGCGGGATGAGACAAAGCTTAAAGGAAAAGTTGGAGTGATGTGAATATGAGATGATAGGATCTACTGTAAATATGGACTATCAATAATGGATAATTATTGAGTTTGTATGTTAATTAAAGGGCTCAGTTCAGATTTTTATTATTTATTATTTTATGATTTGTATTACGATAGCAAAGATAAGGCACTAGGGATGGTTAGATTCACTGATTCATATCATTGCATCGGCATAAAAAATGCGAGTCCCCCGACTGAAAAAGTGTGCATCGGATACAACTTGGGATGAAATCGAGATGCATCATATATATTGTCTTTGCATCAGTAAAAACGTATTGATTTATTTATACATAATTATGAGTAGAGGCCCTATCCCTTTTATTATTTAGAAATGTGATCAATAATTTGTGACCAGTAATTAAATATTTACTGGCAGATTGATCCCTCCATCTCTAAACTGTTTATCAAGCGTGTCTCATGTCCACTGCTGTCAGTGAACAATTCTCACCAAGTCTCGTGTGAGTAAGTAAAGCTTCAGGCTGCTGCCAAGACTGAGATGTGATATAAACATGTAACCAGAACAGGAGGTGAAGGTCCAGGCCTAGTTTAGTTTTATTTTATTTCTTTTTTTTCACTTTTGGAGAACGTATGTGAAAGGACCAAATGTTTTGTAGAAGTGACAAAACCACATAAATGAGATACTGAGCTGCAGTGCTAGAGAAACAAATACGTAAAGTAAAAATAGAGCTGTTGTAAATGTATTTATTATCTGCTGTCTACATAAGAAGAACCAGAAAAATCTTAATTCTTAAACTATTAATATATCTGTTGAATTGTACAGCATCATCTTTTTTTCTGCATCATGCCACGTCGCATTGTGTTGAATCAAATCATGTCGACTTGTACCACATCGCAATAGAGGGGGTGAATGGTATCGTATTGGTAGTTGCTTTATATGTATCTTTAATTAATCAAATCGTTGGCAATACATTGAGATGCAAATCGCATTGGCAACATAGTAATGCAATCATAACATGTTTTTTACTGGGAACTAACATTACTTTATTATAAGTATTATTCACCTTATTTCCCCGCTCGTTCTTACTTCCTTTAGACAAGATTTGCTCAATCTCGTGAGAGACAGACATATCTCTAATAAAGCCCCTTTTCTCCTGTGTATCTGAAAAATGTGTGAAATGTGACGGTGACTACAGGTTTAAAGAATCTACCGTACAGGATCTTGGTGCTAGTCTCCTAAAGGGGCGGGGCAGTGGTGAAACAAACGTGACACAGAAACGGGAAATCACTCTTCATTGCGCCATCTCGTTTCTGAAATATCTGTGGTGTTACCTGCAGTATGTGTCGATCAAGATGTCCCCAGTTTGGAGAAGGATGCAGGAGTACTGGCACAGAAGCTGCTTTAAAAAATCCATGCTCACGCTTTAACTAAAAGGAAAGCAGGCTTTTTACAATATTTATTCTGTTTTAGTTCCTGTCACTGCACGTTTGTTTCATAAAATAGACAAGACCAAGGACAAAGATAAGGGAATATTTGAGTGCGATACAGCAGAGGTCTGGAGAAGAAAAACATGAGTCACTGCCCTGGAGAGTAATGACCCACTGTGTGACTGTGGTGTGTGTTTGACTTTCCTAATATGTGTGCTTGATGTTTCCTTGCAGTCTGTCAGACCAGGAACTGTTCGCAGGTCAGTTTGGTGGACTGGACTCTGGCTTCAACAGTGTGGACAGCGGCAGCAAAAGATGGTCTGGGAATGAGGTAAAACTGCTGCACACACACATACATACACTGCCATGCACTGTATGCAGATGTCCTAATGTGCATAAATGCATAATGCATAAACAAAGGCCTAAAAATGAACTTGCACTGCATACAGATTTACATTTATTAATCCCAAAGGGAGAGTAAAGCACTCATGTCAAATAAGTCACAAAAACTTAGTGAGGAGATATTTAGGTGTAAACTATGGAAACTCTGCATCCGTATCATATTGTACTGCTGTCCGGAAATATACTCTGCCTGTCTATACTGTACATCTAATCTCAGTAAAGGCGAACACGTCCATTCAGTTTTGGTCTGCCAAGTCACAGTTTTGAAACGTGAGCCACTGTGAGCTGTTGCACAGAACTGAGAATGTCTAATGTGACTTACAGCTCTTGAAAACATGCGATGGTACCAGAGGGGGAAACATCTGTAGACATTCACTTTAGCCTTACAGTCTAATGTTTCTAATGTGTGTCTGATGTGTCTGTGTTGTGACTGGACAAAGAGTGTTTGGTCTGTTCTCAAGAAGTGTGATGTCTAACTGTACTGATGTGCAGGTTATATGCTGTGCAGACATCTTCCAGTGACTCGGGTTCCTTTATTATAGTTAGTGTTTTTGTGATGATGATTCTAATCAACACATGTAAGAACTTGTAAGAAGGCCTTGGGCTGGCTAAGTCATGGAAAAGCTACCTCCCTGCTTGTGTGACACACAACTAACCATCCAATACACCAGACACATGGTTGTCTAAAATACTAAAACCACATTCAAGGCTGTGACTTTTAAGCAGGATTTAGACAGAACCAACATGAAACTAAGGTCAATTAAAACATGTGGATGTATGTGGATTGGTCTTAGTCCTAAATCCTGAGGTTTTCAGTATAACTGTAACATGTTATACATTTTAATCTTGGGAGAGAAATGAAGACCATATCTTGATTCAAATTGCAAAACATTTATATACAAATAGAAATAATATAGAATAAAATATTGTTATACTTTTACTCTTGTATTGAATACCCTGTTGTTTCTGATAAGGCCTCTTCTGTGGGTGCCGTAGTTGCAAATGGTCTGCAATCCAATTGTGTAGTTTAGAAAACCTGTTACCACATACAATGTGAAAAGCAGTGGATTTTTTTATTCAAAGTTCATACTTGCTAACTTTAATGCTTTAAAGGCAAGAGAGAACATTTCTCAATCTCTATGTTTGCTGTGACTCAATTTTGATAAACATGCTGTGCATAAAGTAGAAAAGAAAAAAGAGAAGTAGTCACACAAGTGTGTGTGTGTCAGGTTTAGGCGTGTGCTGTGTGGATTCATTGTCATTAGTTGTGTTGTTGTGTGAGTGTCTTAACCTCAGTGATGTGTGTTCAAAGTGTGTATTCCCTAGTTGTCTGCCCTGGTATCCATGACATCTTGTTCGCTCTGTGCAAAATTTTAGCCTAACACTGGAGCACTAGGTGGAGGAACCCCCTGATTCCTACTGTTCTGAGTATTTTTCTCCTACCTTTGTGCTAACCTTTAGTCATTGATCTGTAACTGTCTATCTTTCTGTGTAGTCAGCAGATGACTTCTCAGAGCGTTCCCTTCGTCTGGCTGAGGTCAGCAAAGACCAGAGGAACCTGGAGGAGGAGGAAGAGGAGGATGGACCACATCTGGAGCCGACCAAAGGTGACGGAGAAGACACAGCTGCACACAGCCAGGGTTTTCATGCAGAGGTTGAATCTAAGTCCTGTTTATGTGACAGGTTTTTCCAGTTCTGAAACCTTGTGCTTTCTGTTTGCAGTGAACGGAGAAGCTGAGCAGGTTGACTTCATCGACAGCAGTGTGACAGAGGAAGAGGAGGAGGAGATCAGGATGGATGCACCCACACCTCCTCTCACAGCTCCCACTCTGGTACAGTCACTCACTGATCAGCAGCTGTGTCATATCTTCTCGTTGCTCAATGTTTTGTACAGTACTTTATCTCTGAACAGTGAAGTTATTGATCGTGTCACTGGTTTTCAGGAGCAGAAGGAGAGATCTTTATCTTCTCAAAACAACGACTCAACAATATGCAGGTAAAACATATTGTTACGGATTACAACACAACACACAACACAAGAGTATGAGTTTAAATAAAGGGAGGGACAGATGAGGAGCACGAGGGCTTCTGGGAAATGTCTCAGTTTTCTGTACCATAGGCGAGTAATGACCTCTGTTAAGCTCTCATTTCCCAGCCAATATGAGAACCAGACACAGCTCCTTTAATTTACCACTGCCTTTTTGTGGGACAGTTCCCTTTAAAATTCAGGAGTTAGTTGGTTAGACAGTGTGGACACTGTCACGACGAGCGATCAAGATGGACGTTTTATCACTTTTTCTCTCTCTTCCTTCTTCGCTTGACAAGGTCACTTTCCTGGCTGTTTGAAGAGCTGGGAAAAGTCAACAGACTGCAGTTCTCATTACTTACAGTGTTAGTTGTGACTGACTCACCCAATGTTAACAGTTACTTCCTGTACTGCATTCCACCTGCAGAAGCTCTTACTGTTATATACTTCAGTGTTTGGTTGTCAGGGTTCCTAGTTTTCGGTCTTTATCTCCAGTATCTTTCAGCATAGTTTGTGTCTTCCTTTTTGATAAACATCTCAAGTTCGAGTCAAAGCAGGGATGTTGCAGGTAATTGTTTGTGCCCTCAGCCCCTAAGGCTTGATGTCTGAATAGTACTAATGTAGAAAAAGATTGAAAAGAACAACATAAATGTAGAAAGGTGTGTGAAACAGTGACAGCTGCAACTGACTAGTGTAACTGACTGACTTGTGGCTGCAAGCTTCACCTTTTTTCTCAGTCTTTTTTTACATTGTCTGCAGCCATTAGGCCTTACATTATGAGGAAAATCTGTTATGTGCATTAACATTGTTATGCAATATCGTGACGATGGTATGAGTTGCGACAAATAGACTAACCTTGCAGTGGATCAAATTGAAATTCTGAGTTTAAATGATGACCACTTCATTTGCTTTTCAGTTAATGTGTTACGATGTGTTCATATCACACTGACAATGAAAACATGATTTGTCGGTCACCAGTTGGAGCCCTCAAACCCACATTCAACAACCCCTTGTGCGAGATTTTAATGAGCCAGTTGAAAACATAAGTCACCCAGAGAAGGGCTGTTCAACAGACTAATGAATCCAATCCTTAATTCACGTCTGCTGATCAAATCTCTAAGACAAACGTTTTTTCAGCTGCAAACTCGACAGCTGTCAGGAATCAAGGGCCCACTGTTACCAAAATGAATATGTGTTTGTAGTACGTGCCAGTAAATAAGGGGCTGGGGTGGAGTGAACATAATTAGACATTTTTTAAAGAGAAAGTAGCTGTTGGCTGTCTATTAAAGACACACAGTTTCCTGAAAATAAACAAAAAAGTAATGTGAAAATGTGTCGTATTTCAATTTTAGTTAAAATTGAAAAAAGGTTAGTGGAGTCAGTATTTTACAATTAAAGAGCCCCAGACTGTTTTCTACTACCTATTTGCATATTGTATTAATACAAAGCTGTGGGTCGCCATGTCTGAGTTGCAGCCCAGCAGACAGCTTTTATCATGCTGCTCTGTTGTTCCATAATAAGATAACTACATAGTTGAGCTTTTTTGTCCCAGCAGTCCTATTGGCCACATTTGAATTTGTGACGCAGGGTCATTGTTCTTGGCCTGTGGAGCAGCAAGCAGCATTGTTCTGAATTTCAGTTTTATTAGCTGAACTCAGGACAAATGACTATCACTCGGCGCTCAGAGCCTCATTAAGCCAAATATACTGTGAGCGATTCAGAGGAGGGAAGTGAACTGGCAGCCGGTCCCTTCTGACAGAGGAAGAGTTATTTTTCACTGTCCTGCATCTGCTGCACAGACACAATCCTGCTGCTGCTCGTACAAACGGATGCTCTACATCTTGGCCTCCAATACTTCCTTTGGGAGTTCTAAAAATAGATTAGACTCTTAAATGGATGTTCAACAGTCATTTTCTAAACAGCATAAAACTGCCTTTAACACAGACACAAACCAAGCATCAGAGTAAAAGTGCATGTCTGTCACATCACTATGATAGACGTACTTTGTCAGAAATTATTTTAGTCATCAGTAAACATGCTTCCAGCCCCAGTACCAAAACATCACCAAATATAATACATACAGTACAACAAAGTCTGTGACTTTACCATGTCCTACCATTTACATTAACTCTGTTTTTTATACACATCTGTGTGGTAGAAAAGTAGACTGCACAGGTTTTCGGTATCAACACAACAGTAGTATTATTTCTGACTGAACACAGTGTAGAAACAGAGCAGAAAAAGGCTTGCATGTGACTCAGCTATGCACAAGCTCCACTGTTGAACCACTGTTTAATTTGGAATGTGTAGACATGAGATTGACATTGTTTTTCAATTTTCAACCGTCAGAAAAACACGGCAGCGGCGATGAAAGGAATTTATAAGCTTGGAGGCATAGGATTTCTTTTTCTTTCATCAATTAAAGAGAAGAGTAGAACAATACATCATCATCATTACAACAGCAAACACAAAGTATCAGTCTAACTACCCCCACCAGGACCACGGGAGGTCTTCCCTCCCCCGAGCCATGTGGTGACCAATATATTCCCCTCCTATCCCACAATAGATCTACATTTCATAGCACATAGATTGATAAATTAACAACAATGCAGCAAAGAGACAGGATTCTGATGGATCAGACAATTTGTAAACAGTTCTCTATTATTTTCTCTCTTTCATCTCAGGACCAGTCTTCATGTGGAGGTTGGCGCCCCGTCCTCGACCTCCTCGTCCCCCCTGTCCCCCTCCAGCCCAACCCTGGAGGAGCGGAGGAGACCGGGCACCCTGCTCATCTGGCAGGAGAGAGAGCGGCAGCAGCAGCAGAGAGAGAAGGCCAGGTAAACACTGCTATGTGTGTGTGCTCTCTGTATGGAAAACCAGGGTCTCTGCAGGTTTCATCAACTTAAATTTAAGACCTTTTTAAAAAGACTTTTTAATGTTAGTGTTGAACATTTTGCACTAGAGGTTATGAATTCCATGTTAGGTTTGTTTTGCAATGTGTGATGAATAAATTTTTTCCCCCAAATACGTTTAAAAGTGAGACTGATCTTAATGCGACTTTATAAAAGTAACCATGACTTGATAATCCAGTCAATTTTGCTGCAAGATGTCTCTCAATCAAAATGATAATAAAATATGTAGTAGTAGACAACACTGAAGTAGCATGAGATGATGGGAGTTTTTTTCGCTGCCATCTGTAATCATGTTTGCAGACGAGGTAACAATACATTTTAATTCACTTGTGTATAGTAGGTAATGTGGTAATGTTACATATTATAGTTTTAGACCTGTCAAAATTGTATTTAAGGCCTTTTAAGGCCCCGTTGAAACCAAACAGGAAAACAGGAACAAGTTTGATTTCATAAAAGAAGTAAGGCCCAGAGTTGCGTGCTAAAGGGGTGGAAATGATTGAATGGATTGGACACAGATATCACATGACCACCTCCTGTCTGATCTCACTGTGGGCTTTTCTACACTGTCATGTGTCCAGCAGTGTGTGTGCTGTGCAGCTCGCTTCTGTCTGTCTCCTATCTAATTACACGCTCTCCATGTCAAAACTTTATTCTACAGTTTGCTGAAGTCATCCACCAAAACAGGAAGTCATGTGGCCTCTGCACCACAGACAGGAAGTATCTCAGGGTAAGTGAGGCCTGTAGGACAGAAAATGCATGGCAGGGTGTAAAAAGAGACACAAATGACGTAAAGTGAATGCTGGGGTTAATCTCACTGCTGTTTATATCAGTCTGTACAAAAACACAGCAGGGAGTTTGAAAGGGTGTGGAGTGTTTTGTTTCCCTCAGTGAATAAGCAGTGTGTGTCTCCCCCTAGTGGTAATTCACCAGAGAACAGCAGCTCCCACATAGGCCTGCGGCAGAGATGTGCAGTGAGTACAGTCCCTCATACATTCAGTTATATAGTGCTTTTTGCAGCTGGACCCAACACTGTCACTGAGCTCTTCTGTTTTTTTTTTTTCACCAGAGCGCTGATCAGATGAGAAGCGTGTCTCCTTCACTGCTTCAGCGCTCCAGCAGCAGAACAGGTACCTCATACACAAACCCCTCACACATTTCTGAACATTAGAAGCAGTTTGTGACACATAGTGATGTAATGAAAACACAAATAGTTGTTTCAGATAAGCTTAACTAAAACCATATACAGCAAACAACTAGGGGAGTGCATCCTTCTGCTTCTTATTAATGATAGTAATGGAAACAACATTTTTAAGGAAAACAGTCCAACAATTATTGAGATCAGACAGTGCATGTATGAGTAAAATACTGCAAAGTGACCTACAGGGTTTACTTTGATTATTCTAAGAACTATTCTAAACTGCAAAAACAAGGACATTCTCCTCAAATGCATTAAAACTAAAGTAACAAGTCTGTTTTGAGAATGTATGGAGCAGAAAGTACAGAATACAACCAGTCTTATTCAAGGGAAATAAAATAGTGCTGTCTTTAACAGCATCAGATGTCCAAGATAGTTTGAAGATTGCTGTCTTTTGAACAAGCAGTACTTACTGGATGTAGCTCCAGTTCTATGAGTATGTCCTTTTCAAACCCAAACCACATTCAATCAATGTAGATTGGAAGCCTGGTGGTGTCTGTATTCTGTCTTCAGGCACTGTTTGCTCATTTTTAACTTAAATCATGCAATTTTAAACAACTACACTAATTTAACTTGTGCTGCATGGACAGTATTCTCATAGGGCACATCACACAATGAAAGCATAGACTCTCAAGATGTGTTTTTGATTGCTCTTGGTAACGTCAGCTTGTACATTGTATCATGGACGATGCATATCACACATCCTCACAGAAAAGTGTGGTTTTAGTCAGCTCTGCTAAATCACTATCAAAGTTAATGAAACTGCTGGTAACCATAGTAACAACACTTAAAGCCTCCTCCTGGCTGCATCCCACCGCCTCCTTGATCTCCCCGTCTGAAGTCTGAGAATTTTAGTTTATCACAGTGTCTACATGATGACTGGCATAAACAAAAAGAAGTGATGATGAAGTGAAGTGACGTCTCCTGAGTTGCCATGTCAAACACATGCATTTCTATGTTGGTTTCAGATGTCCCGTCCTCCCCGAAGACGTCCTCTCCACCTGGACAGGCCCAGAAACCCAACAGTTTCCTGTTCCGCACCTCGTCCCGCAGCAACGTCAAGCCCACAGGTTCACAAGCAACACAGAACACGCTTTACACGCTGATTTAGTGCATTGCCAGAGTTGATATGCTATTGAAATATTTATTTTTTCATGTGGGTCAGTTTTCACACTTGGTGATTCTGGCAGAAGCGAGTCTCGCACAACACTGCGCTCCCCTAGAGAGGAGAGACCAGACATCATACAACTACGCAAGGTAACCCAGCACCAGTTTCCTGTTTCTCCTGTACTCTGATTCTGCAAACTCGTGTAAAATCTGATAATAGTGGGTTTAAACACCTGGTGCTCTATTGTGTAAACACCGCGTATGGTCAGACAGGAACATAACTCTCTTTTCGTCCGTCCCTTGTCAGACTCTGGAGTCTCGGCTGAAGCTCACTCTTCCAGAGGATCTGGGTGAGGCCTTATCCAACGGCACCGTCCTCTGCCAGCTCGTCAACCAGATCAGACCACGCTCCGTGTCAATCATCCACATTCCCTCCCCAGCAGTGGTGAGTATTAAAGAGTAACTCTTGATGAAAGCAGATGAAAAGTCAAATACAGAAGCAGTAAAATTAACTGTCACTACTTTTTTCCTGGTATGTTTTAACTTAACTCTTTAAAGCTGATAAACCATTTATTATATTGCTTTCTTCAAATCCACCAGCCTGCTTTAACAAAACCAGTAGTTTTATCTGAAAGAACATAGGAGGTTTTGGTCTACTCCTGCTTCAATCAGTTAGTTTGGATCCGAACTAACGTGTTAAAACACGACAGTCACATAATAACACAAACAAACGGTTGAGGCAGCGGTAGACCAGGAACTCCCATATTCTTTGAGGTAAAATTACTGTTTTTGCCAAAGGAGTCTGGTGGTTTTGTTGAGACTCATAACAGCTTTGGTTCAGTGACAATGTACTTTTCCGAACTGGGTGTGTGCTGAAAGCCATCGACTGTAGGAAATACACTGACTATTGAAGTACCTTATACAACCCTGCTGTGAAAGACCGGACCTAACCCTTTAAAATACCAATAACGAAACACCTACTACTCATGTTTCACATTAAAAGCCCATCAGTAAAAGTCCTCTGAGAGGCTTTTAACAGAATGGAAAACGAGCAGCAGAATGGAAATAATGACACGACTGTTTGTACCGATGGAATTAAACAGTGGAGAAAAAAAACAGATTGATAGAATAGGACATTAGAAATAAAGGCTTGTCTCTAAAACGTGTGACTCAAAAGCAGCTTTGTTCATTGTAATTATTTAGGGTGGATTAAAAAAATGTACCATCTTCTGTCTCTGACTAATGAAACAGTAGTTGAATCATTTCCCTCTAACATGACGTTACATAAGTGTGGTTTGTCTCATTTTGTTTTCAGCCAAAACTGAGCTCGGCCAAGTGTCGACTCAACGTGGAAAACTTCATCACTGCTTGTCGCAAGCTGGGAGTCCCAGAGGTAAAGTCCCCATCTCGTTCTGATTCATCTGCCCTTTCATTATGATTCTGCATGTACAGTAAATATAAAGGTGAAACTAGCCTGATGGTATAAAAAGCAGTAGTTGACAGTTGTCCCAGAAAATGTCAGTTTGTCATCAACTCAGGGACGAAGCTTAAGTTGACAGAGCTTTAAAAAAAATGTACGGATAAAAACAGCTGTATGGATAATAACATCATATTTTGTAAATTAGCCGTAATATTCAGACAATATACATCAACTGTAGCCAATAAGTCTAGATGATATTAGGCTACGATTAATCGCAGAAAAACATCTAAATTTCTACAAGAAACTAGGTGTAATATCCATTCATATATGTTAAATGTAAATAGTGACCTTGACTGAGGCAAGTAATTATTTCTGCAGTATAGGATATGCACAGATAACTTTCACACAAAATTAGTGTGTGAAGCAAACAAATTAGTTTTAGAAAAGAACGTAGCACCTTTTTAAAAAAAAAATAGGTGTTAAAGACAATTCATGATTTTGCTTTTTGTTTTCCATCTACATAAACTCAAATGAATATAAATGATTGAAAAGTATTTTTCTGTAATATATCTATACGCTGTATATCAACAGCAATATCAACAACTATACAACACACAACAAAAAGCAGCATTTGCCTGTTGGCTGTCGATGTGCATTATTTGCCTAAAAATAATTTGAAATAAAATAAAACATCACTGTTAGGCAATGACTGGAGAAAAATATTCACAATGAATATATTATAACAAACTGATTAAAAAGCAACAATTTGATTCATTGAATTAACGCAATATACAGCCTTGGAAATAATTTTTCTGTAGAAATTCAAGATAACAACCCTTCAGTGTTGATCATTTTGTTTGAAATTCATCAAAGTGGTTAAATAATTACAGCAACTGACAACAGACATGACGAAAATAAAATGATTCAATAAATTACGTATAAAAATGTGAAATATAGAAAGCCCTTGTCACAGTGCGCTACAGCTGAGACTGAAAACTTAAAACATGTCATATCACAAGCCATTATTACAATATATTAATTCACTGCATAATATTCCTACATGTGGAAGGTAATTCCAGACATTTTACGTCCCAAGGATCATTTTCTGTGCAGCAACCTTTCAGAGATTTAGTCCCTAGTAGAATGGCAGTGTAATACGACAGCGTAGTTCCCATCTCGTGTTTCCATATCTATGACTTGTCCGTGTGCTTTAAGCTCAGTTTTGTTGCTACATACAGTTTGTGTTTGTCTTTAGGGTGGGACTGATAGAGACAGAGTTTAAACATCAGTCCAACCCTAACATGGCTTTGTGTTCTCTCTCCTTGTTCTGCACTGTCTCACTTTAACAACATACCTCTGTCTTCTCCTTCTTCTGTGTCTCGTCTTCTTCGTCCAGATGGACATGTGTGTGTGCTCTGATGTGCTTCTGTGTAAGCTGCCCACTGTGCTGCGCTGTGTGAAGGCCCTGCTGGCCATGCAGGTGGGGGAGCCGGCGGAGGACCTCTCCCCCCGCCTCTCCTCTCCTTCGTCTTCATCGTCGTCCTCGCTGCTGTCCACAGATTTCCTGCTCTTCTACTGTGTGGTCATGGCGCTGCTCTACGTCCTCTACTGCTACCTGCTCACCTAGAGGACACGCAACACAGTACTTCATGTATCCATGTCTGTAATACTGTTCTGAAGACACACACAGCTGGCCCAACAATACTGTGCTGTGTGCGTTTTCAGTATGCTTATCTGTGTGCATAAGACAGAGGAGTGTGTGCTCCTACTCCACAGCTGCACTGGTGGGATGTTAAACATGTTGCAGCTGAGCACCTTGTTGAAACAAACAGAAACACTACAGCTCTTCATTTAGAGGTTTAGAGGAGTTTGGGATAGAAAGCACTGCACTGAGCAGAGGAACAGTGAAATGCCTTAGCCTTTAGTTTAGCCTTCATCCTAGAAACACGCAGCATGTCTGGGGGAGGTGGGAGTTTTGACTTCACAGGTGGACACGGTCTCAGTGGTTAACACATGGACGGGCGGTCAAATCTCTGGTGTTTATCTCAGAGGACACATCAAACCAAAACTTAAAGGGTTAGTTCACTTCTTTATTGTGGGGTTGTATGAGGTACCTCTTTACAGTCGGTGTGTTACTACAGTAGATGGTGGTCGTCATGGCTCTGATGTACTGCTGAGGACGGGGGTAGCTGCACAATGAAAAAAAGTCTATATTGGTTTAAGTATCCACTGTATTTAGAATATTTTCACTCCTTTACCTTCCTGATGGGAAACCGAAGCCCTGACACACTCTGTAAAACCACCAGACTCCAGCAGTAATACAGGAGTTGCTGGTCTACCACTGCCTCCATCGGTTAGTTAGTCTTATTTTCTGATAAACTAACTGATTCTAGTGACTTTGAACAGATGGATAAAGATTACAGAATGTCTGACAGAATGTCTGGGAATGTTTTTGTAGGTGTTTGAAATGTGTTTTGCTGCTGCAGAACATTGCTTAGCTTCTGCGCTGGTACTCCTGTGTGATTCTCCAAACTGGTGTGCGTTGACCACCATCTACATCTAGATAATACACTGACTATGGATTAAACAGACAGTAAACATCACTTTTAAAAAAACCCAACTAACACTTTAAATGCACGATGGTGAACTAAATGAATAGTATAACTTAAAGCTGCATTAATTACCTTTTTTTTTTTTTACCACTAGGTTGAAAGTTGTAAACACATCTGATCTCACCATATCAAGGGAAACGTATAGACAAGCATTAGGACATAACAGTCCAACATTTACTCTGGTTTTGTCTCCAGCAACGCTTGAGAAAAACATCTGGTTTACCTGTTAAACGTGGTGTTATGGTCACCAGTTTTTCTCTGTGTCTGTTGTTTGGTGCAGATAGGTACAGAAGGCTCGTCACTTTAAATGAAACTGATGAGTGCACTAACAGTCAAGCACAACATTACATTTAAAGGCCAGAAAACCAAAACACTGACTTCAAAGACACTATCAATCTCCACACAGCTGAGGACTGCGGCGGTGATAATTCACTGTTAACTCTCTCTCTTTCTACACTTCTATTCATCTCTAGGGTTGGGTATTGTTCAAACTGAAGTGGCCTGTTAACATATTATTAATAAAAATGTATAAAATCCATTCATGTGTGCATGCAAGTGTTGCTGCATGCACCGACACTAGTGAGATTTACTCCATAGATACTTGATAGTATCTAAGTAATATGGTCAGTGCCATAAAAGTATTGAAGTTCGGTACTTAGCCCTAGTCATCTCACTCGCTTTTAATATTTAAAAAACAGATTAGTACAACTTTATTTATCAGTGACTTGATTTCTAACTGTAGCACAGTTTGCAGAACATATACACTAAAAACTGGCCATGACTTTGACTGGTTGTAACATTTGTACTCACATGTGCATTGCTGATAACTGAGGATGTAGCAAAAAACAAAAGCCAAACACCAGCAGGCATACGATGAGACAGGCTGGAAACGTACCTACCCCTGGATTACCCAGCTAGTCCGACTTATCTGGAAGCAAAACAAAGGTGAACAGAACAGATGCACTTAACTAGCAGGCCACCGAGTCGACCGAGATGCTGCAGTAAAATGATTTAACTGAATGAAATCTACTACAAAACTTCAGAAGCTGGGATGATTAATTCTCCCTTCGTTAGATAGGAACCAGATTTGTTTTAACTCGACTTACTATGTTTTAAACTCTGAGATCTTCTGCCTTCGAAGCAGTTCTCCCTGTGAAATGTTTCAACTCGAACTCCGGCCTCAGTTGCTGAGACTGAACTGTGAATGTGATTTTTAAGCCTCGTGACAGATCAGCAAGTTCGCTGAATAAGGATTGTGGAATTTGAATGATGCTCTATCTCACGCCATGTCACAGTGAGACAAATGATTCAGTGCCTCTTACTGACCACTAGCACAGACTGCTCTTCTTCATATTAACTGTGAGCAGCAGGGGGCGCTGCTGCTGCATCAGTCGCCCTCGAGGCTTCACGTGTCCAAACTGACGGTACAGAAACCCCTCCAGGAGGTTGTGTGTGTGTAAAGTTTTGGGTTTTTTTTCTGTCCAGTCACTGGTCTGTTTGACCAGCTGATGTTACGTCACATTTGTATAAATGTAAACAGGTTATTAAATTATTGCTTTTTATTTATTTTGTCGTACTTTGGGTTCTGTCAGAGCTCGGGGAAACAGCAGAGGCCTCGGTGAAATTCGGTGAAGCCTGTTGGCCAATCAGGAGAAAGCCTCATAAAGCTTTGTGAAATCAATGAGTGTGCTTTAAATCACACACACACACAGGTAAATGAAAAGTAATCAATATTCAATTATTCAGAGTTAAAATAGCATTGATTGTTTAAAGTTTGCCCCTGCATTGGATTTATAAATCATTGATTCCTTCGAGGCTACATTTAACAAGCGGCCTCTGCTTTTTCCACCACATGCTGTGTCTGGCTTATTGATCAAAGGTCAATGTCTGCATCTACACGCAAACTGAACGCTAATTAGAGCGCTTACTTGACTGATGTGAGTCTAAAAGCTAATGCCAATAGAGACACTTTTTGGATTCAAGATGTTAAAGCCCCCAAAAATCTGAACTTGTAGTTTGTTTGTACATTTGCCTCGGAAACAATAAAGGAACTCTGAACTTGAACTAAGCAGGGCAACACGCTCGGCTTCAGCTACAGGTGGAGGCCTCCTCTTTACAAAAAAAGTTACTATAGCATTAGGAGTTTTCTAACCCGGTTCACTTAGCGACGGTGTACAGCACACTGGGTTTTGTAGTCCGTCCATTTCATGTCTCTGCTGTTGTCACACTGTCCACTGTAACACACTCGCCGCCTGTTTAAACTTTTATAATTAGCCTGCTGTTCAGATGAACTTTATACTGGTTGAATTCAAATGTATATTTTATAAATGAAACTGGATACGCATCATACAGTAACTGATCGACTGGCTCAGACCAAGCTATATTCTTTAATATGTTAGTGGAACAGAAATACTGTTGTACTTTATATTTATATAATACCCTTGTATTATTAAGAATCTTTTTTGAGTTTATATAAATCTATATGGAAGTTTTTTTCTCCCGCTGTAAAGAAATTATTAAAAACTTTGACCATGTGATGTTTGTCTGCTTTGCCTGCTCTCTCCTGCTTTCGCTTTGAGTCGAACGATTAACAGTGATCAGGTTATCTGCAGCAGCCTGAGCGAATGTCTGCTTTACACCCCGCATCTCATAGAAGTTTGTCAAAATGTAAAACGTAGTGTTTTAACAAATCCAATGAAAAGACCAAACAACCAAAGCAACAATGAAGTGTGTATAAAAGTGTCTGTTTTGCCCCCGGTGACCGCAAGAGGGCAGCAGTGAGCCTATTTCTACATCACAACAATCAATCTGCACCAAATTGAACATCAGAGAGGAAGGAATTAAAATGTTTTCCGATGTGTTTGTCTGCAAGACAAAAAGCATCAGAAGTTTCAGGAAAATAAAACAACTTCTGAAACTCTGCAATCCTCAAAGAGTCTTTTAACCCTTTGGATAAATACAAAATCCCATCCGAATTGCGAAATAAACATGTTTTTAAACTTTTCTTTAGATGAATAAAGGTGGCCACGGTGGGAAATGCCAACACTCCTCATTCCCCGTGCGCCGTCCGCTTTTTTTATTTATTTTTTTTAATCTGGAGAAAAAGTTTTTACTGAACAAGAAATGGGATCTTTGAGGATTCTGCAAATGCGTTGAAAATCAAAGGAAGTCACGTCAAACGCCTGTGTGGGTTTTTCAAAAGGTTGCGTCGTGCAGAGTTTATACATGAGAGGCACAAAGTGGCTTCCCCCCCCTCACCCCCCAATATGGATGTTTCACAGCAGACGTTTTGACTCATTATGTCAGAAAACGTGCAGGTTTAATTACTTCGGTTCAGAGTGGCTGCGTTCCACGGAGCTGCACCATCTCCAGGGGTTTGGTATGTGCTCTCTGGGTAAACGAAACAGATCCATCATTAATGTGATTAGCCGACCCCCCCTGAAACAAATCAAAACGTCTGTTCTGAAAAGTATCGCAACAATACGTGTGAGAAAACCTCAAAATATTGTAAAAAAAAAAAAAGAAATAGCTTGAGAGAGGTGGAGAACTCAAACTTCTGAAAGTTTGAGGCGTATGGATAAAAGGTAGACAAGCGCGTACGTTTGCATTTTCTTTTTTTTGCAGATTTTTTTTTGCAAATGAAGTTAAAATGTGCAGTGGATTTGGATGAAAACCCATCCGCTGAAGCAGAAAGGTGGAGAGTGTTTAGAGGCAAACACACATTGTTGGTTTGGTTTTTCTTTGGTCGGTAACACGACGACTCTAGATTCGCGCCGGCTTTAACCTGTAAATACAAACTGGATGGTGACGGGTAATATTCAGTAATGCTCAGTGGGGTTTGAAAATCAACACCACTTTTCAAACATATGAGCTGTGCAGCCGTGCGAGCGAGCAGGCCTGCAGATATCCTGATCTGAATCCACTGTGTCCTGTGCTGTAACCTCTTGGAAACACTCCCGTGAGCTCTCCAAGCAGCAGGTTTAACGCTGTAAATTCGAGCCGGCCCCTTGTCTGAGCAGGTGAGTTTTTTTGCGCCGTCCAAGGTCAGAGAAAAGGCAGGAAAGCAGCCTTTAGCTAGGTGTGCTGCAACGTCCACGAGGAGGTGACTCAATAAATCGTGCTGTCGCCTTTCTGATTTTTTTTTTTTTTTTTTGGTCTCTGCTTCAGCCTGCAGTCTGCCTCCTGCTCACACATCACTTGAGCTGCGAGTGTGTGTTGTTGAGCTTTGGATTATTTGTGTGTGTGTGTGTGTGTGTGTGTGTGTGTGTGTTATCAGACCGACAGCTGATCAGCTAATCAGCTTATGTAGATGTAATCATGTATCAGAAACATACCGGCCTGTGTCGGCTTAGGTGGTTTGTCAGATCCTGTACGGGCTCCGGGGGTCACTGAGGACGAGCTGAGGCAGTGGGGGGAGGTGGGGGCTGGG
>JAPQRN010000011.1:6102878-6118941 GCA_037367275.1 Coranthus polyacanthus
TCTTCATCGCCTCTGTTCTGCTCTGAGTACAACTCTACCACAAAGACACACAAATCTTCCGTATTGAACCTTTAACAAACCTTGTTAACGCTTACGTGTGGGTCAATTCTGAACAGTCTTTGAACGACAGATCTATTTAGCAGGAATAAATATTATCTCTGATGTTAACAAATTAGGTGATTAATCCTTAATTAATGTTTCAGAAAGCAGGGAGTGCGGACTTTTGAGGTTTTACAGCCGAAAAAAACGTCTACTATTAAACAATATCGTGTCCTATTTTATGGAAGACATGAAAATTCATGAAAAAGCTCTTCAGCACATGCCCCCAGTCAGCCTCAAACTGCAAATATTTCAGTTTCATTTTTGACTTCAGAAAAAGTCCCATTTCATGTTCAAAAAAATGTCATTCAGGGTGTTTTATTTGACCCGAACAGTACGTACGGGTTAAGACAAAAATACCGTCTGCATGGAGAGGTACCAACACAGGTGAATAAGAAAATGGTGCACTGATCGCCCTCATTATGTAATTACTGGCTCGTATCGAACTATATAGGCGACGAGCAGAAGTGCAGCACCAGCAGGTCTGCAATCCAGAGCGTGAGGAATAAAGTTTGGGAGCCAGAAGTCTTGCATCAGGCCAAGTAATCATTTATTTGTAACAAGTGGGCAGCGTTCAGAGCCTCAGACGCTGTATGTTGTATACATTACAGTCATTCTGTGCTGTGGGATTTCACCTTTAATTATACCTGACTCTCTATTGGGACTGTTGAAGCTGGCAATGGAAAAATGAAGACAGACAAATCGAAAAAGGCAGTTTCATTCCTGCACTTGAATGTGGTTCAGTGCTGACGCACACAAAGGCCCGGCTCCTCTTTGTTTATTTCTATGCATTCTATCCATCACACCTCCTCTCTAACAAGGCGAAGCAGAAGAAAAGCGCTGCCTTCACTCCGTTAATCAGCTCTGCTTTTAATTACAAGTCAATTAGCAGAATGGTCTAATTGACTATCACGCTCCACCCAGGAGGACCGTGTGCTGTCGGCTTATCGTCTCACTTCTCGATAAGACACACACTTAATGAATGCTCACACTTATGTATGGAAATGCCGTTGGTCCGATTCCTCTCACGTCTGGAGGGATGCCCCCATGAGGTGTACAGCTAACAGAGGCAGGGGCTGAAGAGGCAGCCTGACATTTGTGGGATGTAATTGAAGATGGGTATGAACCCCCATGCTCAGACTCAGATGGATATCCGCCAGCAGAGGACCCGTGGTCCTGCTTCATCAGCCCACAGCGATAGAGACTGAGAAGAGGTGAAGGAGGTGACTGCTGCTGGGGAAGCTGCTGATAAAGCTGCAACTCAAACGTTGGGCTCTCAATTGTGCTTTCAGACTGTGATCCACTGGGTCTAAATGTCAGGCAGCTCTGACTCACCGTGGGCCAGGCCGGTGGCTCCGTGGGACACATCCGAGACAACACCTGCACCTTCAGGCTACGACGGACAACAGCGCGAAAAGATCCTACGGAAACTACAACTAAAAGCGCAGCTGGTGGTGAGAAACAGTTTTGTCGACTGAAATAAAAACAAAACCGAAAATGTTCATAAACACGAAAACTAAACAATGAGCGATGCAACGCAAATTTAAATTAAACAGGTAACTGCAGGTAAAATCAATCATTCTTCTCCAATGTTAATGTGACAAAGTACAAATACTTTGGTACTTCGATTACAGTCAGTGTTTGTTTTGTTCCCTTTATCAACCTTCAGAGTTGGGACAATAACACATTGAAAAGATCGTGTGTCCATCAGTACATTTCACACGACAAACGTCACATACATACATTATTCCCAGTATATTTTTGATTCTATTTGAAGTTCTAATGGTTTATAATATGACATGAGGTTCAGCTAACTTTGCACAGAAAGAGCCGGTAGAAATGTCTTTAAAGGCCTACTTTTTTATTTTAATGCTTTTGAATACATGTCAGATCGCGTCCTTTTTCACTTTTACTGCAGCAGAGAAGTTGAATCAGTCCCGAAATCAAAACCAAGCTGTTAAGACTAAATAAAAACTAATGAAAATTTGAAGCTATAATAACTGTGGTTCATGAGCTAAAAGTAAAATATGATGAGGGACAGTGAAATAAAGTGTGAAACCACGAACCAGCCTGAAGACCGCCTGCCGAGCGGCTAACAACATCTAATTTATTGAAAACTACAGCCTGCATATGAAATCACCCCATGTGATGAAGGAAAACTGGTAATTTACCTTGAAAATGGGCCAGGACTGCTGCTGTATTATAACATTTTACCCTGATCAGCTGTTGAGTCGACACAGGAAAATGTAGCCATGGGACTGCAGGCGATATATCAGAAACTGTCTACAATCCATTTAGTCCTTTAAGAAGGAGGACTTAAAAGTTAAACTAACCGCAAGCTAATTCTGTACCAAAAAAGAATGAAACACCAAATTCTAAGACAAAATGAGCTTCATCTTCGAGGCAGGGTTTGCTCATCTTAATAGGACACGAGCTCCACTGAAAACATCGTTTTGGAAGGGTCTCAACATGGTGCACTTCTACTGTTCTGTATCGTCATCATCATCATCATCATCATGGTTAAACTAGGCTCTTAGTGATGTATAATTCATGCATGATTCTTACATTTCAGAAACAGAAATGAAAGGAATCAAAACAGAATCCACAATCGAAACGGCGATTTTTGCTTCCCTGGTCCGAAAACTGCAGATACGTTTATAAAAAAAGGACTTGAGTTTCCTTCTTCGGCTTTGCAGAACATGATATTTATTGAACATATTTTCTGTCAGAAATAAAGTGTACGTTTATCGTTTCTGTACTTGCGCCTCCCTTTCTCTCTGTGATGCTGAGAAACAAATATACTTTTGATCCGTTTCTTATTATTCATATTCTTATTAACAGAAATAATAATGAACAAAAGCTAAGTCAGTTGTTTTAGAAATGTTGTATCTGTCGTTTCTGACCAAAAACGTCTCCGAAAGCCATCATATACTTTGCACATTGAGGTGTTATAGAATGAACCATTTAACTTAAAGGTCCCATATGTTCACACTTAAAGTTCTATCTATGCCATGTATATGTGTATATTAAAGACTTCTGTAATGGTGTTGTAGATTAGATTTTTCCTCACTTTGGTTATGGATATTGTTTCTGCTTACTACATCACAAGCAAAGGATTTTCTAAATGGCTTATTTTGTCAGGAGGCCAAGTTGCGGTGGAGGCTCTAGAGGACCGACAGTACCGTTTTCAGCAGTTTTCACAGCTTTTATTTTTACACCGCACAGTTTATGGAAACCTAAAAACCCAATAAAAGTGCAATCTCACAGTACGGGACCTTTAAAGAAAAGTGAAGAATAATGAAGAGCTCTATGAGATACCAAAAAAACAAACAATAAAGTTCATATATACCACTGACTCCAACAACGCGCTTGTTCTTCAAACCCAGGTTTCTTTAGCGGAGCTTGTTCAGGTTGTACCAACTGAGAATAAGGGAAGTCAAGGGTTGAAATATTTTACACTTTCCTGAAGGGTCCGTCCGGTGGAAAAGCCGGTTGACCGCCTGCACGTCGGCCGAGTTTCCAGGTCAAACGCTGACTGTCTGACTGCGTTGTGCACAGTGCGAACGGAGTGCACCTGTGGGTGGCCGACTGCCTGAGGCGGCAGATCAAGGCTTTGAATGAGGGGAGCAGTGGATTGGATTTGGAAGACACGAGCCCCTCTGTACAAATGATCGGATAAAAAAAGATGTAGGGGATGAAGTGGAGGAAAGAGGAGCTTTACAGCGTAATGTAAAAAACACAGGCAGGGAAGCAGAGAAATATATTTTATTATCACCTTTCTTGTGTCAAAAAATGGGCTGTAACAAATACATCATCTAAAATCTGGAGTTGAAACGAGTAGAAACACACGATCAGTTTCCTCTAATGCAGGTACGGTACGTGTCAGTTTGGTTCAAACCAGCATGAATCTCATCAACATCCAGGAACAGGCTGCGATTTCTAATTCACCCAAAGTCCCTTATCTGCCTTATTTCTTAACAAGTTTCCAGGAAACCGGCGGTGACTCATCCTCGGTGTTTTTTGAGAAATCATCCTCTTAGTAACGAGTCCAGACTCTCCGTGTCCCCTTCTGTAATGAGTTTCTGTGTCTGCAGCTCACCATCCGAACGCAGGGTGTCTGGGTGTCACCCACGGAGGAACACGGGGGTAGGGGTGAGTCCTGACGTTCGTCCTCCTCCTCCTCCTCACACAGTGTTCATCTGGACGGATACCAAAACCCCATCCTGGACAGGAAAGGCCACAACAAAACTCATGCAGTTAGCTTTGTTTATTTGACTATTTCCACTCATCTTTTTAGACAAGGCTGGGCTTCAGGACAAATAACTTCATTTACATGGACGCTAATATTCCACTAATACTCAAAACCTTCTACACATTCGACCCCTGTGGAGGTAAACGTTACCTGATGAGTTTCCAGGAGGCGCGGAAACAAAACAAAACCGGTCTGTGGCTGATAAAACTTTTTTCTTGGAGACCTTAAAAGATTTAAGAACTGTTGCATGTCTCGATGGTCGAAAGGCTCCAGACGAGCTGTTCGAAAAGTTCAAAGACTGATAAAAGCCAAAAAAAAAATTGGAAAAAAAACCTTCTGCTATATTTCTGGCAGATTAGATGCTTCACATCGGGCTGAATCTCTTTGCACGGGTCAAAAAAATTATATTCTGATTAAATGCTTCGGGGAATGTAACCACACATCTTATCAGCGTCCATGTAAACAGTTGGAAACTTCCAAGTTGAAGAAATATTGTCAATGGAACTGCAGCCAGTGACATCTGAACCACACAAGATAACGAGGTTGACTTTTTGGTTCCAGACCTTTGAATGACTGCTCACAGCTGGGGTCAGCGCTCGTCGCTAGTGGCTTCAAATGCAGGAAAAAAAACTGTGATAAGAGGCCACAAATCTGGGTAAGGTAAACTCCCGGGGTGTTCGCAGGACTGTTAAGTCCAGATTCATCAAAAACCTTGAAAAACATATTTCTAAATAGAGATAAAAGCTGAATGACAGTCCAACTGCAGTCGGGACAAAGTCAGAGGCACTTTTTTTTATATTGTACATTTTTGGGATCCCTGCTATCCAGCCCTGTCCCAGACGAGCACCTGACCAACTCACGACACACTTTCCATGCAGTGTTCTTTTCTGGTATGTGAGGACTACACATCGAATTGATGAAGGAAGGGTTTGGACTTTATTTAGATACTCAGTTATGTAGTGACAAACTCCTCAAAGTGGAGAAATGCCCCAAAAAGAACAGAACAAGTGTGTAAATGTGCAGTTCCTGTCCACACTAACACATTTTTGTAGACTTTTGTAACCGCCTCTGACCCTGTTTTAATTTGTAAACTCTATGGTTGCGTTGTAATGCGGACGCACTAAAACGGAGACTTGATAAATGATAACGTACAAGTCCTACACTCGCTACATGACCCTTTCCGGAAGAAAACAAGACGTCGCTCTCGACGACCGGCTGTTAATTCAACATGGACGACATGTTAGAATGGACATTATTTCTGAAACTTTCCCAAAATACCGGCGTGGATGGAGATTGGTTTAAAATGAAAGCTAACACTAAAACTACTTCCCCTGGTTCCAAAGCTCCTGAAACATTCACTGGCATATCATGATCAAACGCCAGCAATATCACAAATGTGTTTGATTCTTTTTACCACTTCAATTTTACTGGCTGAAGGGGCTAAAAATATATTAAACTTGTTTTATCCCCAAAGGTGAGTTCAGACTAATTTCCTCAACTCGCACTGTCCAGAACATATTTGCATTCATTTTGATCTTTGCATTAACTTTGAATGCACTTAGACACACCTTAAGAGATTTAAGACAGTTTGAAGTGTGAGCGACACGCCGAAGATTTTTTTTTTCCAGAGTAAGACTGGGTGATTCATAGAGTAAAGCGTCTCAGTGAGCTGCGTTTTTAACAATGTACTGTAGTAAAGGTGTCTGGCTGTAAAGGTGTGTATTCAGAGCTTCAGTCCAGTGAGCCCTGCTGATGCTGCTGCCTGCAGGTGAAGGTGAGATGCAGGTACTGCATGTTAATGCTCGTTACTGAAACTATTTTATAGATTCATTCATTCATCGTCTAGTTGATGAAATGTCTGGTTGTGTCAAAGCAGTAGAAGATATTGAACAACCATGCATTTATAGACGAGAAAAGATTTTTAAAAAATCATAATCGACTTAAAAAAAATGAAGGAATCTTAATGAGATCAGGTCCTTGGATCATTGCTGCTACGTGGACATTTCTCTGGTGCATTCACAAACTGTGTCACTGCATGTACAGTAGTTGTTAAGAGCACGAGAAGCCATGAGGTCAACGGCTTTTTTTTTTTTTTTTTTTTCAGAAACACACATCCTGGAACATGCACAGTACAATTTTCTTAACTAATGGTGCTATTTTTAGTGGCTTTAATGGCACATCTAGTTAAGATGTAGGTCGAACATGTAGTGACTAACCTACAAAACTGTAAATGAAGGCTGAACAAAAAGCCAAGGGTGTACAAAGTTAAACCTGAAAGCACGTTTCTGGATCTCCTTCTTCTATTTTAGTAAAGAACTGAAATATAATCTACCACCGAACTGTTAAAATAATAACTGCAACGCCGGTTTCATTAAGTGTTTCAGATTGAGGTATAATTCTGGACAGGTCTCAGTTTTGCTCTTCGTGGCTCAGCGTGTGAGACATTCAGGGGCATTTAGGAGGAGCTTCTTACAGAGATTGAATCTAACATTCCTAATCATGTATTCACTAGAGGATAATCAGCTGAAAATAAGAATTGTTCCTTACTGTACCTTAGAATGAGCTGTTTATATCTAGAGCAGGTTGCCTTTCACAGAGTCCACCATGTTTCTACAGTAGCTCAGAATGAACTTCTTCTTCTTCTTCGTCTTTCCTGGTTTATTGCAGGTGACAACCAGCGTTAAGGTGCATTACTGTCACCTACTGCTGTACGTCTGAGTGTGAACCAGAGTTAATATCCTCTTAAAAGCCCAGAACAAACAAACCAAACTAGATCTCTAGAGAGGACATTTCATTTTGGGGGGGGGGGTTTTAGCGGCCGCTGTAGGGGAGGGTGAGGTGAGGGATATTCAGCTGGTTATAATCTGAAACGTCACCACTAGATGTCACTGCATCTACTGCTCACACTGCACCTTCAAATTAGTATAAAGCGAGTTAGAAAGTTTCACAAAAGTAAAGTTTGACTAAAAGTCAGCCGCCCCACTCGGACTCATTCTGATCACTTCCATAGTCAGTGGTTTGTTTTCGTTTAATAACAAGAAATGAGAGGACAAAACATTATTTGAAAGCACATGAGAACACTGTCGATGATTTAGTCAAAGGTAACTATCCTTTTTTTAATACTGCACCTGAAATTTCCCGGTAAAATATCCTGTAACTGTTAAAATTCTCCCTGAAACAGCTTTTTTTGAGTATTAGTGAGATCACAGTTGCGTCTTCCGTCTCTTCAATATGCAGATTCCATCGAACGCCGACCTAATAGCAGCAGAGAGGAAGCATCATACCTGCTCTCACACTTGAGTCCCTGTGTGAGCAGATGGCTGGGAGGTTAACGTGCTGTCCAGGCCGCAGACTGCCAGGGGGCAAAGGGTTATAATCTGTCAGGAACACAGACAAGAGAAGGGAAGGACGGTCAAACATACTGCAAACACTGTCTTTCACTACGCGTACAAGTGTAACGGAGTCTGTACCAAAACCTACGCTGTCTGAAGAAAGGTGGGTGTCTGACAGCAGGGAGGCCTCGAAACGGAGGAGGACGAGGGCCCGCGGGAAACGGAAAGCGAGGCTGACCGACCCGTTCGTGGTAGTCCTGGTTAAAGCCAACACCGTGCATGGCTCGCTGCCTGTGGAAGTGGAGCTGCTGCGGGTCGTGCATGGGTAAATGGAAGCCTAGAAAACATAGAAGCACGGGCTTTGAAAGTCTTTTATTAGAAATTCAGTATTACAGCGGGTCTCGCATTTGCTCGACAAAACAACATGCTGACGTTATGGAGTTGCTGCAATGTATTCTGGTGTCATTTAAGACTTAACAGCAGTGAGCAGTAGTGTTATTCACCATGCACAATTAAACTAAAAAGAGAAGCTTGGGGAAAAAAAAAAAACAAAACACAAGAGGTGGGCATGGATTGACGGGTGTGATTGGCAGCTCATTCGGCTGCCGCTCATCTCGGCTCCTCACTCAGACTTTCGGGGCTTCTGTTTTTAGAATAAAAAGTAAACTTCTCCAGAAAGACATCGCTGTGTTTGTGGTTGAGGAGTTACACTAACAAGACCATCTAGGAATGCTGTCATGCAATGTTTCATTAAAAGGTGTGTGCACTCTAAGTGTGAAAGATTTAAGGGGATTTAGAGAGATCTAACTGTGGCGATGGAATAGAATATTCAGAATTATACTGTCATTAGTGTATAATCGCCTGAAAATAAGAATTGTGTTTTTGTTACCCTGGGACGAGTGGTTTGTATCTACAGAGGGAGCGGGACGCCTCCACGGAGTTCACCATGTTGTGCCACCACGTTCATATAGTAGCTCAGAAAGAACCTTTCCGTTTCACAGTGGGTGATATCCAGCGTTAAGGTGCACTACTGTCTACATTACGTTGGAGAGTGGACCAGAGCTACTTTTTCACCTCAAGACCCAAAAATAGATTATGAACTGCCATAAAATCAGTGGTTTTACTGGCCTTTCCAATGTAAAAAACTGTTCAGATCATGTTTTCACACCCCCCCGCCCACAAAAAAAACACAATATAGACTCTGATTATAATAATCCTTAAAGCCAAATCCCTAAAGCAAAGTGCAAACACAGAGACTCATCTGTCACGTCTGTAACACAGACATGTAGAGCAGACAGGAGGACGCTGGCAATGTTTTACTTCATGTGTGGTTAGAATAACCCATCTTTCTAATATAACCTCAGCAATGTCTTCGTAATTACAACCATATCCGTTAACCACAGAAGTCTACGGCGCTCACCTGGTGTTGTATCAACAACAGATCCCAGAACTTCTGTCGACTTCTTAATAAGGCATTTCCACACCTTATTAACTCATGGTCACGACTTAATTTTCTCGTTCCCAAACCTGACTACCTCGTGCCTACGCAATCATATTTTTCCCACCAATCTCCCCAGGGAGGCTCCACGGGGCTCCAGTCCAGGGGAGATCAGTGCTGAAAGAAAATGATCTAGAAGGATGCAGTAATTCTGACATGACTGTAATCATCAGAATATTTCATGACCACGAGCTGTCTTGAGGTGTCTATTTATAGCAGCTCACCCACATGCATGCACTTATGGAAATAGAAAGTTTTGCATATTTTAATGATTAATCTAGTCATCCTTAACCATTTCAATACTCAGTGTAGGACATTTGCAATCCCACATTAAATGTTCTATCAACACATGTATCAGAGTGCAAAGCGCTGGGACAATAGAAGACAAATCATTCACATTTCAGTCAGAGTTCTGTTAGGATCTCTTCTGTCAAAGACAATGTGTTTCATCCGTCGTAAGTAACATCAGCAGCAGTAAGGTCCACCACAGGGGACGTGACAATGATAAGACACTGACTTAGTCGGACGCAGCATGAAAAGGAGCAGCTGATTTGCACAGGAAGCAGCAAAAAAGTGGCGATCTGAATGCGATTTGCTAATTGGATATGTACAGGGGATGTGAGCTGGAAGCTGTCAACCATTACGGGTTTTTTTTCAAACAATCAGACCTTTGATACAGACGAACAGAAACAGAAAGTGCTTCAAAGAGTAAAACAATATTTCTGTGTTGTAGAATTCCTGTAATTAGGCCATCCTAAATCCCCATAAATCTCACACACTGGACCTTTAAAACCCAGATTAAAAAACAGTAAGTCTTGAGTTTGCTTTTAAAATAACCAATGTTTTCTACTGCCCTCGGGTCATGATGAAGGCTGTTCCAGAGAGCTGGAGGTAGTAATAAAAAGGATGCCTCACTGTAGGTTTTTGCTCTTACGTTAGGGATGATAAAAAAATAAATAGTTAGGACCAAGACAGTTAAGAGCTTTATGAACCAAAAAAAAAAAAAAAAGAATCTTAAATTCAATCCTCAAGCAGACAGGTATCTGGTGCAAAGATTTTTAAATTGGTGTGTTCTCTCTTTCTGGTCCTGGTCAATACACATGCAGCTGAGTTTTGGAGTAAAGCAGCTGAGTTATATTCTTCGGTGTCCGATACGCTGGTGTGCTGTTGTTGATGCTTTTTGATCATTTAATTATAACAAATGAGACACAAAACTGGTGAAGTTAAAGGGTCCGTTTAATGCTTACCAGTTCAATTTTCCACCCAAAAGATGAAAAAGTGGAAATCGGAAAAATTGCATTTGCATGCACATGTAAAAGCTGATTTTGCCGTTGTTTTTTCTAATCTTCTATTTGTGGAATGTTACTGTTAACGAATGTTGAAAAATAGAAAAAATCGAGTTTCTGAGCGGCCAACACAACTCACGTCTGATTGGCTGCTGGGGGACACGTCCACGTCAGCGCCACAGCATTTGAAGGTCAAGACCGATGAGCAGATACTACTGTCGTGGGTGAGTCGCCGTCGCTTTTTCCTTCTTAATGTATATTTAACAGAGGAGTCAACACATGAGGAAGACTCATTTGTTTCCTGGCCCGGGTAAAAATGCAGACGGAGAGCTGGAGGACCTCACGCTACACCCGTGTAACTGTGTAAAGTCCTCTTTTCTCCTGTCATGTCTCCTGTAGTGATGCGGACGTCGTCCTCATCTCTGACTGTGCATCTGCTTCACGCTGATCCCCTCATCTCAACCCAGGACGTTCCATCACCACGTCTCCCCTCCACTACAGACACAGTTTACAACTATAAACATGTTTCACCACGACTTTGTCCACCACTTAGATGCTAAACAGTGTATTGTAGTTACACCGTTGTCCTTTATATACTTCTTTTAATGAGACAGTCACTGAAAACCCAGCCTCTGGGTAGGACACTTCAGTCCACATTTTCTCATTTCCTTCTCGGAAAAAACACTTCACTGTAGTTGTTGCCGACAACTCACTGCCTGCTTATACACGTATCATTATGAAGAATTGTGATGCTACAGAGATGCCTACAAATCAGATCCAGGCATAAGCATCTCTGGTGCACCACTACGCTCCATTTACAATGGGATGCTGTGACACATTTGACCCAAAAATAAATGCAGCTCCTGCAATTTTGATAATATTTTGATTCATTGTTCCGTCCCTCTATGTTTTGTTTTGGCCCATCTTTGTGTAATGTGTTGATTTTATTAACCTTGAGCTTCACCATGACATCATAAAAAAAAAAAAAAAACACTTAGAAATAGTCTGCTTCTCAGTGGAAACTGTGAACTCAGAAAAAAAGTTCATCTGAGATCAGGGAACTGTATCACAAAGCAAGCTCAACAGACCCAGGATCTCTTTCTGTTTCCCGGTTTTGACAAAACCTTCGCAGTCACGCCGAGCGGCATCACAAAGGATGTTATCAACTGGCTCAGTCGACACAGGGTTTCTGGTTATGATCGTGTTACACATAAAAAGGGGCAGAGCTGGCACCGGGTGATCACAAACGCGGACCGGTCTAGAGCTGCATACGTCTCACAAGAAGAACGAACTCACAAGCTAATTTTAAACTGATGTGAGGAATTAAAAAATATATAATACAGACTAAAAGCAACACAGCTGCTGCAGCAAAAGCCAGGCAGGAAAGCTGTCAATAAACCACTGCGTGAATGAGTTAATATTCTTATCAATATCCCAACATTAAGGCATGAACGGATCTGACTATAATAACAGTTGTGAATTCTATTAAATAAATGTGGTGCTTGGATGTAGCCTATTCTGGTGCGAGACAATTTGAGCCTCATTCTTTAAACGAACACTTATTAAACGCTATTGCGTCTGCATCGCCAACCGATTAATCGTTCATCATTAATTTACTGGCTTCTTACGCACCAGGACGGTTTGGGGATTGTGTCCTAAACTTTCACAGCATGTTCAACCCGCCAAAAACAAGAATTAAACATTTGGGCTGACTGAGAAAACATAAATAGGCTGTAAGCATCACACACACACACACACACACACACAAAACCATCATCCATTTACTGTGAATAGCAGCTAAAGGGAACCACAATGAGCCAATTAGGAAATGAAACAAAAGACTTTTCACAGGTTATAACAAATACAAAATCAACGTAAGTGTTAGCAAATGTACTGCTAAGGCTATTAAGTGGCAAGAAGAGAATTACATTTTTAATGACTAACAGCACTGGCTGGCTGACTTTTAACAGAAGAACAGGAGAATGTATAAAATAGACACAAAAACTATCGCACAATTTTAAGCCGAGCCATTCTGTGAAGGAATACGGGCGACGAAGTCAGTCACATCTCAAACAGAGCATGACTCTGATTATTCTCTGTGGCTGATTAGAAGTGGACAGGAGGCTTTTAGATGTCTCAAAAGGCTCTTTATTAGCCATTGTGAAGTGGTCAGAAGGTGAAGGCTCTCCTCTGAATGATGGGTGATTACAGTACTGATGCAATCAATGGACCCTGCCGAGAGGGCACACACGTCTGATTGCAGTGTTGCCATAAAAAAAAAAAAAAAAAAAAAAGCTTGAGGGAAAACAGCCGACACGGAGTTTGTGGGGATTTTATGGGTCATTGTTGTCTACCGGTGTGCTTGTTAATAAAACTGTCCGCTGTTTCAATATTATTGAATTCCAATTCCACAAATGTTGAGAGATAATGAAAATGTGTGGAGTCGCATTCGAGCCTCACTGAGCAATAATGTAAAAATGAGGTCCACAAGAAATCAGACCGTTGAGCTGAAAGCCATCTGGGGACTTTAAAGGCACTAGTCTTTATAGGAAACACATCAGCTGTTTTATTAGCGCCACTGCAGCAGAGAGAAACCTCTTATCTCCACCCACACCACACAGTGACAGAGCTAAACCTGAGGGACCATTAAAAGGCAGACTTTTTCAGTTTTTCCCCTCAGTTTGCTTTGGTCCATTTCTCAAATAGTCCTTAACATTTGCATACAGTAAGTGCAATTCTCGTGACAGTTTGTTTGAAGTGCACAGAAAATATCACAAAAACACTCACTTTTTTTTTTTTTTTAGCAAATTATGACTTCCTGCATATTAATTATAGCTAATGGTTGAAAATGTCCAAGGCTGCACTTTTCCTGTAAGGCGTCTATCAGCTTCAGCTGTAGGAGGCTACACATTACTGTACTGTATGTGGGAGGAGGATTGCAACAGATTGGACAGGAATCACATTTACTGTTGGCACTGTAATCTGTTGACAGACCGTGTCATTTTGATACAGAAGAGGAAAAAGGCGAGACTGTTGTACAGCACTGCACAGCGTAAAGGAAAAGAAATGTGAAGATAGGAAAACAGCCCTTAAGCAGAACTGTACATGTACAAACGTCTAGATACCGCGAGGGGTAAAAACTATTCAACACAGAACCAGTGTAATACGTTTTGACCAGCATAAGCAACTGTTAACGTATGGAAAAAAAATCAGACAAATGTGTATAAATCGAATGTTCCAAAGTATCTGCAATTTGTTCAATAGGAGGAGGAAATTATTTCATGACAAGTGACCAGAAGATGTGGAGGTTGAACAAGTAGTTTTGAGGAATTTCTATTGAAATCTGAGAAACGGACTGAAGCGGCTGAAGCATTATTCGATTTCAGAAAAAAAAAAAGGAAGGAAAAACAGGCAGGAAACGGTTTATCTGGCAGTTTCTAATGTTATGATGCGTCTGAAATGTCAGAAATAATTATGTATTGCTCTTAGCTTAAAGGCCCACTTCCGATCATTAAGAAATTCCAAAGACCACCTTCCCAAATAAATGTGAAAAAAATATAACATGACAAAAAAAACAAAAAAAAAAAAGGGGGGGGAGGAAATAAAACGGGCTGCATGCGTCTGTTAATGCCACCAAAATAAATATTCTGCTTCCCGTCAGTAAGGCTCCAGCAGCCACAGAGTGCTTTTTGACTTTCTCTTGTGCCTGAAAACCGTCCCTTTTCCTTGTGTTTGAGAGTCTCTGGGGCTTTGATGGTTTTAGCACCTCATTTGACAAGATTTCACCGCATTCAACACACTGCGCTTTCAGCTCCGCATCGCTGCCTGCCATTACGAAGCCAAATTGAATGTATTCAGGGTCATATTTCCTCACCGCGCGCTTTAGAGCTTTTACTGGCACAGGGTTGTCTCCCACATCACTTTTTTTTTTTTTTTTTGTTCCGGTCGATTTTGTGTCATTTTTGGGAGCTAGCTTACATGTCGTGTCCGGACCGGTGTGATAAAACCGCGCATTTTAAGTTGGCCTCAAAATGCCTGGTTTCTTCGGTTGGTTCGGTGGAGAACGGCGGCTGCATTGCATAAATATTTGTGTACAGCAGCACTTAACCAAAGTCTGAATTGTGAAGGATGTTTTTTTTTTTTTTTTTTTAGAAGTCATGTTTAGGAGTCACAGTTCAGAGTGATGGAAGTGAGTTTCACAGTGAGGGAGAGACTTTCTCTGTGCTTTTCACTTCCCTCCTCCACACAGTGTTAGTCTGATAATTGCAAAATTTAACATTTAAATTCTACCTAAGTCATTTCAAATGGCTGCCTGCGAGTGTGATCTGATCAAAGATAAGCTCAGTAATAAGCCGTCTAGACAGGAATGTCAACTCCGTACAACTGGGGTAATGATCCCCTGCCGTGTGAGGAAAAAACTACTGTCAGCGACTCCATCACAAAAAAAAAAACCTTTGCTCATTAAAGTGGATCTTTTATCTTCCTTGTCTCTGTGTGTTTTTAGAAGCTCCGCACACTGACAGTCCATCCCCAGCTTCAGCTCGGGAAGTGCAGAGAGCATGCGAAGCGAGAACGTGAAGTTGGGAGCGCCCCCGCTGGCGGTCATGCTGAAACCCGGTGTAACCGGGTGAGACGACCACACTTTGCTGGGGTTTATCTGCCAGTTCACACTGCGTCCACTTCATCATACCAGCTGCTTTTTGTCATATGGGGAACGTGAATTTTAAGGTGGTGCCTCTAAGATCGCTTTTTTCCATATATGGGAGTGAAAGTATTATAGTTTCTACATTTTCATTAGTTTTTAAACTGTATTTAGTTACGTCTCCACAGACTGCATCACTCACTGAACAAAGTGAATCTGTATTATGGTATCAACTTTCCTCCTTTAAAACAAAAACTCAGTCGGTGAAAATAACACTGTCTTACAATCTTCACATGCTGCGTCAGCTGATAGTTTCCCTTGTAGCTCTGTTAACTTAGCTCTGTTTTCAGTCTGAAAACAGCCACAGTAGAACTACTAATATGACTGCACCGGCAGAGGCGGCTGCAGACAACACGACCCCTTGTTTAATAATGTTTATACACATATAGAATTTATTTCCTCATCAAGATGCACAGACGGTAAATGAATGCAATGTGGCCAAAGTGCATAGTAATGCATTTAAAAAGACAACATTATTGAGCCTTCATACATCACTAACCCCTAGTAAATCACTTTGAAATTAATAATAAATGATCAAATATTATTTCCCATAATTACTGTCTGAAGGACTCAAACACTCTGCGAGGTTTACACCAGGTTCCTTCATTCCTCCTCTTCTTGATTATCCAGTAGAACAGTTTAACAAAATGAGCAAATATTTCCCTAACGTCATACATTTCGTGCTTTCCAGACAGATAATAAAAGATTAGAAGCCGAGGCTCTTAAGTAAAACTAGAAACAGTTTAGAAATACCTCACCACAAGTAGGAGTCAAAATGTTTAAAATGTCACCAAAGTAAAAGTACAGAGGAAATATCACATTAAATGATCAAAAGTAAACGTACACGTGATGCAGATTATATTGTTAATTTTGCAGTTACAGCAGTTTACTAGT
>JAPQRN010000011.1:6141669-6154174 GCA_037367275.1 Coranthus polyacanthus
TTTGTTTGTTTGTTTGTTTGTTTGTTTGTTTTGTACCTGCTGTGATCTCCAGTCTCCAGACGCCGCGCTTTGTCGACAGCTGAACAGAGCCTTCCTACCGATAGACGCTCGCCTGAAACTTTATCTCACGTTTATTGACGTGAAAACCCAAGGCGGCAACGTGTCAGCGAATGGATCAAACGTGGCGATTCGCCCCAACAAAACGCACTCTCCCTCCCGTTTTTAGCGGCGATAACGCATCTGTTCAGAAGGCGTTACGTTGCTTTTCCTTCAGCTGATTCGGAGATGAATCCTCTTTACAATTTCAGCAAACTATCTACTCATCAGAGCTTCATTTACCTGACCTCCTCTGGTCCTTCACACGGGCCACAGCGTGCTGCTGTAATTCCTCACTCGGCCGCTAGAGCGACCCCGACAGTGTTTTTAATTATAGTGATTTGATTGATTTTTTACATTTTTTTTTTTTAATCAATTCTGTACAAGCACCTTGACAGTACTTGTTTTTACTGTTTAGCCTGACATTCTCCGTATTTGTTTTCCTAATCTGCTCCGGTATTGTGCGTGTGTATCTGGTTACAATTAATTACAAAAAATGTTTAAAAAGTATGTCAAACCCGAACCTCACCGGTGCATTTCAGTATTCAGAACATGTGCCATATTAAGAAGGAAGAGAGAGAGAAAAAAAATGCTCTAAATCTAAATGCATGAAAAGCCTGTTATATTCCATCATGTTTTGAATTTTCACCTGAGGCCTGAATTTTGTATTTTCCTTTACATAAACAAAGACATTCCCACTAGAGCGGCACAATGAATCTAATCACAGTGTGAAATTACATAATCACGAAAGGTCTGCGGTGATATTTTGGACTCACTGAGTAGAGTCAAGCGCTGTGTGGAACATGCAAAATTAAAGCCACTGCTCTTTTTGAAACACAAGTTGTTTTTTTTTTTTTAATAGTTGAAAAAATAAACACATAACGGTCAGTAGCTACTTTTACAACCTGGACAACCTCGTCGTTCTCTACAATAATCACATTCCACTATAAACGGATAGAGAAAAGGCACAAATCGGTGCATGAAAATTCTGCAAAATGAAGGAAATTAAGTGTCTGATGCACAAAATTCACTGGTTTCCTGCACCCTTTGCCTCCTGCTTAATGTGCCCCCCCCCCCCTCCCAATATTCAAACAAACACATGGCCACATGACATCTGACTTTACCCCCTATGCTGATAATTAAGCAGCACTTTCCTTTTTAAAAATACAACTAGTGATTCTCGTTTTCAAAGTGTATCTAAGTGAAAAGAATCTGAAACAATAGCAATAGGTCCTAAATAAAGACAAGTCTAGATAGTAGGCTGCCAGATCTGAACCAGCATCTTCATCCAGGGCACTGACAGGGGAATTGAACTCTGAACCTGCGAAGCGACGGTGCAAACCACTGAGCCACCGGGCCACCGATACGCAGAGGAACTAACAGCTGACTCGAAGTCGCTTGTAAAAGTGAATATGCAAGTCAGTGGTTGTCTCCATGTGTCAGCTCTGCGATGAACCGGCCGCCCGTCCAGGGTGTACCTCGCTCCTCGCCCCCTCGTCCCTCGCCCAATGTCAGCCTGACAGCGATCCTGCGAGGATAAATGGATAGAGATAATAGATGGATGGGTTGTGGGAAAAGCAGGATAAGTAGGTCACCCGAATCCGAGTGTCACAGTAAGCCATAACAGGGAGCTGGCGTGCACAATACCACGACCGTGACACTGAAACAGCTGAAGGGAAATGAGCATTTCATTAAATTATACCTTTTCCAACTGCGGTGTGTCAAGAAAAGTTTTATTAGTGGGCAGTGAATGTCGGCAGCAGATCTCCAGAAACAGCTCTACACTGAGAAGTGCTGACCTACTAAAGGCTGTAAAACTAGATTTTTTGTTGTTTAAAAGCACCAAGATAGGATACTTTGCATGTTATGAAGTATACTTTTTAAATATGGAAAATCTGTATGGAACTGGTAAGTTATCTAATGCCATATAGGAGTGAACAGGAAGTTAGACAGAGGTTGGGCAGAGGAAACATTCACTCACATCTTTAAGCTTCTTGGCAGAATATCTGTAGTTGTGGTGAATAGTATTTTTATCTTTTAGGAAGGTTCCTTTCTGAGTGAAATGACCCTAAAAGATCATTCAGACTGCAGGCAAAAGCGGCCCTAATCCGATTTATTTTGTTTATACGTGACTTAGATGTGGGTTGTTTTTTTTTGTTTGTTTGTTTTGTGTTTTTTTAAATCATAGCGTGAACAGCACAAATCACACGGAATCTGATCTTTTCTACTCTCATTTTGGGCCACTTCCACATGCGGTGCTACGACTTTTCTGATGCAACCTCAAAGTCGTCATATCGAATAAGGTGACGCTGCGCATTGATTGATTCACAGCATCGCCTTATGCAGTGCATCAGTGACAGGCAAGAAAACACTCCACCTTAAAGGCTGCTTGTATCCTGCACCGTGCACAGTTCAGACTGTGCAGTGAATTACATTTACAAAGAGACATTACAAGTCCTGCTTGTTAAACTTGAAATGTAAGCTTGCATTATGTTGTGGATAGCTTTAGTGCAGTGCATGTTAATGCCAGTCTTAACAGGCATATAGCAATTCATGCAACATTTATGCCACTCTAGATTTGCAGTGGTGGGAGTCACTCTCTGAAAAAAATTTCTCTTTCTCTTCATCCTTGTCCTCGTCATGATTTGCTCACAAGTTCACTGGCTTCCACTCTACACCGACGTCAGTGTGACAGCCTGTTGCATGCGATGTGTTTGTTCTCAGTTCAAGACCGTGACACTGGAATCTGATATTGGCCACATTTAAAAGTGGTGTGGAGAGCCAAATTAAAAAATCTGATCTGGGCAAAGCATTTGCAAAACATCTGTCAGACATGATAAGAACAGGTCAAACTCTGCAAATGCAGAGGGAAGGTGCTTCAGTGCTTTCTTTTGTGTGTTTTGTGTTAACAGGTAAACTCTTTCATTTGGTATAAAATGAAGTAATGAAGTCATGGCATCTTGTATTAGATCCACATCACCAAGGAAGAAAAAGAGAGCAGACATTCTGCACAGGGACACGCAGCTTAATTCATCTCTGCGCCTTATTGGAAAACATCCATCTGGAAACGGAGGGTTATGTTTTCTTTTGCTGCCCTAATTGTGTAAATGAGAGACTGTGTTAATGAAGGAACTGGGACAAAAGGAAATTAAACATATGGACTCTAAACAAGAAGATCATGTGTCATTTTTTCATACAGTTGTAAGTGAAGAAATTCCCAAGGGGTGTTGGCTCACTACTGCTGTTAATTTAAATTAACTTTACACTCGTGGTCACATAATATGGAATCCCCCGGGGTGTTTATGAGAATTTATGAAATACTAATAACTCTAAAAATCCAGATAATGACGTTGTGAAGTAAGGAATCATTAAGACAATTCACATAATTATGAACTGTAATTTAATCCTCCATTCATACATATTTAAAGCGTATTGTAGGTCTTTATTTAATTGGTTTTTATTTCAAAATGTACAACGTCCGTTTGTCACAACAGCTTTTTTTTTTTTATTTAACAAGTGTCACGATTTGCAAAATAGGACTCTCGAGGTAGTGATTCTTTATTAAAGCACAGAAGGGAGACGAAGAATAAGGAAGTGAAAGTCGGAAATCTTCAGAAAAGAGGGCAGATCTTCTGTCTGGCAGGTGAGGGGGAGATGATAGGATGAGAGGGGGAGATGGTGAGGAGGAATCGTCTGCTGAGCATATTGCAGGAGATGAGAGTGTGAATGCACCGACAAGTGAGGAGGGCTGCCTGGATCTAGAACAGGTATAAGTGAAGAGGACTGGAAGAGGAATCATCAGGCAGGCGGGTGCGGGACGATGGAGAGAGATCTTCAGACAGGAGCTGAAGAGTCTTGAGGAGAAAAAAAGGCAAGTAGGGATACAGTACAGGGACTGATGAGATGTGCTGCTGAACACACAGGGAGCAGAAATAGTGGAAAGTTTCCAATATGTAAAAGATAGCCTACGGGTGTTCTTACCGTGGTCAATGAAACATGACCACAATGCAAAAACTGAGCAAAATTATATCAAGAAGTCCACACAGAAAATATACTGCCTGAAAAAAAAAAATAGCGTAGACTCGTGTAATGTTTGGAAACAGAGCAACCACTCAAATAACAGGAGGCACAAAAGAATGAAGCTGAAGCATCATCGAAAAACTGTCGAGAAAAAAACGTACGGGTGATGGGATCGGAAAAAAAAGTAAATGGAAAAAGACAGCTGGGGTGACAGGAGAAGATGAGGGAAGGTGGTAGAAATGGCTGGAATGTTCTGGTGAAGACAACCCTGGCAGAGAACAAATGGTTGGCGAGTGGAATTTGGACTAGGAGAGAATGAGCAACAGGTGAGTGGTTTGGCAGGGGAGGGAAAAAAAAAGGTGAAAACAGAACAGGTGCAAAAAAAAACAAAAACAAAATGACAACCAGGTATTGAGGAAAAACAAAGAACAGGAGAAAACGAGACTGATTCCTGAGAACAAGTCTGTGAATTTTCTCAAAATCCCCAATTTCAAAACACAGAGGTAGGAGTTTATACGACATAACTAGATCTGACTGCTCTTTCCTGTAAAGCCCTCACTTCATTTGTGGCTCCCTGTCTGAAGGCTACAGTAGCCTGAGGAACGACATTAGCGTATTTATACACCTCCTTCAGGCCTGTGGCTGCACGGAGCTTGATTTATAGACAGTGGGGCTGGAAAAACTCAGCGTTTTCATTTAGATCACGTCTGCTGTCTGGTGCAGAACCCACCCCATGGGTTTGTTTGGGCGCCAGGCGGCCTGGTAATGGGCAAGGAAAACGTCCACACTGATATATCTCCCCACGAGGGCATTCCTCCTCGCTGTCCGATAGCGTTCCACTCGAACCGCGGACTCTCCAAATGCATTAGTCTCCGGAGAGAGGAGAGCTGCCTGTAGATCTCATTTCCAACAGAGTGGGAATCCATTTAGAGCAGGTGAGAGCGAAGACTACCCACAGTGCAAAGCCTTTGTAGCTCGTCATCACGACACCACTGTGAGACTCAATTAGTCTGATTCTTTGATTTCACGAAGACACCAAGACATGAGGGAGGATTAACGTAAAAGATGGCATTTTTCCGGGCTTCTACAATAATTACTCAACTCTTACTAATCTTACATCATAAGACGTCAGTGTTCATTTGTGCAGTTCGACTCAAAAATGTAATTCCAGTTGGCTGGAATAAAGAGAGGTAGTTCTTCAAATGATGTCTCTTTTCTACTCATATTAGGGAAAACATAGACACTACTCACAGGGAAAGAAAATGTTCTCAAGGGGAACCATTAAGAATCAGATAAGCACATGGACAGAGTGCTCACTCACCCACCGTCTCCTCAACATTTCCTGTCTATCTTTACTCTCCTGCATCAAATAAAAGCAAAAACCCCTAAAAAAAGAATCTGACACAATCTGATACAACACACTGCATAAAGACTGCGTGTACATAGATTAGATGCAGTGCTGTTAAATAAATAAAAATAGACAAGAAAAGTTAAGCGGCCTGCAATTTTGGTGATGACGCTTACAGGTTTGGTGTATTCAGTGACATCTAGTGGCGGAATTGCAAATTGCGTCGCTCTGCCTTCACCCCCCCCCCCCAGACCTATGGTGGCCCTCACAAATGCAAAAGTCCTGCATTAGAGCGTGTTTTTTTTGGTCTGGGATATTAACTTTGGTCTACACTCAAACACATTAGATGACAGTAACACTTAAAGCTTGATTCCGCCTGCTATAAAATAGAAACAAGAGGAAAAAAGATTGTGCTGAGCTACTGTAGAAACATGCCGGTGTAATAAGGTGGACGGCGACCTGCTCCCTCTGGAAATATAAATAACTCATATTCTTTCTTTTTGTGAAACATCTGACACAATCTATATTTTTCTGTCTTGCAGTATAACATGTCTGAGGGGATCTTGACGCGATATAATAATGTAAAAATGAAATAAAGTTAATAGTGTTGAAATAAGTAGTTCTGGCTGATGCAGGCCTTTTGCTGTAATGTCATCCCTTCTCTCTCCCCCTGCCTTTCCCATTTCTCTCTATTATCACTATCAAATAAAGGAGAAATGCAAAAAAAGAAGAGTCTTTTAATCTCCACCGCCGTTATTTAACTTGAATTACTGCCCGGCTGGCTGTGTGCCTCCGCCAACCGGTTGAGTTTCAGTTTACATCCATGTCTGTCCAGACTCATAAAATATGCAGCGAAGACTTTAAAGGAATTTAATAAAAAAGGTATTAAGTATATTTTGGTGAAATGGAAGTTTCCATTTCCAGTGAGAAATAAGACGTCTTCACTTAGAGAACTATTTTTACCGAGCAATATGGTATTGAATGATGCACAGAAAAGGTTTTTGCAGAACATGATGTCAAAGCGAAGCTGATCTCTGACCTTTTTGACGACATGATCTTGATTGACGGCCAAACTGTATCCTATATTAAAGAAATTCCCTCAAGGTGAGGAACGCCCTCTGCCATGTCTCTTGGCTGCACAGAGGAATACAATTTTTCATTTCTAAAGTTTCACTACTGGACACCACATGTCTCCTAAAAGTCCATTTTCAGTTGTGAACAGTTAAGAGTTTCAGATTTCCACACTACACCTATATCATACATACATATCACATCACGATTGGCTCCAAAATATTTGCGATATCATGCCGCAAACTGTGCTTTAAGGTGAGCACTGAACGCAGACAAACGTTGCTCCTTCAGCAGATGAATGTGAAAACATCCTGGCAGTGTCACAGTCTGCACCGTGAAACTCAAACATCGATGTAAATAGAAAACGCAATCTGGCAGCAAGGTTTCATTCATTTTCTCTTCTTACTGAGTGTCAGTCATAATTGAGTATTGTCTTGCGTGCTATGAACTTTTGAGCTGTGCACTAAGCACTCTTTCTTGTACGTGCTGCAAACTGAGAATACTGTGAGTTTCATTACTATTCTAATCACACGTCATCCGTCTGGTAAAAAACCCATTACTTCTCTATTTATTTTTTGTTCTGGGGCTGAACCCGCCTGAGTGTCGGGAGTCGGGAGGTTCAGCCAAGAACAAGTAACAGCCAAACTTCCTTTCATATGAAGCGGCTCACTGATGTAAAGTGCTGAGAATTATTGTTTTGTTTAATTTAAATCAGAAGTGGAAAGTTTTCTGCAGCCTCTAAATGACAAACTTTCTTGTAAAGGGTCACTCCTGTGTATGAAGTGTTGGAACTCCATTAAGTCTGGAGACAGATGAAAAAAAAAAAGACTCTTCAAAATTAAAGGAAAGCTAACGAGAATTACCACCTTGCCTCCAGTGTGGTTATGTGCATGTCTATTCAGACTCTGAAGGTGTTTTATGGCGGACTGGAAGATGTCACCATATTGACGCGTATCATTCAAGTGAACCATCTTCATTGAGAAACATGTTGTCTGCGCTTAGTGATTATTTTTACAGAGGTTCATCATATGGTGCAACGACAACAGTCCGTCTGTCCTGTTTGTCATCAGCGAGAGGAAGCGAGGAGGCCGGACTCAGGCAAGTCAAATCCATAAATAATGTCCATAAAAATGTTTCTGTACAACATTATGGTGTCACGGTGAAGCTGACTTTTGACCTTTTGGATATAAAATGTCCAAAATCACTCAGTACTCACTAGGCTGAATACAGAGTGGTGTTCATTCTGTAGTGCTGCCCTAATGTAGAGGGAGAGTTATGATACCCTTTATAGCTGACTCGAAGTGTCCGACGAAGCATTGTGAAAAGTAACACCCACGGGAAAATACTCACTGCTGAGTGAACTCTTCAGCGTTCATTAGTGACTGACAGATTGATTTCATTATTTTATTCTATTACCCATTTTTTTGTGTCATTTTGTCAGAATTAATCTATGAATTCTTGAAGTCTTGAATCCTTGAGGCAAAATGCAAAAAAAACCTTGTGTGACCTTTGACCGATAACATTGGAATCATTTCATCCTCAGATTAAATTTGAAGAAATTCCCTCAAACGTTTCCTAAACGATGCCATGAACATAACAAGACTTTGTTCAGGATAAGTCACATCCTCCATTTCCCATAATTCAACCAACAGCTTCTTGATTTTACACTTCCTACTACCCACTGAAAAGTCCTCTGTATAGAAATCAGTTTACAGGCTGATTCCGTGGACGCGGGCTAACCGAGGGGGAAAGTGCTCATTTTTTAAGGAAAGTTACAATCTGTTCACACATTGGGAATAAAAAAAGCGATTAATTGTACCTTTAAGGCCCGTCTGTGTTTTCCTTTTTAATACATCACCTGGACATGTATGGATTTTTCGCTCATTTTATGAAGAATGAACAAAAAGGCTCGACGATAGTTTTGTAAAAAATTTATGTAACAATTCAAAAGTCATAACACACAGCAAAAGACATTCAAATCAACATGAGCGACCGGGGTGTGTCCTGCGAGCCCCAAGCATCCATCAAGTCCTCCGCCGTGTAAACAGTGTTGAAAAGAAGCTGCTGTGTGATTGGCTCTTCTTCCTCCTGATAGGCCTCTGTATCTCCAAGTTTGTGTTTCCCACATTCCTATTACGATACAATAAATTAGAAAACTCGTCAAATAAAAGATGGAGGAGTTGACTTGCGGTAAACTGAATGTGACAGAAGAAGATTTTCAAGCGTTTTTGGGACACACCCCAGGCATGAAGAGACCTCTTTGGCACGTAACACAAATCATAAAACGCGACGTAACTGTAAACAAAACAACAGTCATTACAAAATGCTTCTTTTTTTTCCTTTTTTTTTTTTTTAAACACAGACAGCATTAACAGATTAAAAAAACAAAACAATAATAAAAAAAACCAAAAAAAAAACAAAACTGATTTGGCAAGTCCCCCAGCGATAACGCTCGTCTCAGTCTGCAAGGCCTCCGTGCAAAACCGCGTCGTCGTGGGTTAATGTTAGAGCGCTGGAGGCGGAGGGTGAAAGGGGACGGGGTCAAAATGGCGAAGGAGATAAGGGGGGTAAGGTTTCATTTTGAAGTCTGAACTAGTACGAGTCCTGTTTGTTCTTTCGTGTCTCCGGCTTTAACTTTGTGTTTGTCCTCCTCTGCTATGTGCGACAGCTCTGTGGTTTACCAGCCAAAGTCTCTTTAGTGCAAATAGGCTGTCAGCCGCTGCCCCCTCGGAGGCTGGAGGCGCGGGGAGAAGGTCATTTTCGTGGCGGAGAAGAGGCTGTGTTTGGTTTGGCACCTGGGACCGGTCTGAAAAGAGGAGAAGGAAAAAATGTAAGTGATACAGCACACTCGCAAATATTCCCATTTGAAGAAAAAGGCTGGAAGCAGATGTTTTACATTTTTAATAAATCCAGCCTTCTAAAAAAAAACAACAATCAACTGATCCTACTAACAAATACCGCCTGTGTATTAAAGCCAGATATATGTTCTCACTCTGTGCCGCAGAGCTCCATTTTACCCATTAAAGGAGTTTTTCCTGACTTGAACCGTGTGAACTACAGCGGAGCCAGGAGGAGCTCATCTCCTCTCAATAACAGGACGTCTACACACATCAGACTCTTCTAATAAATAAATAAATCTAATGTTTTTAACAGAAGGAGTTCATTTCCTCAATTTGGTATTGGACAAGTCATCTTTTAATTATTCAAACACTGCAGTTAAACATAAATCTAAGTAGTATATGTGCAGAGGTGGAAAAAGTACACACATTCTTTACTCAAGTACAAGTACAGACACTTGTGTAAGTAAAAGACTGGTAAAAGTAGAAGTACTGAGTCAATGTCTTTACTCAAGTAAAAGTGTACAAAGTGTAAAAAGCGGCCTTTTGAAAGACATTTCTATCGGCTGCTTCTGCGCAAAGTGAACCGAAGCTCACGTCATGTTAATCTTGTTGTGTCGTGTGTGATGTGAACCGATGGATTCACCGAGATGTCGTCTTTCTATAAAGGGCAAAAGGAAGTTTTATTCACTGTAGCCGTCTATGATGACATTTGGTACGGCGCTCTCATAAAAAGCAGCACAAATTGAAAAATACACCAATAACACGAGACAAGGAGACAGAGACAATACACAAAAACATAAATAACAAAGGTAAAAACGGTAATAATTCTGTTTCTATGTCCCGTCCATTTAAGTTGAAATCTTCATGTCGGGGAGGCGTGTACTTTTATGTTTTTTTTCAACAGTTTGACATCCTCAAGTGGGTGTTTTTAAAATGCAAAGCTTCAGGCAATACTTTAACTATTGAAGCACGTTCAAATGATTCCACTATTATAAAGTACAAGCGTGTCTATTTTTTTAAAAAACTTTTTCAAATTGAATTATGTTTTTTAATAGAGATCAAGCTCTTTTTCAAGAGGGAGAACAATACATCTCACAACTATCATTTTAGCAGTGATTACTTGTCTTTTGTTGTTTGTTTTTTTTTAAATTGACTTTCATATATTTGCTGTGTTTTTTTTGTTTTTTTTAAAAAATCTGTCGGGATTTGAATACGTGTGTTTGATTCGTTGACCATCACACAAAAAAAATACAGACTAATAGAGAATTGGTCACGTGACGTAACGTTTGACGTAAGATGTGTGTGAAGGCTTTTATTTCAGAGAAAACAGACTTTGCTACGAAAGAAATCAACACATTTCTTGGCATGAAAGTAGTCACTTCATGATAAAAATACATATTTATCAGCATAAGCAGGCATAAGCTCTCTGTGAGTTGTAATCTGCTAAAATATTGATTGCGAGTCTGTCTCGTTACATCGCTCTGCACAGTTGAAACCGCAGTTGAACACGGAAGTCAGACGTTCTGCTGTGAATTTGTAAAGTCTGACACATTTAATATAAACTGCACCGAACAAACGCAGACGTGCACATCTAAAGAAAGTAAGTGCAGCCCTCTGCAGCGGGAGCCTATCACTTATATAGAAAAATAAAATTGATAGCTGATGAGGATCTGAGTCATTGCATTGCATGGTGTGTAAACTTGCAGAGTTTATGTGGCCTCGCCAGTCCCGAACAGAAAACAGCATGAAATAGAACGACAGATAAAGTGGGAGGCAGTATTTCTCACAGACACGGCTTCTCCCTGCTACTTTTATTGGCTGGTTATAAAAAGGATTGCTGAACAGCGTCGGAATCTCCCCGGCTGCTTTACAAAGATGACTTTTGTCATTAGACGCATTTTAGATACTATCACAAAGAAAACTTTCGGCTCAGAGACAGTTTGAAAACAACCTGAAAAAAAAAAAAAAAAAAAAAAGGTAATGTGGTTACGCACAGCTACAATTATTCAGCAAACGTATAGAATGACCTTGGATGAGTGCAGGACATAGAAATGCAAGGTAACAAGTTAGATTAGAAGCGACACTTGACTTCGCATAAGCAAAGTCATGTCTTCTGTGTCTGTAAAGTGTATCGTTATTTCTAATTCTGTGAAAAACCTCACATGATTAGCATTCCTTGTTTCACCTCATGTTGAAAATGCAGACGTGTAAATAGGTATAAAGACACTGTGTTACGGAACTGAAGTGAGTGGCAGGACGTACCACCCCGAATCAGAACAAGCTGGGACAGTTTGGGAAATGCAGATTACGAAAGGAAGTGGCGATATTAAAATGTTTCACTGTAGACAGTACGAACACAACATATTTCGTGTTTTGTCTGATCAACTTCATTTCATTAATAAATATGCGTCCATTGCTCGTATTCAAGCTGCAGCACATTCAAGCAAAAGTCATTCAAGGTCCGAAAACACTTGTATTTCTATTTGGAACGTGGAAGAACTGTTGTCAGTAGTTTTTGAAACTGTTTTAACTAAACATGAGGAGAGTCTGTCTCAGCGCCCCGTGCTCACCTCCTCACCACACCCATCACTTAACTCAACTTCAACATTTCAAACTTGCTCCTTGCTCCTGGACCGGGTTTAGCAGTCCAAAACCACCCCCCTGTGGATTTCTAAACTATGCTAAAGTTTTCGATTGGGTGAGATGATGATACTGCTGACGTGTCATTCAGTGACTGCGCCATCAGTGCAGTCTTTCATATTACCACTCCTAACGGGCTTCAGGGGGTTCCGCAAATGGGGCCCTCTCAGTGTGATCACACAGATAATTAAAACCTGGTGTTCAGATCCTGTTATATGACAAGATTAGCGATTAGATCCAGAGCTCAAGTGAAGTGCTGTGATTGATGAGAGGAGAAAATGTCAGCATGATACCTGCAGGATGAAAATATCCACAACACAAATGACAAAAGTGCAGTGAGTCTATTTATGAAAACCTCTAAGGATATTCTGAACTTTCCCAGATCCACTGAGAAATAAAACCGCGCTTCAGTCTGTGTGTGTGTGTGTTGGCCCACCTGAGTACTCGGAGTGGGGGGATGGCTGAGACTTTGCCCACAGGCTTGGGCCCC
>JAPQRN010000011.1:6165414-6207635 GCA_037367275.1 Coranthus polyacanthus
GTTGTATCGTGATGAAATGCAATGAGCTGAAATGAAGAAGAGCTGCTAAACGAGACAACAAGAACAGAATTGCCTGTAAATCAGTGTCTATGTCGAATTAGCAACTGGTCGTCAAGGGCAACATCTTGTGTTCTTCCAGAAAGGGTCACGTGAAAGCGCCGCAATGAATCAGGGAAGGATGTGTAGTGACTGATAAGAGCCAATCAGGCAGTGAATGCAAGTGTCTGCAGCATCGCTTCTAAAAGTCTGTCTACACTGTAACGCAGCCCCAGAGTTTACAAGCTAAAACAGGGTCGACAGCATTTCCAAAACACTCCAAAAGCGCGGACATAGCCTCAGAAGCCTTCCATTCTACTTGTTGCGCATGCCGATAAAGAATCAGAGGCAGACAGACAGAGACAGGAAGACAGACAGAGACAGGCAGAGACAGACGGAGACAGGCGGAGACAGACACAGATGGTTCACTTTACTTGTTACTCTTGTTCTTCTCCCTCTGGGAAAGCCACTTATGGTAATAGGAGGTCTTGATCCTGTAGCAGTAGAAAAGCAGCAGCACTGCAGGCAGGAGCACCAGGAAGGCAAACAGCAGTCCCACCACGAGACCGACCTGACCTGTGGAGACACACAAACACACACAGTCAGCCTCGTACATGTACACTTGTATTCTTACCATGACTAATATCCTGTTTATGATTATATTTGGGAAATCAAGTATTCATGTTTACACGGATTGTGGACTTGCATACATCCTTTTTTTTTTTTTTTTTTTGGCTTATATCATGTATTTTTTTATCTTATATTATGTAAAATTCTACTCTATTTCTTTCCCTGCACGTTGTACTGTGTATGGCTGAGTGTGTAACTAATAACATCTGAATATGAATGTGAGACCACATGATAAGCATCCCCGTCTTTTAGTCCAAATTCCTTCATTTTTAAACATCTGCTTGGGAATAGTCTTTTCATGAATGGCTTATTCTCAAACTGTATAATCTATTCATGAAAAACAACTCCCCTGGAACCAGCCTCCGCACCATTAGACTGGCCTGGATCCTGGTTGAGCTCTACACTCTGCAACTCTGTCCCTCATATAGATTTTACACCAGTAACACTGAACTGAACTCCTTTTAATCCGTGATATTTCTGACAGTCTGGATCGTCAGGGTTTTCCACAGGTTTAGGTGCTGTGATGGAATTCTATTGTTGCAATGATGCATATTTGTAGAATGTTACACACGATATTTAGGAAATGGATCAAAGAAAACAAATCTGCTTATTCATAAGTCAAAACACAATTTAACAAATAATAGACAACCCACTTTCAAAAAGCTTATTTCCAGAAAAAAAAAAAAAAAAAACCCACGCTGTCTATTTAGGCTGATGTGCTATGTTTTCTCTCCAGAGAGAGAAATCTCAGGTCTTCTTTTTGTTCAGCTTGAGATGCCGTGCAAAAAAACCCTCAAGTACTTATAAAAGGTAGGGAAAACCCTGGCATTATTTCATGTTAATAAACCTCACCATAAAAGACGGCGACTCCATTGTTATTTCCCTTTTACAAATGTCAGGAGTCTCATAAGGGACAGTTAAAAGAGAAAGGTGGTAATTGATGCAGCAGGGAAGGAAATATCATAAATTTTAGCCACAATTTGAGTCAAAACACAAAAACACCAGTTCCTGCAATTCCCATAATGCAACAGCCTCAACGTGTCCATGCTCTATCTTTATTACCCAGGCGGTCTGTATTTCCGTACATTCGTAGTCTTCACCGTCGTGAGTTATTTTCTCGGGTTTCTGAGAACATTCCGTTTGTGCAGACTAAGAAGTCATTGTCGTGACTTTTTAAAGTGAATCTGATGAGTGAATTTGGTGGGTTCTAGAAAATATATGGCTGTAAAATATTGATTGTGATTCTGGAAAATGTTCAAAAACACTTAAGTGTGACGGTCGTATGATTCGTTTGGCAGTAGTGGGCATGACTCAGCAAAAGAATGGAAAGTCAAACTAGTCCAAGGTCCCTGCCAGTGTTTTACTATTATATATGATGTTTTTGGATCCATTTTACTGCTGCACATGTTTATAGTTGAACTCATTTGAATTCATATATATATATATATATATACATATATGTCATATACATATGTCTAAAACAGTGGTTCCCAAACTTTCTCAGCTCCAGACCCAAATTAAAAAACATACGTCTTGAATTGTCATAATGACTACATTTTAGAGACTCTTCCAGTGTCAAAACAATGTGTGAAACTCTCAAACTATCTTTCACATCGGTTTTGTTGTTATCTATCTTTTTTTACTTTTACATCATTTTCATCTTGTTATGTCTTTTACGCCTTGTTGCGTCTTTTACTTTTACATTGTTTTCATCCTCTGTCATGTTTTGCATCTTATGTCGTTTTCCTCTCGTTTTGTCTTTCGTGTCTTGCTGCATCTTTTATGTCGTTGTTGTCTTGTTCTATCTCTTACCTCTCCTCCGCATTTTTAAATAGGTCGACAATTATAAACTCTTGCAGAGAACACTCCTCCTTTAATTCGGCGACCCAATAACAACAGCTCTGCGACCCATTTTGGGTCCTGACCCTAAGTTTGGGAAAGGCAGCTCTACAAAGTCAACTTTTCATGAGCTCAGGAAAACAGGCCTGTTTTTAGCATTGTCATATGAAACGAAGAGGGTTTTTAAGAGTTTATTTAGGTTAAGAAGGAACATGAAGGAGCACTTCATCCTATCTATCACAAACATTTAAAATCAACACATTTTTAGATTCAAAAATGAATGAAAAACCCGAATTTGAAAAGTAACTAAAGCTGTCGGACAAATGTAGTGGAGTAGAAGTACGAAGTAGCATAAAATGGAAATACTCACGTAAAGTACAAGTACCTTAAATTTGTACTTTGTACTTGTTAGGTTGAGGTACTTAGTTGTGATGGTCAAGCTTAGGCTGAAGAGCCAGTGTGTGTGAACTTACTGTCATACTGTACAGGTCCACTGTCAACGCTGCCGCCGAGTCCTGGTTTCTCGCAGAAAGGCGGTGCCCAGCCTCGATTACAGTGGCAGTTCCCATTACTGTTACACACCTGTGCACACACAAACAAGGCATTTTGTTAATGTGATTTGCCGCTCGGGCTCAGTGTAATCTCGTGTGTGTGTGTGAGAGCCTGGAGGTGTACCAGTCAAATCAAAAGTGCTAATTTTGTCTCTTCTACAGACTGGCACCGTATGTGTTTTAATGGGATTTACCTTCTTAGTGGAATAGTATTAACCTTCAGATATTCACCATATAAATGGAACAGCCTGCAAAACACTGACATTATAAGCAATGATAACGCGCATTTGTGAATGGCATTTTATTAGCTGTGTGCAGTGTTGAATACTTGAGTGTACTGTATTTATTTATTTTGTTTGCTGCTGGAATATCATGTTCGAACTGGATTGAGCAATACTTTCTTACAGGTTACTTCCCCTACCGGTTTAGGGCCATTAATAATAATAACTAATAATAATAATAATACATTTTATTTATATGGAACCTTTCTCAGAGTTACAAAGTTCTTCACGGAGAAATAAAATAATACAACAGTCGTAGCAAAACTCAAATCCTTACAAATTTGCACGGAGATAAAAGCTTTTCTTAAAAAAGTGGGTTTCAAGAAGAGATTTAGAAACAGGAATAGAGTCGGCAGACCTAAACTCAGCAGGTAAGTCATTCCACAGCTTTGGGGCCTGGACTGTTAAAGTATTATTGCTTTTATTTACCAGACATTTACCTTAAACCAGGGCCACCTCACTTCTGTGCAGAGCTCTGAAACCAGACTGAAAAATGCTGTTGGCATCCATAAATGCAATCAGCTGTGAGGCTATCACATAAAATAAGTTGAAGAGACCCCTGTATCAGTTGGCCTTGTCCACACTATTACAGATATTTACCTTCACCCCTGTGAGGGGACTGCAATCTTGTCGGTCTGTTTGTATGTCTGTCCACACCTGTAACTCAAAAACTACAGCACATTTTGAGTTGAAAATGTTTCTCAAGGTGGGTCTCTCCCATGTCTCAGTCCTCCTAGAAGATGGATCCAGATCCAGATTATAGAACTGTTTAAAGAACTATTCACCATTGGAAGATTTTTGTGATGATACTATACATAAAACCACACGCGGTGTATCTATCAACACGATCGGTTTCGTACTGATCTTCATTTCTAAATCTGCTGTATTTAATGGACCTTCCTGACCTCAGTTTTGAACATAGTAACTTCAGATTTGGTTTTTACACACACACGGTCCTTTTTCGTGTAAGACCTGTTCTTACTCAGTCTGACAATAGACCTGACATTATTGACACTGAAATCACATCCACTCCACCACAAGAAACTTCAAAACAACTGATGACATGCATCCAAATCCTGAGAGCATGTTTTAAGGGTCAAGAAATTGATTTATAACATATGTTTCTTTACAACTAAAAGATGTGCACATATGTTTACCATGTGCACGTGTGAAACAGAGACTTTGGAAAACAATGAGGTCACATCTTGATTCACACATGTCCATTGTTGCTTTGTGTAATGAGCAACGGCAGATTATATATATACACACTGGTTCATCTACATTGGTTAGCACTAGCATTTACTTATTTACAAGTAAACTTGGCATTGCTGCACTACTTCACCAACACACAATAAGCCTCTGTGTCTGTGTCTATTATACTCAAAATGTTCTTCTCTGGTATCTGGTGTATGTACTGATGTATCGATGTTGACTGGCTCAGCTTATTTGAGCATTTCAAGTTGTTCAAGTCTGCATTCTCTGGTTTACGGAGATATTTTGCAAAATGAAGGTTGTGTGGACAGATTTTGTTTTAATGAAGGTGGAAATTGTCCAGATTAGTGTGGACAAGGTCTCAGTGCCCCCCTCTCAGACAACCTCTGACCAGTCTCACGACAACACTGCTTTCCGAACGCAAGCTAAACTAAACCAAATTATAACACAATGCAGAGAAACTCACCCGAAACACCGGGAAAGAGGAAACTACAAGCCAAAGTGGATTAAAATGTTGTCTGGCTCTAAAAATAGATCATGACTTGGCAGAATATGTCTCTACTGTTAGAGATAAAGAGCAGAGACGGTTCCTAACAGAGAACAGGCTCAGCGATCAATTGGCAATCGAAAAAAGGAAGACACAAAATCAAGAAAACAGAATATGTGGTCACTGTCTGACAGGTGAAACTGAGACCGATGTACCTCCTCCTACAATTTAAAGACTTCAGTGAGAGAACAAACACCTCTGTAACAAATTCAGTTCAGTTTCAAGAGTTTAATGACCTCTCCAAATGAAAAGAACGAGACAGAGCACATCTGCTGCTCAATATGAAGCCACATGACACAACCTGAGGAACGGTGAACGACGTAGATGACACACAAACACACACACACACACACACACAGAGTCATATAATTAATGTTAGTGTTGTTCTGTACTGTATTAATTATTATTATTACTACACTGTGATCATATTTTGCTGCTTTGCCAACACTGTGTCCGAAACTGTCACAATCATCTCAAATTATAACAACCTATGTGCAAAGTTTCAACTCAATATGACTTGGAGTAGCTGAGAAAACTGACGTAAAATGTAATGGTGATCAACCAATGGACAAACCAACTCACAGAGATGTTATTTTAATCTAACCATGTGGCAGAACCACAGCCTCTGCACTAAAACATAAATGTGGGAATCCCTTTGTCAAAATATTTCAGTCTATTATATATTCTTTAGGAATTTTGTTTAATCACACTAATTGAAACAAACCAAACCAGTGTCAGAAGAGCCAACGGTAGGTTTCTGTGGCTCAGGGTATATATCAAATATATTGAAGCTGTCGCGTGTAATCTGCTGTGTGCAATGTACCTGATGGCTGCTTAGAGGCAACAGAATAAACACTATGTACTGAGACGGTAAAGGGGGAGTTGATGGAAAGGCACAGCTCGTTTCTTTCCCAGCAGTCTCTAGCGAATCGGACCCTGGTGGATAGAAGGGATGAATAAAAATAAACAAATAAGTGTCATGAAACACAGTGTCAGTGAAGCAAAGCACCTGAAACCAAGTGTAGCTAATATTACAACCGCGCAGCTGAGGCACTTTCAGAGCCTCATTTCTTTCCCAAATTGCAACAACACTGGGCCGTAACACACGCTACACGTGAGACTTCCACTCTCTTGTGACAGTTTACACAAGGACGGCACATTGAAATTCATGGTTGCTTTTGTAAAATTGGGCCTTTGATATCAGACAGACAGAGGTAAAGCATCTCATTTTTATCCATTTGGTGATTTTGCGGGCAAAAAAAAATAAAAATAACAAAGGTCGCTTCAATGTGCCTGAGCTCTCGAGGACTCTTAAAGGTAAATTAACTTTGCGCGTCTGTTGATAACGCAGATTTTTTGGAAAACTCGTTTTACAACAAGGACCTTGCAAGTGGGGTTTTTTTTAAATCCGCGCTCGGCGGCTGCGTATACATGATACATGAGAGAAGAGGAGTCGGGCTTAAGCTACGGATGCCACAGTAAAAAGTCAGGATCCTCACAACCAAACATAACCTTGCTTGCTAATCATGCAGCCAAAATCAATGACACCACACAAAGCCAGCTCTCAGATCTTCAACGTCAGGCAGTTAAAAGAAAGGCAGAGTCTATTGCTAAGGACCTGTCACTACTTTTTTCACTTACTCTCATCAGACAGCCGCTACAGAGCGCACTTAGTCAGGAAAACATTTACAAAAACTCTTTCATCCCCACTGCAGTATCCTTCATAAATAAGGTAAAACAGTCCATCAATACTCATTTTAATGCAGCCTTGACACGCTGTTTTTATTTATTTATTTATTTACGAGCTTCTGTGTTTTAATGCAAACCTTTCATGTGTGTTGGTTTTATGTTATTTGTGAGCTTTTAACCAAATTAAATTTTCTATGATGTGATAATAAAGCTTTTTGTATCTGAAATCTCTCTGTAATTTAACAAAATAACGTAGGCTGTTTAGTTAAAATTAACGATGTGATCCTCAGCATTGATGTTAAATACTAACGTGGGAATTTAATCAATAAAAAAAAAAAAAAAAAATGCTAGTACTTGGGGCTTAGATTTGAGAAATGTGTATTATCAGTTCAGTGTGGTGTGGCTCTTGTGTTTTTTGTTTTGGAAAATTAAAAACAAGCTAGTATTTGTTTCTATTTGTTCATACCGGACGTAAGACAAGCCTTTATAGCGGTTGCTAAGCTACGGTTGGACAATCAGCGCTCAGGGGAACATATACTGAACAGTCAAATCAAGAAGCAGCACTTCTTAATGTCAATAATAGACTTTATATGAGTTCATCAATATGGTGACGTCATTTGCGTCTGTTTCTGTACTTTTTCGGTTTTCCTTTGGTGCAGGGGGTAGTCGAACGTTTAGATGTATATTTGAGATCTATTGTATAAAACATATCATTTGATCATTAACAACATCTCCTTTGTGTGCGTTTCAACAGTGCGCATGGCGTACTTTAATTTGCAACGTGAAGATTATCGGAAATTCGATCATTATTGGAGACGTTCGTTGATTTTTTTCCAGCAACAGTGATGATGGACTTGCTTTTCATAAAGTAAAACGTAAAATCCAAACCCTCCCTGCACAAATCATTTTCATACTATCCCTAAGATAAAAAAAATCACCCAAATTAGAAGTATAATGGCTGATGACCATTAATGGCTGCCATTAAGGCTAAGTTAAAGAAAAAAAAGTCAATTTTCATTCACTATATTTGACAGTAAATTGCCTCTAAGACTTTTTAATTGACTTGTCTTAAACTTTTTATCTTGAAATTAGCATTTAGACTTGATTAATATCTCCAGACATCTTGTGTAATTCACCACTTTTAAATGAAGGAGAAAATACTGCCATGCTCCAATTACATCCAGATGTAATTATCCTATCAGTGATTAAGATGTCTATTTACCCCATTAGCACTCAGTCGACTTGAAGGGCGCGGAGTTGTTTGCTGATTCTTATCGCTGCCTTACTTTAGACTCAAAACACCTGCCGTTGTTTCTTGGTAAATGTTGTTTTTAAGGCGTGCATTTGAAAGCCATTTTCAGATTGCGTTAATAAGAATAGAAAGGCACAGAAACGAAACGCCATGACCTGGGTCTTAACATGCCATCATTCATATACAGCATATACATCAGCCCGCTCAGTCAAAATGAGCTCTAACATGTTTTAAACTTGTCCAACTAAAATCTCCTGTTGACATTTTTTTTTTTAAAGATGCAAAACAGCAGCATTTTCAGAATGTAGTAGCGCTTCCCCTGTTTATTATTCCTGTTTATTTGCATGAACATCAGTACAAACTGACTCCAAAAGCCTGAGGATCAATAGGAATCAAATGATAATGCTAAATTTAAAAAAAACACACACACACATTCTGACACGTGAGGAGACCCTGAGCTGAAAAAAGTCTGTTTAGAATAATCCTGACCCTAAGCCATTTCCATTATCCATCTACTGTAATATTGAGAAGCAGCGAATAAAAACAGTACAAAGGACAAAAAAAAAAAAAAAAACAGCAAAGTGAAGTAAGAAAGAGAGGGGATTAAAAGCGGAGAGGATACAGTATCTGGGTTTCTACTCGCTCAAAACATTTCACATAACAATGCCTGGTTCCTTATACAGTCGATGGGATAAACAGACACTTAAATTCTACTGAAGTGTGAAATTTCATTCGAGGCTGGGTTCGCCTCAAACGCTGACAGTCAAAACGAGCGCCAGAGCAGTTCAAAAACCTCGGCGTCATATGCTTTTGTATGAAACTTTCACGCTATTATTGAAAACTTGAGTTTAAAAACATCTTAGTTTTACAGTCTGCAAACAGCAGGGAAAGGCACGACAATTGTGGCTTGAAATTGAAGCCAACGCAGAAATATCCTAAAGTGTAAAAAACACTGACGGCTGCCACAAACATCCCAGCTCCAGCTGACTTTCCAGAAAATTAAGGCAACTTCTCTCTGGAAATACCCAGTCATTATGGTCTCAGTCACTGCATTTGGAGCCTCTAACAAGGTGACTGGAGGTTGTTTTTGTAAATGATTGCGACATTAATGATATTTCAAGGCTAATAGAAGGCTTTGATGTCTGCAGGCACTGATTGACAGGTGTGATTGACAGCTTGGAGTTTGCTGAGTCAGACTTTCAGAGCTTCTGTTTATTGTGGTGTTTTTCCCTGACAGGCACTTCTACTGTAGTTGTGGTTGAGAAGTTACACCAGCAACACAAGTTTACCATCACTAAACAACCCAGCCTGGGTTCCCAAATTGTTTCAGCTAAAAGACCCAGAAGAGAAATTTGGTGTCTCTTACAAAAAAAATACATCATGAATTTCCATAGATCTACGTTTGTATTGAGTTTTTTACATCTATTGCATTTTCGTCTCGTTGCATCTTTTACAATCTTTTAATCTCTTGTTCGCTCTTTTATCTCGTTACGTCACATCCCGTCCCTCTTGTTACGTCTTTTGCGTCTTTTTCAACCTCTCTGCATTTCACGTGACTTTGGTGTGTGTGTGTGTGTGGGGGGGGTTATAGCAAATATAACAATAATATTTGGTAGTTAGCATAGTGAGCGGTACTTTCAGTAAGTTGGCGGTAGCGAGGTGTGAAAAACAAAGGCAAAGTTGAGAAGATTGGATCCAAAACAAACCACACACATCTTTATATAGCGTCTATGGTTCTTTCAAGCTAGCTCTTAGCTCTTATTCCGCTCAATATATTACACGCCTTGTCTTTAAACTAAAATAATTTTTGCCTTTCATTGCGAGAGTTTCTCAGGGACACTGACAGTAGCTTGAGACACAATGACTTTAAAATTCAACCCGCATTAGCTTCTCCAGTTAACGTCTCCTCATCCACTTTCGTATGACAAACATCTTATTTGATCGAGCTATAAAACATGGATCCACCAAAGAAAAGTGCATCCCCTAACGTCAGGCTATTTTCCTAAGGAGCTGCAGCACATTACAACCTGTTAAATCAACACTGGCCACAGTAAATCAGTCTTGACAATGGTTTTTCAGTTTTGACTTGTGACTTTAGTTGGATTTTCAGAGTTTGGTTGGAGTTTTCCCGTGACTGCGCAGCTGAAAACAATTTTAGTCACTCTGCAAGCTGATAAACAGCTAACTTAAGATTTGTAGTTTTGTCAAGCTGTAACAGAGCATGAAACTGGAATATAACACTTTCCATTTGTTTCTCAGACTGGCTTGAATTTGTTCACGCTGAAATAACCCAGGCTCAGAAAAACAAGACAGGGGACTGAGGGAAAAGCTGTCAGTCGCAAAATCCTAAAGGGGGGGGGGGGGGATTGCTGGTTTAATTTTCCTGTGTCTTTACAAATACTAGACATCAGACAAAAATATTAGCTGTCAGCATGTCATCAGCTTCGGTCTGAAATTCCCCCAGCTATCAAAAAGCCATTTCCGTGGACATTAATGGCAACTGCCAATTGTATTACAGTGCTTTATTCTTTTTGGAGCCCTGTGAGAACTATACAGGCTTACATTTTTGTTCACCTATTCTGACAAATGACAAAATAAGTCAGTGTTCTGTTTTTTTTCCCCCCATCACCTTTTTGCCAATCTGTAGTTTCCCCCCCCCCACAGGATATGACAAAAAGAAATGTAAAAACACTGACGGGTTCTGCTCTCTCTGGGTGGACTGCTCATTTATTGCTCTTTTGTTTGTATCCACTATCTGGATCTGATTGAAAGAAGGAGACATCATTTTCCAGTAATAATAAATAAAAAAAAAAATAAAAAAAAGATCATTTAAGTTCTGGGAAAATTCATAACAAAGGAAGTCAATATATTATCATATTAAAATATCTCAGGTTATGTTTTATGAATTTCCTCTGAGAGATTATTTAATGCGTTGTTGATGGAATCAGCTGTATATCAGTGCATCTCCCAATGACTGCAGAGGTCAAAATCCTAATCTACTGATGAATATCCTCAATCTAGACCCTGATCTCTTAAAGTAACAAGTGTTTAAGCCCCAAACACTTCACACTTGCGCTCGGTTACAGACTCATAAACTATGTATGATTCTTCCTTATCTGCCTCAGGCTTGCTTGTACTGCTCCAATAAATAGTTCATCACTTCAGTTGCTTTTGTATTCTAGCCATCTATTTTCCTGCCTTTTACGACAGACCTGGTGACAGCGGTGCAAAGCGCTACCTTTGCCCAAGGACACAGTGTGACAATAAGATTAGGCAGCCGTGCCCGGGAGCTAAGTGAGTCTGTTGTGCGACTGTGTGTATGTGTGTGTGTGTGTGTGTGTGTGTAAGCGTGCGTGCCTACCCCGTTGCCGTGACAGCGTGCGATGCAGGTCTCCAGCTCGGTAAAAGAGGCATTTTGGCATCGGCGGTCTCTGCACACCTGTGGCAACACAAGCAGAATGATCACATACTGTGTTAAAGATTACAGTCCACACACACACACAGCAGCACATACATGAAGAAGCTGATCAGCCTTCTGCCAGTGGGCTTTGCTACAATCTGCCTGAGGAGCCAGGGTGAGCAGCATCATGGTCTTAAGTCACTTCCGAACTTTTATAGAGTCAGGTTTATTGCTTGTAATGACTTTTAATTGAGCCGCTTCCCCAGAAAGGTTCGGGCCCTTCTGCTGCTCTGATCCTCATTCTAAAGACCGTTAACACCGGAGTGATATTTTCTTTTACAAACAGTTTGAGAACAGATGTTAAGGCAGGTAGGAGCATCGTTGCAAGAAAAGAGTTTCTCTTTTTGTCCCTAATTATGAACCAAAACCATGATCATCTCTCCATGCAAGTCTGATGACTAGATAAAGGGAAGCCAATTAAACAAATGTGTTAATTTATTCGCTAAGAAAAGTCATACTGCCCTGTGGACGGATGAGGCCAAAGTAGAATGACAAAGATTATGTTTGGCATGACATTTATACATAAGAACTTCAGTTTCACATATTCAGACCTATCTATATGATGTGACACATTTTGCCATTCACGTTTCAGCCCTACTTTTGCCACACACAGATATTTAAGATCGGATCGTTTTCCCCAGTAAATAAATGAATGTTTTAATGTTTTTGTCTTGTTTGTTGATCTGGGTTCCCTTCATCTAGTTTTGTGAAAAATCTGATGACGTTGTGGGTCATATTTATGCAGAAAAAGAGAAAATTAGAGTTAACAAATGTTTTCTTGCAACTGGATTTAGCAGTGAGTCAGTGACAACAATGACTTTTTCGTTTCAAACTGGAGCCGCTGTGTACGGCCGCTGGTCTCCAGCATGACCGCGACGCCATATTCACATTTCTGTTTGCGCAGAGATCGATCAAACGAGATGGAACATGTCGAGTTTGATCGGAGCCAGAATAGATGTATGGTGTCTATGTACTAAGTGCACAACATACTATAAACCTTGAGACAAAGACAAGGCTTATGTAACTATTATTAGAGGCTTAACATCATACATAATTCAACCCTTTCTTTATGTAGTACTCCATCACTGAGTTGTGTTAGTACTACCTCTGGTATGTGCATTAGTACAGCATCTCCTGCCTTGCCTGTCATGTGAGTACTGTTGTTAGTGTAAGTGCATGTGTGATTGTGTAATTAGAAGCTTTGTGCTACGTGTGCAGTTCTTGCTGTGAAAAGGCCCGTTCAATATGACGACTCAAAATTCATCACGCCGGATCGCAGACAATATTCTCCGCCGCCTTTTTATAATACATTACTCATGCAGAACTATTCAGTCCTTTCAGCTCCGTCCGCACAATAGCTGGGACCGAATTCAAGCGGCTGCAATGTGCTGCACAGAGAAAGCAATATCGACAAACAGAGAAATAGAATTTACTGGTGGAATGGAGGAGACTGCAGATATTACTCTGTGCATGTGTGTTTTCATATATATGTATTTCACATGCATAATTCAGCACATACTTTGCATGTCCTTTGTGTGTCTGTACCTGGCTTTCATAGAACTTTCTCTTCCATTTAGAATCTGAGTATTAGAAAAAAGAAAAAAAAGCCGCTGACGCAGATGAGAGCAGCTGGGTCTCAGAAACATTTTGTTTTGTATGAAGTGGGCTGATATAAAACATATTCAGCAGGAGATTATAGGTGACTAACAGGAACAGGAAGAGATAACAGACTTTGGTTGGAATTTATGATGTTCTTTCAGGACGTCGTGATCTAATTTGAAAAAAATAAATAAATAAATGAAAAGGATCGAGAGCAGGTGCACAGGTCTGGGGATGAAATAACCTGCCAGGAAGTTGAGTCACTCTTTGAATGAAACACACTTTACGCCCTGTCATGTTGTGGATGAGCACAAATCAGCGCTAAACACATTGAGGCCCTGTTCAGACCTTGCATTAACATCCGTTCTGAGATATCTGAACGTGGCCAGCTGTAAGTGCATCTGTCCACACCTGGTGTTAGAAAACATCTCGGCGTTACGTATTTTGAATACAGAACATGCAGAATTTTGCACTTCAAATAGGTGGTCAGAATACAGATCACTTGAAGGGATTACATTTTTCTGCATTATTTGCTCTGAAATTTAAAAGGCGTCACTGGTTTCTCATAAGCTCCTGATTTAAAACAAAATGCAAAAGCGCATCTGTATCATAATAGACACAATGCACACAATGTGGCCGACCTGTCCACACACAACACAAGCTAATGGAGGTGACACACAGCGAGGGCAGGACTCGAAATTCAAGGATCATTTCGCATTCGTAGAGGGCAGAGGAGACTGCGATATCATTGTTGAATGTAAACTCTGCTTGCCGGGAAAAAAGGTGCACTCCACTGCAAACTTGGATAAACATCTTAAGTTATATTTTTGCCTGGCTAAATTGAAGGCTTCCTGGTCAAATTGCCTACCTGGTGAACTACCTACATCAGGCAGACCAGCCTGTTATCAGTGTCTTCATCCTTTTTGCCCAGAAAAAAAGAAATCACACTGCTTTTGCGCTTACATGTACATAAAGCTGCATCTCCTACATTCAAAGTGACTCCTGGGTTCAGCGTGTGAATGCCATTCACACTGTTAGATGCAATAATAATGTAAGACCATGCTGAAGTAATCCAAAATATCATGTCACATGAGGACGTTTATCAGGCGTTCAGCTTTAAATTCTTTGTGCCTGAGATGTGCTGTGGCAGCTGTTTTCTGTCTGCTGCATCTTCACGTGCATGTCAGTCAAAACACCAGCCAGGTGTACGGCTGCATGACTCTGGGTAAAAAGGGAATCATGAGGGGTTTTTTTTTACTCAGAATCGAGATCACGTCCATATATTTTTGTCTGAAAGGCGAGGCAAAAATATGTTACATCAACTGCAAATAATAGGAAGGGTAGTTGCAATAATATCTGACAGTAAAACATGAGAGACAAACTGTTTAGTTGGACACAGCAGCGGCATGCTCACTGAATATATCAGTAACTAAGAACCAGTTTAAGGCAGTGAAATACGAGTGCCATTAGCTGGTTGAATGGCAGCGATACACCAGAAACCCATAGAGCCATACTCTCAGAAGCTCATAGAGGAACCGTGTCACATGTAAGTCATGTTCCGTCACTATTATGGGATGCAGGGTTAGAAAATATTCAATTCTCACCATCTTTTTTCCATGCTTGTATTTCACAAATGAAGAGAATTTTAGAATGATGGGCAGACAGCAGGCTTTGTGCACATTATTCAAGTGCATTTTACTGTCATGTAAAAATGAGATTGCAGAGGGGTGTGAATTGAGATTAAAAAGCAATTAAACATGCAGCCCTTGGTAGTGTGTCATGTTCTCAGTGAACAGATACAGTAATGGCTGGGCCAAGTGTTCGTAGGGACCAAAACCCTTTTGATCCTGTGGCATGGAGCCAATCTGACTCATTTCTCAGAAAACAAAAGAGAATTTCAACAAAGGCAATTTTAACACATCTCTTCCCTCTATCATGAGTGTGACTATTGTGTGTCGCTGTGAGGCAAGATCAACATTAGAAATGTGAAAGGAGTTGTGGAAAATGTCAAGACTTTGATTTACACCTGAGGAGCTGAGACCTGCCATGGATAACAGCGAGCGATTGAGCAAATGAGCTCGCCACAGACGTCAATATTTTACGCAGATTCCGTCTTCTAAGCCCCAGCGTGGACGTACCTTTCCCTCTCCACACTTGGTGCCGGTCATGACGAGGCCGGGGTCGGGCAGGTCGCCCTGGCCGTCCTGGGTGCTGTAGACGTAGGTGCCTCTACACTTCACCTCTATGCCGTCTGTCTTGATGGTGGTGTCTATGGACACAGCGTTGGTGCCTTTGGGCTTCTTGGCAGCACTGTGGCACTGGATCTTCCCGCATTTGGCATCGCTGGGTACAAACACAACACAAAAGATCATTTAGCCTTTATTTTTTTTAAAGGGCAAGTCGAGTCTAATCCCTACCCACAACATCATTTTCTCCTATTTTTAGCTATCAGTATTGATTCTAGAGTCTAAAAAAATTCCCAGGGGATCCTCCAACCAACAATTCATCACCATTATGTTCCAAAACTGTGCAAGATCTAAACTTATTTTATATTTCAAATGTTCATATTAGTAGAATCTTCAAAATATAAATATAAAGAACAATAAAAGCCTAAGTAAACAACAAAATAACTTCTGGTCTGGTCTGGTTGCGGCCACTGCCACATTCTGTGGAGTGAAGTTTGTCAGCCTTCAGGGGCCTCCTAACATGTGAATATTCAAATTGCAAAGACCAAATCAAACACTTTCTGTTGAGAAGAAGGAGCGTCTTTTATTTTCATCCACAGCCACGTCTTCAACATTAATATGGAGATTTACACAAACACATGCACAGACGTCTATCCAGAGACCAAACAAATGCAGAGGTTTACAGAGTGATGGGCAGATAGCAGTCTTTGTGCACATTATTCACACGTCTTAATAACGGGCACATAGTGCATTTACATATCCTCTAATCAGCTCTCTGCCTCGCTGTGGCCAGAAAACACTCTAATGACTCCTATGGGAGTCCATAATGGATTTGGGCAGTGGCGGATCATACAAGGCAGCCGTCAACCACCTTAATCCACAGCCTCATTTACATAGCTTAGTCGCTAATTTGGCTTCATTAATTAGCTCTGGCACCGTGCCATGGAAACTGTCTCTGAGAGTCTGTGTTGACAGTGTACACACAGTCTGAATGTGTGTGTGTGTGAACGATGAAACAGTCAGTTCAGCAGAAGGTTGATCAGCAGCAGAGCTTCTGAATGTTTCCATCAAACTGGTCTTCTAGCTACAGTGGATGGTTTTATGAATATAAACTATGATAGTGGGAGAACAGGACTTGTTTTTCCATCATTACATGAAAGCTGTAACCTTTTGGCCACATGGGGGGGAACGGGGCAAGCGGCAAGTGGTGCAATTTGGAAAGTGTAGTGTCCTGTGCTTTTGGAGCTTGGCAGGATATAGGAGGATATTTTGGTGCCTCCGTTGCTTCAGTGTTGCTCCTTCTTTTTCTAGTCTTTCTAATTTTATAAAAATGTAATATGAAATCTCTGGTGAACTCTAGGAAAACTGTATAATCCCCACTTATTGTCTGGAGAAGGCCTTAAGGACAGTTCTTGCATGGTAGAGTTTAAGCTCATTTCCTGTATACTTACACACAACTGGATATGTTTTAGCACTTCACATTAAAACAGTTAACAACATTTTTTCCACTGATAAGTTTTAGCCAACTTTCATGAGTGTTGGTGGAAGGTTAGGGCTTAAATATTGGATCTGCTCCGAAGTTTAAGGTAGGAAGAATTTAAATTTTGGAGCAGAGCCATTGAAAGGCATGGGGCTGGAATTGTTTTTCACTTCCTTTAAAGTCCCAGGATAACTTTGAACTTGGAATGATAACAGTTCGAAATTAAAAAAAGAAAGTAAACTAACCAGTTGCACCAACCGACAAAAAGCAGGAACACATGGCTCATAATTTGTGGTTTGTTTATGATTTAATAATAGTCGACTATTGGCCTTGGCAGTGCCCTTATCTACATGCTTTGTGATTAATTTATCTAATTTAATCACATACATCACTATTTGCACTATATAAGGACTAAATGTCACAAACCATTGTTTCTGGCTGAGGTCTGTCATGAAGTTGAGCAACAACGTCAAGTTGATTTATAAACTAAAGTAAACTTAAAAGTGTTGTTTCAGGTGTATTTTTTATAATATATTGATTTCACCACAAAACCGGTGCATGTGTGTGTCTTCCAAATGTGCTTCTGCTGTTACACTAACTTCAATAAAATCCAATCTATGCTGTTGCGATTGCAAGGGTTAAGCAAATGTAAAGAAACCTACGTATCATGTATATCTGCCATTGTTGTCGTTTCAGGCATAAGACATATACAGGTTCAGGACACAAAGCAACAATGGGATAAGATAAGCCTAGTCGGAGTAATTATCACACACCATGGAATCTATTGAAAAAAACGCAGTAGTGAAGCAGTGTAATAATAATATCTCATACATTAATTACACATTAAAAATGTATTTTAGGCTACATAAATATTTGTAGGATCGCTTCCATGTCATGTGATTCCAAATCCACAGCAGACATTATACAACACTGGACAAGATGGGATCATAGAGCACCATTAATCCATGCTAATTCTTATGACACATTCATATTTTTTTCTATACTTAACTAATTGAAATGTCTACGTTTTTTTTGAAAATCCTAATTACGACATGATTGACAGACCTCAGCTCAGTTTAGAAAATGTTGACCACGTTTGCTAGTCCTAGTGTTTCAATATAGATCGACATAGATAGACAAGAACAACAACAAGAATCTAATTTATACTCCCGCCTGTAATGGCTGAGTCTGTGGCTGGCACGAAGAAATAAAGACATTCTGCCAGTGAGTGGAATCTGTATTCTAAAAGAATGTGAAAGAATCAATGAAAGGAAGGTGCATTGATGGTAACTTAAAAGCAGGAGAGAACTAAAAGTGATGCTGGAAGAAAAATGTATTAATGATAGACGCATCTGTGTGGAAGAAGAAAAAAAAAAGGTGAGCATGACACGACTTTGTTGCTGTACTGATGGTAGCTGTGCTGAGGAAATGTAGGGTAAACATGGGGGATCAGGAAAGGTCAGGAAATAGCGGCACTTCACAGCCCGTTTTTATATAAAGGCCTGCTTCCTTGAATTTGGAGTGAATGAGGGCTACTTCTTCTCCTGTATATAAATGTATATACTTCTCTCACAGTCTATAAATATATGCTGAGCCATTTATAAATATATCTCTCTGTATCTCTCACCTCTTGTCGCACTTCATGTAGTTGCCATGTTCGTCTTTTCCGCAGTTTCCAAATGCGTTTCCTGCTGCATTGACATCTTCAAAGCAAGCGTCATGGGCCGGCCGCGCACCTAGAAGCACAAACGCACTCTATCAACCCTCTGAACTCAAGTTGTGTACTTGTTAACGCTGCTGCTGACAATGTGTTACAAAGCATTTGACAGCACAGAAGCTGGACTGAGCCACCTGTTTGTTTGATGCAACAATGGTAATAGATCGTCAGCTGAGACACGGGGCTGTTGCAAAGGTGAAATTGTAACAGCAGCCAGGCATTGTGGGAAATACAGTACGTCTGTAGGTTGTCAGACTGAGAGTGAGATGAGAAAATCAATATCAATTTCTTCCAGCACATGTATTTCAACCTGGCAACCACCCTGGGACAGCGTTCAGTTTTCCCGAATGTTAGAAGAGTTTCAAAGCTGACGGGTTTGATTTCTACACTATATGATAAAATAAATCAGAAATATACACCGTGAAAGCCCTCTTAGATAGGATGTGTTAAAAGTAGCACAAAAGTTTCCTACTCACTCCGTCTAAAAGCACAGATGTATTTTCATTCTTGAAGGAGCTTATTTAGTAGTTTATTTAAGGGGAAAACATGAGAGAAATGAATTGTTAATTCACATTATTAGAATGACGTCAATAGCAAATGGTAAAAATAAATGATAGAGTTGGAAAACTAGTTGCACACGAGTATATATAATTAGTCGATGATAGCTGTGCACAGTGAAGCGTTATGGAGACTCCCTCTTCTTCCAGTCATTATCCTAATAAGGCAAATCGCATGCGTAGTAACAACAAAACTAAATCTGATACCACTCTGTTTGACATCTTCCACAGAATTGAGGAGAATGTCTTCTCGAGGGGCATCTGTGCAATATTTAGATGTCGGGCATCATGCAACACTGCGTGTGTGTGTGTGTGTTGCGGTACGTCGGGATCGCTGTGTGTTACTGAATGTCAACTGCAGCTTAACCGTACATGTATGTGTGTGGAGAGACGCTGTGCTGCTGTGTCGCCGGCGTTCTCTCCATCGTCCCACATCAAAGGCGATAAAATCTGAATCTAACTACAGATATGATGATGCTACGCAGCAGTTTCAATCTTTTGTATTGTTTTGAAGGCAGGTAATACCTGAAAAGACATAATGACTCCAAACATAATGTTAAAGGACAGATGTTACTGGCAAATACTGCTGTAGAGTGAGTATGTCAAGATGGAGGAGTGAAAGGTTTCCAGAGCAGATACTTGATGAAAAATACGGTCATGTTATAAAAATAAAAATGACCATTGATACACTGAATATTGCCAAACTAAAGAAAAGGTTGCATAATATACAGTAGGTTTATCTGACAAAGCAGAGGGCTGGTTTACCAAATGTTTAGAATTGGGTTGGTGTTCATTTTCAGTCCCATATTTTCATAAAATAATTCCTAATTATAATTCATAATTTCATAATTTCCTAAAAAATTAGCTATAAACTACTGGGATATTTAATAAGAGGCCGAGACATTCTGCTACTAATTACGAGTGAAATACGGGAAGCAAAACTTTTTAAGAAGAAAAAAAGGAAATAATCTAGTAGATAAGTGATAAATACTTCGTAAACCGACATCGAGCTTCCTACAGAGGCAAACAAAAACAAACTCACGACTTTGAACAGCCATATGTCTGAGATGCACTTGCTAAGTCATAAATATTCATTCATTGATGATCAAAAAATAAATCTCACTCCATGCTCTAAAATGCCACTGAAACGGCACAGATGCTGGGAGTAATTCATGGTTAAATATGAGATAATTTTATGAAAATTATGCGAAAATTCATTAGAAAATAAGGGCCCCATGTAATAAAATGTTACCAATAGTTGTTGTTATTGTTATTATTGCATTTGCTATGATTTTATGATGATGACAATGAAAAAAAGTTTTTTTTTTTCTGTCAGGGGCACTAAAAGAGAAGGCTTATTTTAGTTTGTGTGAAAGAAAAACTGTTATTATACGATGATTCTTATTAAAAGTCAACATGTTGCTTTTATCAACTGTGCTTCTGTACAAACAGTGTCATGCTTATAAATGGAGCATTCACATCAGAGAGGGAAGAGGAGCACTTGCAGCTTTGATGAGTGTTTATTGTGACAGACTATTCCCAGCTCATGTTATTCATATAACTGCTGTCACATCTAATACCACTTATAAAGCGGTTCCAACACCAGATACTGGCTATTGGTGCTCTAATTCCCCAAATAAAAGCGCCGACCTTTACAATCCGCTTCTAAATCTTTCATTTTCGACGATATGAACAAAGGCTTAGCACTGATCTGACTTTTCATTACCGTAGCCCCAGAGCTGCAGGCACTGCTGTTCATGAGTGAGGCACATGCCGTTGTAGCAGTAGGCCACTCCGTACTGACAGGAGGAGCCGTCCAGCAGGTAGACGTTGGCAGGACAGTACGGAGAAGCCCCGGTGCAGTACTCTGGCAGGTCACATGCTCCCGCTGGTCCACGGCACATGGTGCCGGCCTGTTTCAGCTGCCAGAGACAGGAAACAAGCAGTGAGAGGGAAGAAAAGAAGCTACAATATGATGAAAATCAAAGCCTTGTTCTCATGAAACTGATATAACTGGAGGTCGCCTGTGATCTTAATCCCATGTGAATCTGCCATGTCCATCGATGTCTGCACCTCGGTTCAAGAATCATGGAGGCTGCATTGGCAGTGATAGAGTTTTGACAGCACGGCAGGCTCATGGAGACCTATTTGCAGAATGGTATACTGTTTGATATTTCTATGTAATGCCGCACAAAGCCATGGAACTCAAACCATTTCCGACCCCCTCAAATAGAAATTTAAATATTTAAATTAATACCATAAATGTGCAATCTTTGCTCGGGGTCAGCCCTCGTATTCAGCAACATTTCGTGTGCACTAGTTTATACTTGTACATATCTACAAAGCAACCCTGTTTACTAAGAGACTTTGAGACCAGAAGAAGTTCACTCTTGACCCTGTTTTCCTTCTTGAAAAACAGGGTCAAGGGTGAACTTATTCTAGCCTCAAAGTCTCTTATCAGCTTATTGTGCCTAATAATTTAAACTATGTTAAGTGTAGCAGCTCAGCTTCTGTAGAAATACTGTAATAAATAAATAAATGCAGTTCAAAAGGTTTGAAATATATTATGCTGGTAAACGATGTACAACTCATCCAGAAAGTATTCCGTTTAACATAACGCAGCCGTAAAAACACGGACAGTCTTAGAGTCACTTTTTATGCCGCGCGCCTCACAATATTCCAAAAAGGCTTCGATGAAGAGCACTTTGATAATTCAGCGTGGTATGAAACACTTCAGCCCATTTCGCCATTGGTGAGACTCTTGGTGCGACGTGTGCTCTTAAGTGGTCCTCAATAACAATATAACTGAAATTGGAACGTAGTAGTAGAAATATAACAGAACAGGTTCGTACAAACCACATTTTGGAAACTCAGCTGGTTGTGACTACTTCCTTTTTGTTGCTGGTATGTTTGTGCCTGTTTTGGTTTTGTAGTGTCCATGACATCTTGTCTCAGTTGTAGGTCTTTGTATTGCATCACTTTACTATTATTTGTCTGAAAATAAAAAATATTCAAATGAAGAAAGCGGAGACTGAAGTCTAAAAGCTGCATTAATTTATTTTTATGGCTACTTAGGGGAACAAGCCGAACAAATGGACATTTTATCACATCGCAAAACTACAGCGTTGTTGATGCGCATGAGCTGGATTTGTCACCTTAAGCGACCCCTTTTACAGTACTCATCTGATCCTCTATTATTACATTTTTTCATGAAGTGAAACTTCAGGGGGACGTTTGAGGGCAAAAGATGCCTCAGAAGAATTTGTAAAAAATATGTGCCTGATGGTATAAAAAGATAAACATATGCAAAAACAGTTCAAGTACCAAATCTATAATTGAAATGTCTGTCTCAGTGAAATGTATATCAGGGTACTACTAAAAGGAAAATGTGGCATTAAAGTTAAGAAACTGTGTAGGATGAGAACATATGGAGAATAGAAGAGGCGTCGCTCTTCCCCTGCAGTCAGTGCAGCAGTTACAGCTATCTCCAGTACTTTGTCTTCTCTGCCAGGTTAAAGCAGAGGAGAATTTGTGTTCACAGTTCTTTGTCATACAACAGGATGTCAGTGCTTCCATTTGAACACTGAGACGAGCGCGCAGATGAAAAGGTCTTGATGTGTGTGATGTGAAGACGACGGGCGAGGCTGTGATGGGAGCTGACACGCGCTGTGGGTACAGTATGTCAACGCGCTGACGTGATGACTGACACTGAACTAATGATACTGAGGTACCGCCGCAAACAAGGCGAGCTCCCACCTACGGCGCTCTGCCTGTGTGCGCGTGTCTTACTTTGCAGCCCTCGCAGCACACTCCATGGGCGCACTGAGCCTCCTCCTTCAGCGTGCAGTTATTGGCATTGCAGCAGTCATTGGCGCATTCCTGTAGGCAATCACAAACGCACACATGTCAACACAGATCAATACCGAAATACCAACAGTTACTCATACACACAATCGATCCCAATTCACCGGTAAGTGCGCACCTCTACATCAACATACTGTGCAAACAATCGTCACCGTTTTTAACAGGTCTGTAAGCACTGGCTTTATTAATCTTTACAAAACGGTTACGATTGGCTGAGCTGGGCTTGAAGCCGTGGTAAAATACACACACACAGAATATATTCTCCTGTACTCTGACACTAGAGGGTGACACGGGAGTGGATTTTCACTCCTGTCCCATCCCACTCTCATAAAAATACTCCTGTCGTATCCCAATCCCATGACAGAATGAAAAAGAAATTCCTGTCCCATCTCGTTCCTCTGTTGTAATAAAGAGGGGGAGTTGTCTTTAGGAAATGGAATGTTTTTCTGACACCTCTGACACCTTATATTTCGCAAAAGAGGTGCTTTTCAGCTGCATTTCATATTAGAATTGCATACTATTATTACAGTCCCCACTGACTTTCACCTGATGTATAGCGAAATTGACTCCCATCCCACGGGAATCCCACGGGAATGCCTAAAACCTGTCAGCCTCTATCTGACACACACCACTGACCATGGATTACTCCGTCAAACGAATTGTTTGAAAAATATCAGATTTTCTTGTTAATTTTGAGTTACTGGGTGAAGTAAGCGTGGATGAGTGGTGGAAAGAGATGGACAGGATAGAGGAGGTGGAGAAAAAAGAAGGAGACGCACTGAAATGAAAGAGAATGAACGTGAGAAGAGCTGGAGAAGTCACGAGACGAAGCTGCGGCTGTTGAGATCTGTTGTGCTGACAGCTGTACAAACACTCTCTGATGCTGACTAGAGGCAGAGAAATCATGTCAGTGACGGGGCAGAAATCTGAATTACCAGAGCCCAACCTGCAACGAGAGAAGATGCTGGAACAATATCCTCGTTTCCGGCTTCATCCAATTAAAACACACCTTTCTAGAGTCAAGCAGCCCTGTACTACCATAACTGAACAGTACTGCACAACCAATGGCTCGGCAACTATTCTGCTAAATGTTGAAGAAATTCATTGCTTGGCGGAAAAAGGGTTATATGAAATCACTATGTTTTTGTATTTTTTTGTCCCTGTATGTTTAATTTATGAGACTTTGCCAGGTATATGTAGTAACCGTTGAACATTCTTTACCTGTTCAAAGATCACCAAGATGCTGTGTGTAAACCACAGCATCTTGGGGATTCACTAATGCTTTATAGGTCAGTGGACTGTAACTATAGATGCTCAATTAGATTGTTAAAATGATTAATAAATCTGTTTTACGGTGATGCAAGAATGCAGTTGTAAACACTTGACCTTCTGGAAAGCCTTTTAGTTTGGATTTTGATTTGATTTAGTTTTATACTTACTTTATACTTAAGTCATTTGAAGAATTGTCTCGTTTGGTTTTTATTTATTTTTAGTGTTAGTTTGAGGTTTTCAGGTATTGTGAGGGAAGCCTTGATTTATGAAAGCTGCTACACAACCCTTTTTTTATTATTAAATGAAGTTATTACAACTTCAGGAACAAACTCCACGGCTCACGTAATTTAATTTCCTGTGCTGTCCTATACTGTGTCTCAGCCCTTTCTCGTCTGTTCGTCTCACTTCTCAGCACCCTCCCCTTCGATCCTCTTCTTTGCTCTTTCTCCTTTCTTTCATTATGGGAACCATGGGGGACGAGGAGTCGAAGCTCCCCGAGAAGTCTCACTCCCAGGGTTCCTCAATACTTGGAGATCCACCCTCTGTCTTCAGATTTGATTCCATTGACCTCATCCTTTTGACCCCTTTCACCCCTCTAGCTCCATCTCTTTTAATAAACTACTTCAAATCTATTTCAGTGTGGTCTTTGTTAGTGGAAGGTCCCATATTGTGCAAAGACATTTTCTTCTTGTACACCATGAACCAACACTCGAGGAAAGTTGAGTTGCATCCAGTTGCATTGTTCATTGCAATTTAGTGTTTTTGATTCAGTTATTTTTTTCACTGCTAGTTTTAGTAACTGTAATAAGGTCAAACGTTCCCATAGACAGAGTGTACTTTATGAACTAGAAAGCCAACGAGTAAATAACAGCAAAATACATCATTTTTAAGAGGTGACTTATGAGAAAGTGGTGCCCACGACACATACACAAACAAACATGACAAAATAACACACACATCAGGCACTTCTGAGTCCCAGTTCTAAGGTGACAGACGATTGTCACCTGTGAATGACAAGTCACAGTTTCAACAGGAAGAAGAAGAGAAGTGACTTTGCCAATACTCTCGTGTCACACTGTGTACGCAAAGACAATATTTCCTGTTGCCTTACTGCCCTTTGTAGAACCATGGATAGACTAAAAGCAAATGTAGGAGTTGACTAAATAAAGAGAAAAAAGCCAATTATACAGTCAAGGAAGACTGGTAAAGTAAGTTGGTAAAGTATGGTATAGTATATGAAAGTAAGGACAGAACAGAGCTGTTCGTTCATGAAGGACAAGACTGAGTCGATGCGACTGTGAACTGTAAAAGTGAAACGTCTGCTCAGAGCTGTCTTATTAGATTTGTTTAGTTGGTTGGTTATAGAAGGTCTGGGTCTGAATGGATTCCTTCCTTCCCTCCTGCTTTAAATTTGCAGTGAACGGGGTGTGGAAATCCACAACTACATGTTTGTCATGTGTTTCGAACATGTGTCTCTGGAAGTGAAAATTACAAGGTAAGATCATTAAGCAGCATTCTGTAGCTCATCTCATTTGCAATGCTAAGAGCAGGTGGCTTGTCAGCAGCCTGAGCTTGACTGTCAGCTCTGTTCTGAGTGGGAGTCATAACAAACAGCCCCGTCAGCGGCGCTGCTGCTGTCAGCTACCAATTTGTTTCCACTGTTTTCAATTTGCTTTGCTGCTCGAACCACAGAAGGTTTACTTAACCTCTGGGTTTACTGAGTGCAAACATTTGTTCCTGATTTCAGCAAACTTCCTAAGATAACTAATATTTATTTAGTATTAAACTGCATAAGAAAATGCTTAAAGCATTTTGTGGCTTTGTTCTAACACTGTTTCTGCTTTAACTTTTCTCAAAATTGTCACACTGTGTGGTATTTGCAGAGCAGACCCAGTAAATGTCTCTGCAAATGAATACCTTCATTCCATATGGAAATGAATGGAACTAAAAAGTCCTCTGGAACTCTGACAAAGCCCCCCCCCCAAAAAAAAAAAACACATTTCAACATCTCTGATGCCACAGCATGCTTTGGGAAATGGTTTGCGGCCTATTTAAGTACATTAATTCAGAGTAAATAGGCAGAAACACTGTCATGGTCCTTGGAAATGAACTCATTTGCATTTGAAGTGGCAGTGTTCAATCAACAAATATGCTCACATCAGGTTCCCCACAGTCACACTCTTCTCCATCCTCCACGAAGCCGTTGCCACACTTCTTGCCCCCCACCAGGTCCTTCATGTTGGGCATGTTGTAAAGACACATGCCCCCTCCCTTCTGGAAGTAGCTGTCCAAGTCCCGCTTGCTGCAGCGACTGAAGACCCGGGGAAATGGATGCCTGGGAGGAGACATTTTCACTCAGTTTACAACCACAACAATGTTCAGCTATTATTACAAATATGCCAATATTCTGAATTTGCCAGCTGACATGTTAACAGCATATTCCATTTGAATATTCCAAATTAGGCCTTTTTCTGAATGGAGCATTTTGTGATTAAGAGGTTGATATTCCCAAATCATTCCAGTTTTAAGAGGATTCTTTGGACATGTATACAGCTGGGGTAGAGACAAAGATCCTCTCTCATGGAGATGCATGCCTGAAAGAAAAGAGCCCATATTTCTGGTTGGAAGGAGAAACACACCTATTTTTAAATATTGTGAAAGACTTGGATATCTCTGGGTTTTTGGATGCAAGTATCATTTCAAGACGGTGGCTGAAGCAATGAAAGGGGAAGGCTGTGTTCAAATGGTTGAACAAGTTTAAAACTTTGAAAAAATCCTACTTTGAATCACAGTATTCACAGCTGCATGCAAACAGGAATACAGGTGGATCATTTATTTTCATTAGCCGTGTAAAAGGCTTATTAGTAATATAGTCTTTTTCGGAATAAGGTTGAAAACTGGAATATTCATCAGTCATTTTCACTCCATTTTAGAGAAACAAAAATATTCTCAACAGCTCCTTGTGTTTTTTTTTTTTTTTGTTGAAGCTAAAGTTGTAAAGTACAACACGAGTGCAAGTAAATTTAAACATTAAAAATCTACGAGTCCGGAACGTTGTGTTTTTATATGAGTGAAATCAAAAGGGAGCGAGACTTCCTCAAAGAGCAGTTGTTTTTGTCAGCCACATTAATATGGAATTCATTTTTTTTTCATGCATATTATTCATATATCAAGCTGTTATCCACATCACTTGAGTGTGTGAGCAGGTTTGCGCTGGATCCTGACGCAGTGCCTGAGGCTCACCCGGTGGCAGCAGCCATCACGCAGCCTCCCTGCTCAGCGGTGGCCTCCACACAGCAGCCGTCGTGGTCGTGGCTCATACCGAAGTTGTGGCCAATCTCGTGGGCCATGGTGGCCGCGGCGCCGATGGACAGCTCCGAGTGGTCCTGTGGACAAAGCAGTAGGACTCAGATCATTGAAAAAACAATTCGAATGTGAAAACTGATGGAAATATCCGGATAACACTGCCACGGTCTTTCATGCGAGAGCTGTTCAGGGGAGCACTAGGGATTCTGGGACAAAAATAAGCACTGGATCCCTACATTTTTAAAATATCCACATTTTCTAAACTTATGTGATCACTCCTCTTTGCCCTTCTGTCTGTCTGTCAGCAGGTTTATGCAAAAACTACTGCACTGACAGCTATATACCCCTTTTCCTCCTAATGTTTCAACTGTTTGTAACCAACGTAAATATGATTCTTTCTGGTCATGCAGTAAACCTTGTGCACATTGAAAGAACATCTGTCATTGTTACTCAGGGGCCTTTGGGAAGTATTTGGAACCTGATCTGCTCAAGGCTATCCTTGGAGCAACTGACTCCTTATTCTCTGCAAATAAGCGCGAAAAAATTACATAAACCAATCCATTGTTTCAAATGGCAATCGCAGAAAAGAAAAGTGAATCGTGCATCTATGGAACATGATTTCTGGTGAAGTGAAATGAAAAACAGACTGAGGTTCTATAATGAAGACAGTGATGTTTTGCGATCCTGGTCTGTACTGACATTTATTCAAGGTAAGGACTAATGGGATGTGTAGCTATGTGGTCCCTCTTTTCCTTTTCACTATGTATGTTACCTTTTGTACTCTTCAAAGAAACAATGCTTCGTATTGAATTGTACCATGATTGTGGCCAATGAAAGTTCTTTTAAAACAGATCAAGGCCAACATAGGAAACTCACGGAAAAAATCAAACGAAAACAATATAGAAAGTTGAAATTGAGTATCAAAGACTGTGATGTCCATGACTGTCCTTTCAAATCATCGAGGTCTTTCTGAAACATGATTTTAACTCATTCAAAGCCAGGGTATTTTAAAAAGAGAGAGGTCTAGAAGATTTACAGGTTTTCCCCCATATTTTTCATTTTTCAGTCGCATGTTCGTTCCATAATATATATATTTTCTGGACTATTTCTACCCATTCTGGGACTTTTTGAGTATTTTTTTTTTAAATGTTCCCCAAATCGACAGAAAAATTGAGGCTGATGCTAAAGTGCATCAATAACTCTGATTTCTAAAGGCCTTTTTTTTGTGCAAAACACCCAGTTACCTAGTTTAAACTCAGCCGTATGTGCTGCTAGCAGCTAGCTGAAGCTAAAGCTTATGCTGTGGGCAGTACGCTTGAATCGGTTTGTTTCAATTTGCTTTTACAAAGTCGTGAGAAATTGCTACAGCTTTGATGCGTACAACAAACAAATACAACAAATCAGAGAATTTTAGCTTAAAAGGCGGTGTGTTAAGCTGGTTGCTACAGCTCGCTTAGCACACTGCCCCCCTTGTGGTAAAGAAACACAAAAAAAACTCAAAAAATCCTCAACTGATGCAGCTTTAAAAGTCGTTTGAAGCTTTTCCTGTTATAATGGCAACAGTCTCTGGTATCATTGTAACCTCTGCTTGAAGTATGTACTTCTACTTTCCAGAAAGTAGAACCTGTGTTGTCATAAATAATCTACAGATGAAGGCGGTCGTGGCTCAGGAGGTAGAGATCCCTGGCTCCTGTCCACATGTCAAAGTGTCCTTGGCCAAGACACTGACCCACTTTGCTCCCAGTGGCTGATCCACTGACGGGTGACTGTGACACTTTGTTTTGGGTGCCATTAAGGAGCGCTATATTAATTAATGCAGTCCATTTACTGCGAGCCATTTTCACTGGAACGTGTTGTAATGACCTAAGTGTTTGGGTGGGAAAAAAAAAAAAAAAAAAAAGTACTTCAAAACCTCAGCACATAAAACCAAAACCATCCAAGTGAGAAATATATGTGTCTGAGGGGTAAAGAGACCTTTACAGTGTGGTTTGAGATGACCAAAGAGGATGCAATCCAAGGCCTATTATGACTGCACGCACAGTCGTGAATCTCGTCTTCCACATTACAGGGCTCCCTCAACACTGCCTCAATAACATTCAGTCCAGTAGATGGATAGATAATGAGTGCATTTACACCTGAACTGAAATGTTTCTCCTAGTGCTGACCGATAAATTGTATTTTCATTGTCATCATGATAAGGAAATGTGCGATGAATTCACATTTACACCAAAAGTCCTCGTCTCAGAGTTTTGTGACTCCTTAGGACAAAAACAAACAAATGCCACAGAAAAATAATAGGAGCCAAAAGGATCATGGTGAGCATAATTTATATTATTTCAATATTTAAGCCGTTTCCCAGATCTTTCTTACTTCAAGAGATTTTTGTTGAGGGAGCAACAGAACTAAACTTGAGTTTGTAATAGTTATAATGTTATATTTAAATGAACGTTCTGTTTAGTTATTTTAGAAGTTGGTTAATCATGAGAATAGTGTTCCATAAAAGCAGGTTTGAAATTATTTATTTATTTGGCATTCAACGTTTGGGGCCTATGTTAACGGTGTACCTATTAAAGCACAAAGACAAAGGACCTCTATAGCGAAGACGCAAGTCATCGTCATCACTGATTTTCCTCATATTGTGCAGGCCTAGTTTTTCCTGATACAAATTATATGTTAGAATTCTATTATAAGACCTGGTGAAAATGTGTTTTAAAGGTAGAAATGTCCTACGGTGAAGAACGTTAATCATAGTTGGGTTCAAAACATCCTTAACATTATTTCTGCCTGCAGCTATAAAGTATCCACTATATAGTACTATTCGGGTTGTGAAAGTGTACAGCCCTGGACTGAATGGATGTGGCCACAGAGATCGATAGCTTTTCCAAGCTTGATTAGCTTCTAATAGACTGTTAGCTCTCCTGTGGACAGAGGTGGCCAGCTGAATCCAAATGACCCGTGGTTGACCGAGCAGTGGAGTCACCGCTCATTTCCACACAGCCAACACACTCAAAAACCCACATTCTGCGGTTCAACCCTCACAGCACTAAACGGCATTTCAAGGATTTCACTGCAGAACATCACGGCGACAGTTAACACATCCCTATTTTATACCGTATGCATAATTCAGAAGCAGAGCACAGAGTGAATGACAGCTTTCAGCGGATCAAAGAGAAGCTAAGTACATGTGAATATTGCCGTGTGTGTTGTGCAGCTCTATCACTGCGAGTTTCACTTCTTTACCTTTGGAACTAGGACACTGTAGCTGTTCTTCACTTCTTCAGGAGTTTAGCTTCCACTTCACATCACTTAACTACCAAACATTATGCACTGGGGATTAAAAAGTGCATTTCTGGACCCATTTTACTTTTGTAGACATCTTCAAGGCTTTGCCCTGTAAACATTTTCCCCGCTATGTCATTTTTGGCTACACTATAGCCTTGTGACCCTTGGATTAGCTGTGTCATTTACTTCAACTCAGACTGAAATACAGACAGGTGACAAATTCAGGGTGAAAACTAAGGGGGAACCAGGAGGAACCGGCTGCTCTTAATGAGACATGAGCTCCTCTGAAAACATGACATTTTGGGGAGTCTCTAAAATAGTGACAATATACTGTTTCGTCCACGCATTTCTGTTGTTTTGCATCTTCATTATCACGGATCATGCGTAACATTAGCCTATTACTGATCCGTGATTCACGAATGAGTCTGATTAATATACACGATGAAAAGCTTTATAGATGTTTCCGATGAAAAAATTAAGGAATGAAAACAAAATAGTGATTTTTAAGTACAAATATGATGTGGAATTACTCATAGTACAACTTCTCCCCCACTACATTTGTCTTTGACACATATTCACATGATCATTTTTCATCCCCTTCATGTCCAGTGAAAACCACGTATCTCCAAACGTGTTGACTTTGAATGTTTATTATATGTTGAAGGATTAAGTTTTCCTTTAAGGGTTGAGAAAATCCTAAACTAACTAAACTCTTAAAAAAAAACCCTCTTGGATTTGATAGGAAATGCATTGTTACAAAGCTAAATACAGGCCTGTTTTTCTGAGCTCATGAAAAGTTGACCGTTTAGAGATATGTGGTTCTCGCAGGATGGCTTCAAACATATGATGATGTTACAGACTACGATGCATTACTGCAGATGAAACTACCAACAGCAGATAAAGTAGTTCAAATGAGCTCAATCTTAAATATAGCAGTAAAATGAACATAAAAACATGACATATAATAGTTACTTTTATTTAAGTTCATTTTTCTGATAATACTTACATACTTTCACTTAAGAATGGATTTGAAAAGACTTCTTCCACTACTACTATGACACATGTGAAACCCTTTTCGTCTGAACCTAATGCTATACGGGGAAGTGATAACCAGCAAGAAGTTTTCCTTTTGGAGGTTCCTCAGAAATGCTGACAATAAAAAAAAAAAAGATTCAGATTCAAGCTGGCAGAGAAGATTGATGGGGAAAAAGGGACAGAGTATTTGTGAGTGAAAAGAAAACAGAGCCGGGAGAAGAAATAATAGAAGATGGAAAAGAAACGCGGATTCCCACGTACCACATTGATGCCTCCGGAGTTTTCCAGGCTGCACATCCCCTCCAGCGGTGCCATCCCAATAGTTGTCCCCTTGAAAATCACACCACTGCGACACAGAAACACACACAACGAAAAATCACTTAACCTTAATCTCCACTGTGTGCACTTTGTGCCTCCACGGTTGATGCACATTGATTGCGGATGCGGTGCACATGAACAGACAAGACAGGCCTGCGAGATGTGAGAGAGGGGGCGTGCGTCGAGCCTCAATACTCCATGTGGTCTCCTGGCAGCTGTCACGTTAGCATCCAAAAACAAAATCAAGGCCTGTCTGATGAATCAAAACAAAATAAGCCCTTTGGTAGCAGCACAACTAATTACGGAGCAACAGGGGCCACCAATTAGCTGCTTACAAATAAATGTGTGTGTGTTGATGTGCGTGTGTGCCTTGGGAGTCAAGCTGTGACGCTATTACAGTCTTTCAGCCCAATTATGACTAAAGTGTGATCTTTTGCTTAATAAAATCCCCGTTTAACTAATCATTTGTCAATTTGTACGCTTACAGTCTGAAATGGTTTGCCCAAAGGCAGGGAGTGTTTCTGTCACTGGGAGAATCGCGGCGGCTCATCAGGGGAGTGGAGGTGGGAGGATGTGGAGTTAATCAGCGTTCTTATTATTTAAAGTCCAATGATGATTATGAGCATTCACAACAGGAGGGAAGAGGCTCCGAACAACAAGCCACGCGGATCGTTTCACTGATTGGCTTCTCCTGAGAGGAATATTGAAGGCAGAAATGAAAAATCAATACTTTGTTTTGTGCATCGTTGTTGTTTTCTTGAGACACATTCAACCAGAACTTGTCAGGAAAGTGAGAACAGACACCTTTGCAGTTTCAGACGGACGGTGTGCTTAATGTCGCGTGATCAATTAAGACACACAGCTGTTCATTTCCCCAGGTGTTTTTGTCGTCTGTGTTCTATGGACCAATGGACTGTTTGGATGCACTGAGCTGTTTCGGCAAATAATTCCTGAAGTGTCTCGTTGGCTCTCGGTGAGTCAACATCTAAAGCAGGCTTAGTGCAAGCAAACATCTGGAGCAGAGGAGAGAATGTCTTAAGGTATTTCAAATCCAAGGCCGCACATGTGCAAAAACATTTGCAGATGGAGAAAGCTACTGTAATCTGCACGGCAAAGAAGAGAAAACCTTTGGAGGTGCTTTCTTTCTTCAGAATTTTTGTTTCACTAAAGAGTTCATGGTTAATGGCGCCAGTGAGCTCTTGCTCGCCCTTTTTGTTCATGAAGACGACAACCCCCCCCCAAAAAAACACAAAAAGCTACCTTTCTGAATGGACATTAGCTGTAAGCGATAATGCAATGTTCCCAGACAAAAGGAGCATATTTACAGCCGCTTTTCACTGATGCTGAGATACTTTACAGTCATTCTGGAGATCAGATTTCATCAATAGCCATTTTACCCCTGCCCATCCCATCTCTGACAACAAGCGTGCTAACTATCTATAGCTGGATATAATTTGTAGCATTTTAAAATATGAATGAGGATAGCGATAGTGAGTTACTTGCTATGTTTAAATTTCTAGTATCGATTCTTTTCCTGCTGTGAACACATCCCCTCCAGGTTTTAATGGTCTGCTCATGCTGATATTTACATAACAACAGTGTTGCATTCATTTACACTTCCTTCGACCAATTTCCTGGAGCTTTATTTAATATATTGCCCAGCATTTGAGTGTGAAATTATTAACAGGTGATTCACTGGCTGCTGCGATCGTCAGCTAGACAGTACAGTTATGCCTGAGTGAGTCTAATACTTACGTGAGCAGCTGGGCGTTGTCGTGTTTCTTGCGTGATTTCAGCTTCTGTCTCCACTGCAGGAAGGACCAGAGGGTAGCGTTCGGCTCCTCTGTGACGATACACTGATCTCTGTCTGTCCACACTTCCAGTCCAATCAGAGGTACGCGGATGTTTAGAGCCCTGTAGAACTAAACACACACATAAACATGTGTACAAGCACAAAGGACCGTCCACAGTTTGGCCATAAGCTTGTATAACACATTCTGCTCACACAAGGCAATTTACCCACTGAGGGGCAGTTGAAGGACACTATGGATTAAATCTTGGAGGGACCCCATACCACTGTAAGTATTTGTCTACATTTTTCAATCACTAATCATTTATTTGGAACATAAAGCCGACAAATACCAGAGTAGATTAGTAATGGATAACATCAAGATATGTGATGAAAGTCCAACAATATCTATTAGCTTGTTGAATTTAGCTGTTTGCTCTCTGGAGAAGCCATCAGCCTTACCTTATCCACGTAATTGGCAATTTCCATTATCCTCGTCTTGGTTTTCTCGTAGTCTTTATTCTGCCGTTTAAACTGCGTGACAGGGGAAACGGGGCAGGATTAGCAGCATGAATGAGGCTCAGAGACATAAAATGTTAGGGAGCATCCCTTTAAAGTTTCCCGCCAAGCCTAATGATACATAAAAACAGCACATAACCCAACAGGTTCTGCTTTGTCCATTCTGCGCCAGTCCATCACTGCAATTATGCCAATTACAAAACACTGTTCTTATTGGCCACCATGTGCTGTTACCATGGCTTAAATGTAGCTGACAGTCTAAAAGACTGTTATGTCGATATAGCATCTCATCCCTGCAGCTTAGAGTCTATTCAAAAGCACTCTCATCTTTAGATTCCTCCTAAACACGCTCCGTCATTAGCCACACAAACCCTCCACTTGCTTCCGACTGTCAGAGCTCTGAGTATGAAAAGGCTCCATTAGCTCGGATGAGATAATTGTTTAAGATGTGGCTTCTGTTTCCGTCCTCGTGCCAACTGATGGCTGACTGACGTCAGTAGAGAAACGTGTACACAGAAGTAGCGGGGGAGATGGATTGTGGTCTTACCAGCGTGTTGTCAGCCACTATGTACAGCTCCATGTACTTGGTGGTCCCCCACGTGTTCCTTTTCACCTGATATTAAAGACAAGAAGGAACAAGGTCACGCATGGAGTAGTATTATTAAAGTATCATTAAATAGTGGTTAAGTGTATCTTATCTCACTATTTTAGTATTGCCCTCTAAAACAGGAATGATTCATCAAAATCTTTAAAGGCAAAAATGAACATAAAGTAGTTCTTTTCCTTTTCTCTTTGGTTCATCCTGGTTATTTTGGATTAGTGTGTTTCCTACAACATATTCCCGTGTAGTACCTGTTTCACAATAAAAGCCTTGTTAAGAAATGAAGGAGGTCTGTTGACTGAAACACGCATTTGAAAAGGTTACGCGAAATGCTGTTTGTATTAACAAAACAGCTTTACTAAACATTGGATTTTTGGGCACCATTTTGTTCATTCTAAAGCTAGGTGTAGGAAAATGTACAGGGTTTCAGACACTCGCTCAGTCAATATATGTACAGAACTTCATTAATGTTGATGCATCTGTAGGTGAGTTTCAGAGGTCACTCGCGCACAAAAACACACTCACAGAGACGGACATGGGGGAAAACAATACCCTGTTCATTTGTGTGCAGGATAACGATTAAATAATGGGTTGGAAACCACGGTTCTAAAGTATGAAGATCTTAACTAAAATGAAAATAATAAAGAAAGGATAATTATGTCAACTGTAAAAGTGCAGAATAATAATACTGATAAATGAGATGAACACATCTTAGCATGAGATTGTAAAAACAAAACATTGAAAATGTAACCCCAGTTCTATGAGTACGTGCACCATAATATCCCTCTCTACGTCGACACGCTGACGTTCGAGTTGCTCTTCTGTTTTTACTTACATATAGGGCTAATGCGCAGAGCTGATCGAACGCAGTCGACCAAAGTGTTTTTTTTGTACTGATGTCTTTCTGACCTTTTTCTTACTCCGCATCCTTTTCCCACGGTGACGTTACTTTAGTTCCTATTGAAATGCTAGCAGGCTGAGCACACTTTGTGACTGAAGCTCCTGCCATCTGTGACCTGACAGTGAACCCTGTTTCAGAGTCACTCAGATCTTTCCCTGCTGCCATCTTGATCCACAATCAGAGTCAGCTGGGCCTGCTCAGCATTTTTATGTGTGTGCCGCACTGCATGATGGGATGTTAACTGCTCAGCCGTACCATGTGTGGAAGCATCTGCATTGGTTATGTTTCTGCGCCGATTACTCTTTTTGTTTTTCTTTCATTTGTCACCTGTTTGTAATTAAAGCACTTCACGGCCTGATCATCCTCGAGGCCATGTAATCCTCCTCCACCCTCCTACTATTTATGGAAGAAATAATTCACAACAAATTGTACATCACACAAACAACTCAGCTCCAAGGTGTTAAATTGTTTCTGTCTGAACCAAGATGAACTGCTTACAAAGATGTGCAGGTACTGTTTATCGTCCAGCGACTAAAAAAAAAAAAAAAAAGAACACTATCACTATCTATTTCACGGGAACCACACAGGTTAAAGGTGTCTCCAGACATGTTATTAGACATAAAATAACTTTGAATTGAAGACAAATGTGTCTGACATGGCTTTAACATCAGAGTTCCCAGACAGAAATCTGTATTTGTAGACACAGAGATGCTTCTAAATAATTAAACTGTATAATCAAAAATAATACATTATATCGTATATGTCTTAAAAATATAGTTACACGGTAAACTACAAGATCAATACTAAAAATCAATAAATATTCAGAATTCTATAAAGTACATGATCAAACACTGGCCATTCAGAACAGTAAACAATCATGGCCATCCACAGTGACACAGATCGATGCTTATGCTCGGCCTGTGGTATATTTGTGCTCTGGAGCACCTGCCTGAGGGGAGGAAATAATTTTTCTTGCCTGAGGGAAGATGTTTTCCCTCATATATGGTCTGCACATGTGGAGGTTGTTTGACTCCCATGATCCTCCTGGACCTCTATGTGAAGCTGCTGACCTGGACCTTTAACAGCACTGACAGGCTGCAATTCCAGAGGGCAGAATGCTCTTTATTACAGTGCATCAGGAGAGAAGCAGGACTTTTTCCAGGATCTCACACTATGAACTTGAAACCTGAGCGAAAAAAGCGCAATCTCTGTTGGATACATGAGTACACTTTTCCTACTTGTTGAACTTCATGTTTACTGGTGAGAGGTCACCTTTAAACCTGGAGTTGAACATCAAGTCCTCAGTTTTTCAGTTTTCTTAGTTCTTATTTGCTTATAAGGCGGGCTGACGTGAACGCCTCAAACCTCTACTGTCAGTTACCGTTAATATCAACTGGTAATTGATGTTCAAATCAGAATGTTTTGTTTGTTTGCATTAGCACCAAAATCCCTAATAGACCATGAAATAAGAAGCGGTTATCCAACAATATTCATTATGCATCAACATTCATCATTATTATTTATACTCAAACAAGGACATTTAATATTAGTGATAATTTTGTGCATCGCGGCTCTCATCTGAATTTACCAGCACTGGGACAGAGACCATGTGACAGGAGTACAAGTTACAAATACACTCTATTTGTAATTTAGCCACCATCATATTTTCCTGACATTTCATCACAACTGATATCACGGCCACGGTTTTCCTTTAAGAACAAGTGAAACTAAACTGCTTGAACAATGGTTGAAAATTCAGCCAGTTATGATTGTTTTAATTGTGGACAGACATCCTGCCTCTGTAGACATGCATGCATTAACAGGCCTGTTTTCCCCTCTCAGAAATATATGACGTCTCACTCCAGTGAACAGCTATGATTAATGCGTAATCTAGGTGTATATGGTGTTTCAACGGGCGCAGCAAAGGGCAGCAGGTGGATTAACTGCAATTGGTGATGTAGAGACTCAGGAAGTGGCCAAAAGCAGGTGCATCCTCCATTCAGCCAGAACATTTTTGTCTCTTTTTAGGTGGCAGGAGTGAAAATTAGTCATCTGTGGCATTTGTAATGTAGTGTGTGGTTTCAGAAAGATGAAGACAGTTGGGAAAATAATTAGATACTAAATAAAATGTAGGCTCTATAGGATTTTTTTTCTTCCGTTTTTTCCCAAATGATTTTTCTATTGTCTCATGTGGCTTCCAAAATAGTGCATAAAGCCCCCAGACCTCCGAGGTTTGGATACAGGGTTGTGTTGTTTTCCAGGTCTGGAGTCCAGTTGCTGTAGCTAGTTCTCTGTGACAAGAACGTTGATTTTCCTGGGCATCATGTCAGTTGCTGCTCTCATACAGAACCGTCATTTCTTCAGAGTTCTGAGTCCGTTATTTCCCTGTAGCGCTATTTTGTTTCCTTTAGCCTCTGGTTTAATTCCCCTTGTACTAACCACAGCTCAGTTTTTGAACGTCTTTCCTGTGAATAAACGTCCTTTGTTATTTTTAGATTGTTTTGTTTGGGAACACTTTAATGGTCTTCTTTGAATAATGTAATCAGTGTTGGCCTGTGACCCTAATCCTGAGGTAATATTCAGGTCTGACATCCTCTGAAAACAGGCAACCTACGTGCATAGAAAAAAGTCTTCTAGGGTTTCTCTACTCTCATCTGACCAGATATTCAGCCTTAATTAGAGGTCGACCGATAGTGGATTGTTAAAGGCTGATAGGCAAATGAGGATATTTTCAAATTCTGTGGGCAGAAAGGACAAGGCTCAAGCATAACATTTATACTAGTCTTGCATCTCCACACTTGATTCATGCTGCGCCATCACTAGAGGTAGGTCTGGCTCCATTCACTATCACCCTGGAATAGGGGTAAAAACTCTCTAGGTTGTTTGGCTAGTTCTTTAAATGAATCACACTCATCTTGAGCTCAGGACGGAGCGACGGTGCCTTCGCAAAATACTTTTGGGAGAGAAGATTTTTGGTGGAACGTGTCCGCATGAGTGGTATTAAAATGGCTGAATCCCTACAAAAGAAAACGATAAAAAGACTTATATCTTTGTCAAAGCTTGCCAGTTTCAGCGCGTAGTTGCATCTCAGAGGTCGTTGTTCTTTGACGTAGTGAGGGTGAAGGCAGGAGAATGCCAATCTTGCCACTGGGCGACTGAAACAGTTATCCTTGTTTTATTATATGGTATTAAAAGCAGGCTCTGGCCAGGAAGGTCTGCTGCCTCACATATGCAGTTGAGGCTTAGCTTGTATTTCCTCCATTGAATCTTTAACAAAAGCATTAGCTTCCCAGAGTATAATGAATAATTGTTAAAGAATAATGAGTGCTTTCCGGACGTACTGCAGGATGGATGGCTTTGTTTTCCAGCCTGGCCAAAGTGTGGGTGGTTGTGTAGCAGGTGGAGAGAACCTTGATCGGAAGTAACAGTAAATTAAGTGTCCAAATGATGCAATCGTGCACATCCAGCTTTACAAACCCGTGTAACACTAACCTACTGTCCTCAATTGTAATGTTATAAAGTAGCAGCTGAGCTAAACACAAATCCACTGAATTTGTTCAGTTTCAAGTTTTTCTGATATCTGAGAAAAAGCATTTCAATGAACGTGTTAAGGAAATGTAACTGATCTACCAATTGAGGCACAATAAATACTTTGTCATGTGTTGTTTCGTATCTTGACAGTATCCACAACCGCAGCAAATCTTGCGTTTCTGGACCATATTGTCTCAAGAACAGATGCGATGTCACAAATCCTGCTGGTAGATTCACACTTTCTTTTGCCTGACGGCGTTTTCCCAGAGTTATGAAGAGCTATAATATAATATGCAAAAAGATACTGAAAAAACACAGATTTAATGGCGTGTGCGGTAACGATATGCAGATGCATAAAAAGCTTTAATCATAAACACGATGAAGGAATCGAAATGAAGTTCAACACAGAATACAAAAGTTTACTACTTCAGTTGAGTTTTCTTGTTTTAAACGTGCACTCCAAGAATCAAAAGGAGGAACAAACACTGGAAGTCAAGTAGGAGCTTTTAATTTCATTAATTTAATCTTTCAAGTAAATCCTGTGTTCATTTTTTTTTTTTTTTTTTCCCTAAACCTAATTTTCCGTTTTAGTTGCTTTAGAAAAAAAACAGTGAAGGAGGAGATAAAATGAACAGCAGAACAAAATGTCTGATCTGCAGTACGCGTTCCTTGTCGGACTTTTCTCATTCTGATTTTGTTACCATCCTGGTTTATTTGACCTAAAAGACCAAGCCTTTAACTTCACAGTGTGAAAGTGGCACCTAAACCGATAAAACCATAATATGTGTGAGTATGCTGCTGTGTGTACTAATCTTTATCACTCCTTACATCCCTCCATCGCTGGGGTCCCACCTTCCTAATACTCGATTACAGCCATTAGAGAAAAACTGTGTTGTAATTAAAAGTCATCGATTTAAGTGCTGCCGTGGCCCAGTCTGGACTTAACACTGAGGCTGGCCATTGGCGGGGATATCTGCGGCGCTGTGACGGCAGCCAGTCGAGCTCAGCGTGCGCACGCATCCACACTAATGCGTTCACATTATTTGTTTGAGAGGCAAATAGTGGCAAAAGGCTTGGGGACTCAGTCGGGTCTGCTGTGGCTGGCATTTCTGCATAACGACTCAGGATTAATGGGTGGGAGTGGAGGGAATTGGGAGAGCTGAGGGGTATGATGCAGCAGGGAGGGAAAATAACAAAATATAGGGAAGGATTGTGCCCTGATAGAGAGCTTTAGCATGCAATGAGGAGAGAAAGATGAGGAGAGTTTAAAGTGATTGAGAACATAAACTGGAGACTAAAATATGGGAATAAAAATGAGGAAACCAGAGAATGTTTCTTTGTCTAGACAGAGGAAGGAACCCCCCCACCCCCCCCGAGAACCTTATTTATCATCCATAACTGCAGCTCTGAGAACGAGACTTGTTTTTAGCCCTTCCTCTGTGTGAAGTCACAGGGACTAGACTCATATCTGTGACATAAACCGAGCTCGAGAACTGAGTCGAAGCTGTAATTTCCTCCATTTCCTAGAGGTGCAGGTGTGATTTTATGCCCTAAAATGGCAGCGAGAGCGTCTCAAGCTTGGATTTGCATTTGACAAAGACCATTTCCTCTGCAGAACCACATGTGCTTGTGTGACGGGTGATTTTATTTAGCAAAAAAAAAAAAAATCAAACCTCAAGATAATTATGAATCAGTCCATCAGAGGTAGTAAATGGTGTGTTGGGATCAGTGAGCTTAGGGGTATGCCGGCGTGGAGGTGGGACCGACTCCATCCACTTAAAGTTAAGCGTAATATGTTATGGATTTTGTGTAGTACACTATTTTTTTTCTTTTATGAAAGCAGCATGGGAAGTAAAGTGTGTGTGTGTAGGAACCACAGTCATTAAAAAAAAATCTGCTGCTTGGGTTCAATAACTAAACAGTGAACTTACTTTCACTTTCAGAGGAACAGTCAGTTATTTGTGTTTTCTGTCATCATTAAGACTCTATATGCGATGGTTCTAACTTCACCACAGGGTGCGTTATTACAAAATAACCGAGCAAAATGGATGTCTTTATCTGTATGCATTATATTTCTGACCGTTACGATAATCAGAAGTCCCAAATATTAAACTAAAAAATGTGATGTAAGTGTAAATAATCACATAACAGGAGTGACAAGGTCAAATTTTTTTTTATCATGTTTATCTGACGAGTAAAAGTAAACGGAAACTCAGGGATTTCATGTCAGACGCAGAGTTGGGTAAACACGTTCGTGCTTTTATTTCTAGCAGAGTCGACTTGAGACTTTTGACAGAGCTTCATGAAAAGACTTGCTTCACATTATTCAAAATGCAGCCGCTAAAGCTGCAGTAAGTAATCATTTATTACAAAATGTGGGGCAATGTATTACACATTGTGTTCAGAGCAAACAATGAAGTGAAATTGTTGTTGAAATTGTTGAGTTATTACATAATGATTTGTATAGGGCATTGTTAAACCTCCAGTTAAACCTTTTTGTTAAACCAGAAATATTGAAATAATGAAAATGGTGAACGTTATCATGTAGGTGACGCATTTAGCAAAATAAAATGCACCAGTTTAAAAACCAGCAAAAAATAAATGAATGTAGGTTTGAAAAGGCCTTACTCTGTTGTGACTGAGAACTGTTCTGTGTGTGTGTGTGTGTGTGTGTGTGTGTGTGTGTGTGCGTGTGTGTCATCTGCGGAGGAAATGAGTCATGCCATGTGACACATGTGGCTGCCACATCTGTATAACATAGACAGAA
>JAPQRN010000011.1:6213150-6244014 GCA_037367275.1 Coranthus polyacanthus
GTGTGTGTCATCTGCGGAGGAAATGAGTCATGCCATGTGACACATGTGGCTGCCACATCTGTATAACATAGACAGAAATATGAGCAGTGCAGCCACATTAATACGTGGTGCGATATGACATGATACCGTTCATCTGGTTTAATAAATGGGACTCTTCTGGAAACATGTCCGAGGGTCACAGAAAAGATTTGGTCTATACTGCAACCAGCCATCAGGGGGCGACCCGTATATTTTGGCTTCGCTTTCAAGGACTTGTGCCATGTATTTTTTTTATACAGTACATTAACATATAGCTGATGTGATACACATCCCTGCCAACTGTTGCCCATCGTTCCACAGATCTACAGTAATGTAGACGGGAAAGAGGAAAAAAAAAAAAAAACTACTACCAACGATGCAGGTTTTTAAAGCTTCCAAAAACGGTTTGTAAATGTTACAGACGAAGCAAATGCACTAAAATGTTTTAGTATCATGTGTTCTGGTGAATAAATCAGACTCTACACAGAACTTTTGTTCATCTACAAACAAAACTCAGCAGCGTGCCTTTGAGCTGGTCCTCAGAAAAGTTCATGACGCTGCAGCTATGGAGGTTTTATCCTTAGCGTGTTTTGCGTAGGTTTTCGGTTTTGTTTAATCTGCGTTTTGGTTGTTATGAACGTCCACAAATGTGGTTCGCAGCTGCAGACGTTGTTTGTTTTAATTGTGAATCCAGTTTGATCCGGTCTTGTTTACGTGTAAGGCACAGTATTTACGCCTCAAGTTGTGTATTTTTACCTAGAAGTTTGGACAGGAGCTTGTTTGGAAGCTCTGCTCCCTCATGGGCTCGAAGAACTACATACATACACTAGACCATCCAAACAGCTACACATGAAGCCCGTTGTTTACTGGAGACTTGATTTGATCCAACAGCTTTTATAGTTGAAGCTAACATTAAACTTAAAAATGTTATTTAACAACGTCATGCCCTAAATAAATGTAGAGAACGTAGCACCAGCCTTTTATTGAACTGGAGACCAGACTAATAAAAGTCTAAGGTGGGTTAACAACCCCCTCAAGGCAAAGCGAGGCAGGTTTCATTACAGGTTTTACAAACTGACATCCCTGAAGACGTTCAATCGTACAGTCCTCCCACACTAAACCAGCAGACATGTGTGCTCAGGTGTCTGGCTCGCCAGGACTCAGAACTAGAGAAACATAGTTATCACTGGAAGCTTGAAATTCCTTTGCGTTCAAGTCTTTCTCGTCCTGTATTGCCGTAGCAGTAATTATTTTTTCAGATGTGAAGGCAAAAGTGAAATATTGGGAAATAGACTGGTTTATCTTTGGATGCAGAGAAGGAACATTGTTATTGATCTTTAAATGTTTGTCTGTGCCAACAAGTGTATTTCCCAAAATGCGATACTGCTAAAATGTAAATCTTCACAAATCAGTCTCCTCCTGCAACAAAAGCCCGTCCTAATACCTCTGTATGTGACCTTTATATTATATTTATTTATTTCACAGGCAGTGTGTTTATTAGAGTTAGCCGGAAGCTATTTTTCATCTGTAACCCCTTGCTGGGTATTAAGCATCTAAATACCACCTAATTTATCGGAAACATTGACAGACTTTTTCAGGAAACTACCTAGAAAATACGGGGCCTGTGAATAAATAACAAATGACAAAAATGTGTAAATTCAAACATCATTTAGAATTGTATTTAACTTTTGTTGTATTTCCTGGTATCGTCACATGACCGTTAATGCTTAGTGTGTCCACTGTGCAAGGTTTAGGGGGATCTAATGGAAATATAATATTCTAAATAATTTTTTCATTAGTCTATAATCACACAAAAATGTCATAGAGTCCGTCATGCTGTGCCATGTTCTTGTTCTCCTTTTTCCTGTTTTATTGCAGGTGGCGTTAAGGTACATCAGTGTCACGTACTATGTTGACTGTGGACCAGAGTTATTATCCCCTGAACTAAAAAGCCCAAAACGGACAAAACAAACTCACCGCAACGAGGGTCTTCCGTGTTTTTTGCTGCCGTCGTATGAGCAGCTGAATCTGCAACTTCACCGCTAGATGTCACGAGATTGTGTCAACTTATTTAACATCCATTGTGTACATAGTATTTAAGTATTTAACCTCACTTGCTCCTGAGCCTTTCTGTAAATACATCAACAAAATACAGAGCAGCGGCACATGTACCAGACCAGTAATTCAATTAAAACGTTCAATCCTGAGTGACCAAATCCTGGTTAATTCAACCCGCATTGTTTTGAATCCTGCTGGTTTATTTTCACGGCATCTTTATTTTCTTCTTACCTCGCCATTTGAATTTTTTAGTCTCATAAAAACCCTTCTAAGGACGATATTATTTGCACTGGACAGCTGTTTATCTATGTAAACTGCATCTGTCGTCATCAATAACCCATGACTGAATAATGATGATCTCTAGTCGTAAAGCGGCGGAGGTGTCTGTGAGACTCACCCTTGAATGAAACGGTCTGAGCAGGTTGGAGATGTGGTTGGACTGGGTGGCGCGATGGCCGTGGCCGCAGCTGCCACCTTTAATTGTCAGTTCCTCTGCGGTCAGCAGCGAATGGAGCAGAGGATCGTCACCGCTGATTGGCTCCAGGTAGTAGGTGTCACTAGAATTCAACGATATCAGGCCCCTGCATGGAGGACGAAAGACAGGCATGTTGCTCTAGAAGGCACGGAGGTGGGATTTATGGGAAAATCATTTAGGAAAACCTGACATTTTTGTTTCTGTCACTTCGTTGCAACCTTTCAGTTGACAATAAAATATGCTGTAAACCCCAAATAAGCCACGTGAGAGTGAAGGTAGCAAAGAGTATCGCAGTCTTGGGGTTGTACATACATTTTGGGAGAGCAGTCAGTTGTATGGAAAAATACTGGAATAGCTATCTATGTGTGTATGTGTATGGAAGAAAGTGCAATGAAGTATAAATTTTAAGATAAACAGTTGTTTGTGTAAAGTGTATATGTCGTCCTACTCCTTTTCAAACGTGTACCTTTTGTTTTATACTTATTTCATATTCTCGTTTGTTTTTTTATCTGTTTTTGTATTATTTGATTCTCTACATGTTTGAAATAAACATTTCTCATTCTCATTCTCAGTATCCAGATACGGTGATCTATCTATGTTCAGATCACATATTCATAGATTAAGTAAGGATATAGGAAACAACTAGTAGGAGATTGAAATATGAGGTGACAGAATTGGAGACGTTAAGTTGAAGTCTAGTCCTCTTCACAGAAAAACCTCAGTGATGAACAGTGCAGCCGACAGACTTGTTGTCCTAGACAACGCAGGGCTGTAAAAAGGCAATTCCAAGCAAAGAGAGTCATTGTGCGACAGTGAGTGTCTGGAGGACCATTCCCATTCAAACTCAAATGTGTGTAAGTGAGTATGAGTGAGTCTGTGTGAAGATGAGATGTGTCTCTTGTTTCATCCAGACCGTCTCTCAGACATACACATGCTTGTATTTCTATTCTTTAGAGGACCACACAGGGGCCCTCATTTGTCAATCTATTGTGGAAACCAGCACAGATTTGTGCGCAGAAACCGTCTCACGACAGCGTTCACGTGTGATTCATCAAACGGTCGTATCTCACTAATTCCAGCGTACGAATCGTCTGCTCCTGCCCCTTGGAGTTAAGACATGGAGATGCAGAATACGACCAAGAAGAGAACCTTCTCTGACCTCGAAATGGAGAATACAGACAGATTAACCAATTAACCTGTAATGTGGCATCAAAAAAAGTCAATAAACTGCACCACGGTAAGAAATAGTGCTGCCGTCAACAAGTAAACTACAGCTGAGGTTTGAATATTTCATTTATTGACCTGTGATATGTATGTATATGCCTATAATAGCAGGACTAATATAATTGCTGATATTTCAAATCCCAACATATAAAAAAAAATGGTCAGACCTCAAACTCGCCACTAAAAGGTGTGTTGTAGAGGACGCCTGCCGGACCCCAGCCTTAAACGAATCCAGACTGAGGAGCGCGTAACCATGGTGACCTGATCTGCTTCGATATCGAACGCAACACACAGGCGCACTCCTTAAGCTAGATAATGGTAAAAACTTACAAATCTAGGCAATTTTTGTTTCCTATATTTAGCCCATATTGTAGAGCTTATGTTCAGCCTCCAGCTACACAAACTGGTCTGGAGCTGGTCCCACAGAGCCAGGAAACTGAGAGCTGTGGGGGCTAAATCGCTCACTACTACCTCAGTGATCGTCGTCCTGAGGATACACCCACGTTAGAGCCTCCAAAAGCGCTAGATCTTGTCTATATACAACCAGCTGCATAGGAATATAGTCGAAAACTGACAAAACTTTAACTGCATGAGAGGTTTTATCTCATCAGGCTCAATGTCAAACACTAGATCCGGTTGAAAACCTCATTCAGACTGAAGCTACGCTTTTCTGACAAATGATATATGGCATTTGTTTTGGAAGTTAGAGTACCATCCATGTGTGTTGTCGTCTTTGCTGGTCATTCATTCATCTCTCTATTCTCTATGTGTTTGCACTTTGTGTTATATTGTGAAACACTTATGCTGCTTTATATATGAATTAAATTATGTATTTTTAGTTTTTAGTGTATTGACTTTTAAAGCTTGGAAGCTTTGTGCGGATGGGTTAACCACTCGTCACATTGCTGACCTTCTTTTACTGAGCTCAGTCTCATTAGTTCAGTAGCATCAATTAGTGCAAAGGTAAGACACTTGAATACACCTTAACAGGCCCGTAGGAGTGACGATCATTCAGTAAATAGCGTATATTTATCCTTCAAAGGCTTAAAGGCTAATTTATGCTCCCTTTATGTACATAAAGAAAGACATTCATTACAAAGGATATAACCATCGCTGCCCACATACTTCCATATGTTCTTTAAGTTGGCATGAATGTTAAGCAATGCATCCGCTAGGGCAGCAGAGAGTGAAAAGTGTTTGACAACTCTCATACAACGGCGGCGACGATGACAAACACGGCGGTTGAGGAGGTCGCGATCGTGCACATGTTAAGAAGCGGTAAAAGCGAAGGCAGCGTTCCAAGTCAGAGAATCCACTGGCTTTGTATTCGCATCGTATCTTCGCTGTGCCTCGCCAAAGTTCCTGTTGGTCTCTCAACTACTGGCCCCACCAGTGATTTATGGTGGTACTACTCCGTTTTGTCCACATCCATGAGCTTTGAGAAGACGTGTGGAAATACAGATGAAATGAACGCGTAGGTTTAACATCGAGCATAAATGAGCCCCAATACTTAAGTACATACATTTAATAACCGCTCCGTAACAGACTAACATTGATATAAGCCCATATACTCTAGAAAAATTTAACTTGCATGCGTACTGAATTATTAAAAGCTCCAGTGTATTACTAATTGTATTTTACACTATAGAACTATACTTTTATAATACTGATATTTGTTTTCATAGAATCAAATGACTGTGGTAACTGAATCTTGAGGTTCACATGCCCTTCTTCAATCTCCATCTGTCCCAACCTTGAAAAATAATGAATCATGCCGCCTCTGCTGGCTCTGCTTCAATATGCATTTGAAGTTTTCATGAAAACTATTTCACCTTGTCTGTGAAGATTGTGTCAGAGTAGCTATTTATTTCACAGCAGACACAGCACAAATCAAATTGGTTTCTGTGAGAAGAATAGTGTTGGCTATTGTGTTTATCCATACAGCCTGACCACATGTGTACAGCTGAGACGCAGTAATTCTTAGGAAAATACAGTAGGACTTTCTGTTATTCAGTCGTTATGTGTCTAAGGCTGTTTAACATTTTCCCTTAAAACCTTGTCATTCATCCTGAGTCAATACAAAACACCTTCTTATGGCATAAAAGTTGCCGGTGAGGAAAGTGAGCTGGGAACTGCTGGGCAAGTAAAAATGAAAACACACAGAAGTGCTGCTGGAGTGCAGATAAGAACTAAGAAGGTCAACGCTGAAACCTGAACAAAAGTTCTGATCCAAAACTTTATTATGCTGGTAGTGGGGGCCTCTGGTAGCTGGCAATTTCTGCAATCATGAGATTTTTCTTTTGCATAATCATCACTTCGCTGCGAGTACTGCAGGGTCGTGCAGTTCGACCATTTAAAGAAAACCTCGAATCCGCTGAGAAAATGACGGTATTTCACACAGCCCTGCAGCTGTAGCACAACAAATAGTCTCATCAAGGTACTTTTTAAAGACTTCTATCCTTCAGAACAAATTACCATGCTTATATAGCGGGAAATAAATCCGAAAACATGATCATTTTCACCAAAATCCTCATTAAAACCAAACATCATGGACTTGATAATGACAGCAACAATATTGTTTTCTCAAAGACAACGTTGATTCACATTCATGAGCAGAGGAAATGTTCTTAGAGCATAATAAGTGACCCCCAGTGATAACGCTTTCATTGTGGAGTCTAGACGGCCGCACGTCACACCGTCGTTACTCCACTGTGTCACACCAAATCACTTTCATCACTGATTTTATTTGTTTCTTGCCACATCTCTTTGACAGGCAGCCATTGTTCTGTGCACTGCATGTTGGGCATGTAACAATGAAAGATTATTTTACTGTTGATCTCTAAACATTTGACACATGAAAAGGGTTGTGCTGGCTACCACGCTGCCTGGCCGTGTGTGCGCAGCTGAAAAACCTTTTTGCACAATAAACACAAAACACTTGACAAAGGAAATAATTACTACTTGAATTCAAAGTCTCATCGAACAATCTGTATTGTGCTAAAGCAGTACCTCCTGCCACATATGTAGGTATCTCTTCAACATCCGATTTAGCCGTTCAAACCTGTTGTATTGCCGGGCTCCATCTTTCATCTTTTAACAAGGATTTGCACAATGTGTTGTAACAACGTCAGCTAATGTTACCAGTTTTTAAAAGGAAACAACAACAGCCGAATGAAAAATCAATCAAGTGCATAACAAAAAAGCTGGCGCAAACCATTAGAACAGGCAGTGCAGCAAAAAATTGTAAACTAATATAATAGAGTCACATTAACTTTAGCTGTCCGTGATTTCTCAAAAGATTTGGTGACCTTTAAGACCCCTTTAGCGGTTTTTCCTTTTACAAAAAGTGCCTCGCAGCAAATCTTTGTGTAGATTGTAACCCGAGATCCCCCTACTGGTTCCCCTTTCTTCCCCTCGTTGGGAAAACAGAGAATGCTTAGAAGGCATAACAAAAGAGACGTTTGTTTTTCTTATTATTTTTGTAATTTGTTGTGGTGCAGGTAAAAAAATACAACGCATCAGTCACCAGTTTTTTTTTATGTTTTCTGAAGACTTGAAGGGAAGGGCCTGGCATAACAACCTGCAAAATAACCTGCATTTACCTCATGATACTGGAATGCATTTGGACACCAGAGGATCCAGTCTACTGCTTAATGCGGGAAAAAGTAAAATAAAATAGAATGTGGGAGTGTAAAAATCCAGGCAAAAATTTTATAACGTTTGACATGTGGTTTATTTCAGCCCTTACAGTGATCTTCCCCTGACCGTGTTGTTTTTGTTAACCGTGGCTTTGTTACAGCCTAAAACAAGCAATCATTTCGTGTTTTTTTGTGAGTGACTGGCAATCGACCCATGATGGCGTGTTGCTTCAATCGGATGTTTCCTGATTAAAGTAACACATTTGACAATTTTAGGCACAGCTATGAAAGCTGTTTGTCCAGAAACCAAACACTGAATTGAAAAAAAAAAAAAAAAAAAAAAAAAATTGGTTTGTAGAAGACAGGGATTTTCTTAATTATGTCTTTATATTCAGCAAGTCAGCGAGTGTAGAAAGCACAAATCAACAACTCCGGGACATCGTTACCGCTTGTTATGAACGTCTACGTCCCCGAATGAAGATGAAAGGCTTAGTTTGCTCTCACTTTGTTTTCAGTCCTGATGGTCATCTTGCATTTGGACAGCTCTTTCAATGACAGGACATTTAGAAAGCATTTACATTCTGGTGGCTCGCGGATCTCTATTCTCTCGCACGTCTGCTCTGTTCCCATCAAAGCTGCTGTCAACAAGCGGCATCTGGCTACCTTCCCAGATCAGGACGGAGGGACAGAGGAGCGCCGGCGGATGTGTCAGCACCAGCCTTTGCCACAATCCAAATATAAGCCAGAAAACTTTGTGAAACTCTCATCTGCCCAGACTTAATCATCTGACTTTTATTTTAATTCCTGCTAAAGACCTGCCGAGACACCGCCTAACTTCATGTCTGTTTTATTAGATCGAATTCATAAACATTCTTTTTTTTTTTTTTTTTTTAGGACACAGATCCTCAGGACGGCAGTATCTTTGCCGGGAGAAGGCGTCAGTCTGGGTCTTCAATATGCAAGAGGTTCCGCTGTGTGAACGTTTTTTTTAAACTGCTGCCTGGATCCACTAAGAGGATCGAATTAATAATTTCACGACAACCTAAAAAGGAAGGGAAACAAAGAGGACTTCTGACAGCGCAAGTTGAATTTTGGGTTTGGACAAAACTTGAGCTAAATGTGTTGTTGTCAATTTGAGTCTTCTACGTGAGACTTTTATTTACGTCTTTAAAAAGGCTAATACTTTATGTATGTATATTATTATGTGTGTGTGTGTGTGTGTGTGTATTATGTGCTCAAAAATCAATAGTCCACGTCACTTCTCTTTTACAGTCTATGGAGAGAATCACGTGTCTCTAAAAAGTCGACTTTTCGCGAGCTCAGAAAAACAGCTCTGTTCCGTGATGAGCTAATCCAAGAGGCTTTTAAAGACTTTATCTTAAACTCATTTCAAAGAGGAGAATGTTCTCAACCCATAAAGGAACATTTAATCCTTCAGTTTATCACAAAATTCAAAATCAACACTACGTTAAGAGATATGTTTGTGTAATGGGACAGGAAGGGTATGAAAAATCGGAATCTGAAAAGTAACTAAAGCTGTCAGACAAACGTAGTGGAATAAAAAGTATAATTTGCCTCTGTGCTGTAGTGTCGTAGAAGTATAAAGCTGCATGGAATAGAAGTACCTACTACTGTCTTTGGCAATAAAACACCTAGCATACTGTACATCTCTAAATTGGGCTTTTTATTACTGTCAAGGTGATTTCTTCTTCCAAAATCACACAGTAAAAAGCAGCAAATCAGTTAAAACACTCACAAGTCACCTCAGTAGCCCTCATCATTTCAGTTTTTTGTACTTTAATGTTGCATAATAACCAAAATAACCAAATAACCGCACATTGATTTCCACGTAGACAATCGGTGCCTGAGGGGCCCCTGAGGATCTGGAGGTGTCGTCACTTGGTAACACGGCCTCGCTTGAAATGGACTTTCTACTTAGTGGCTTTATTAAACAAACATCTCACATTAACATCCTCTCTGCTGTCAGTCATTAACATGAAAATCACACCCAGTTGCTATTTTCTACTTTGTCGCGTAAGTCACCTTCAAACCACCTGTGCAAATGCTTCATTAAAGTATCATTCGCTGTTTAGAGCGACTAGGAAACACAAGTAGAGGTATGTTTTTTTAATGTGAGGATTGCTGGGCTATTTTTGTAAAGAGGCATTAAAAACATCTTCCTAGTTTACGTAACTACCGGGCTGCTTATTATAACCACATTCAATATTTTTTTCTTTTATATTCATATACAGAATTAGCTAACGTTTACTGTCCTGACACAACACACGCATGTGCTAAATCCAAATCCAGAATCTGACAGTGTTAACGGTATTGCGTCCTTTACAGTACCTGACTCCTGAGCATGTGCTGAGAGCTACCCAGGACTCTGGATGTCCTCTGACATGGCCGTGATAGAAGCAGTGGTCCTGAAAGAGAAAAGAATCAATGTTTCATATTTCATCTTGGGGAAAGCTTTAAGAAGCCGATAATAGTGAAATGATCATATTTATGCAGACATGCCCCCGGTGCAGTCAATACTGGATCGATCCGCTGGGTCAATTCAGCAGTAGAAGTGTCCCTAAAGCATTTCATGACCGCAGCTGCCAGTGAAACTGTGTCTGAACAACAGCTGGGATGAATCAATACAGATATGTTAAGCGCCTTCAAAGTTTATATTAAGGCTGCAGCTTTAAACATCCGGTTGACATTAACAAATGAACTGTATTGGACTTGCAACAAAAAAAGACTTTCAACTCGTGGTCTGCTAGTTAAAAAAAAAAGAATAAATCAGGTGTTTTGTACACGGCCCTGGCTGGTAACACTGGTTTTTACACAGATGCTTTGCCAAAACACAGTGTTGGAGAACTTTCATGTTATCATTTGAAAATTAAAAACATTTTTAGTTCATTATGACGCTGTTTCAAATTAGACTATGGCACGATGCAGTGAGAGAGGAGAGACGCAAACACTGGCTTGGATTTGTGGAAGAAGCAGGTTATGGAAAGGAACATCAAACCATCCATTTAAATGGTACTGTCTCATTTTATATCTTGCCTGAATAACACTGAAAATACCTTGAAAAATCAATATAGACCAGCCCTACTCAAGCTGATCCACTGGACACTATTCCAGGCTTTGTCATAGAAATGCTCCACCTTCATGAGCGCTTAATAAGAAAAAGACAAGCTGCTGTCAAGCTATTCAGGTGTTACTGGAGTGACTCACTGTCTGAGTCTTGTTATTAGAGAAAGCCAGTAATTACGCCACTCTGAAAGGTAAAACTGAAAGAGTAAATCTCACTGCTGTACAAACCCTTTTACCTTATATATGGGGCATAAATGTCCAATAAATGTAGGTGCGTTAGCGTGCATTTGTCTCAAACTGTCGAGTGCAAGACGTTCTGGTTCCGTTTGCCCACTGAACCAAATTATTACTGTCAAATTAGTTCATTAAAAAACAAATAAACATCAAGCAGTTTGCAATGAAATCACAAAAATGCATCTATTACAGCAGTCAGGCTGTTGCGGCTGACAGTAAAAATTCACAGCCCTGTGCTAATGAGCATAAGCAACATTCATCTAGGAATTATCCTAAATATCTATCCAGGTTATCCTCTGCATCTATTTGGTTTCCCTGTTGTGCTTAAAAAAGCCTTTGACCCTAAAAACTGAGATAAGTACTAACCATAGATCATATTATATAATGTAATAACAGCCTTAATTTAAAATGAAAAACTGCAAGAACCCTCACTTTGCTCAAGACAATGTTACAGGATGGAAGAAACTTGGAAGGTTAAAAAAAGGGGGTGAAAAATGAAAAATGCAGTTTCAGCTCAACCTTTTTAGTGCAAAGGTAGCAAACTTTTTAATGATTTCAAAAAAATGACTCGGTGTACGCGCCTAAAGACCTACTGTTGGTGTTGAGCAGGGATTGATCACCACAGGGTTTAAATTATGCAGCCATGTCTCTGTCAGCTTATCAGAGCGTGTAATAAGCTCATTCACTGAACAGCAGCAGTGGCATCGGTGAGCGCTCCGTTAGAGCCAACACACCACATCAGTTGTCAGTGAGAACTCCCCCTGCCAAAGCCCAGCAATTAGTCTAGTTACATGTACAGGATGTGATGCGGTTGTGGTCCACAGTGTTTGGCCAAACAGGCTCAGTTTCAGATGTGGAGAATGACCCGCCATCAGTTCAAGCTCGTCCATTAACCGCGTTTGCTGCCGTTTACTTTAACAAACTGAACACTGGGAGGACTTGTCTGGTCTTATCGGTCTCATTTAGTTCTGAAACATGACCCAGTCCCTTTCAGCTACAGCATGCCCGCGCTGTTTTTGTTTTTCTTTTAAAACGCATGACTTAGTATGTTCACACCTAGCGTCCACACTACTTTTTTAGGGCCCCTGAATTGGAGACTTTTGGAAACGCTGCTGACCCTGCTCACATTTGTAACCTCCAGGGATGTGTTGTAATGGACTAGTGTTGTAGCCAAAACCACCTACGCCAAGACCAAAGCATGACCAGGACCAGAGTGTATCGAGACCGAGATAAGACCAGGAGTTTGAGGGGTCGTGGGTAAGTCAAGACCGAGACCAGGGCAGAGTCAAGACCGAGACCAGACGAGACCAAGACCTTCAAAAGTGAGAGACTAATCAAGACCAATCTTGAGTACTACAACACTAGGATGGACAGAAACGTCTGAAAATGATGACGCAGCCACTACATTTACGTACACGTGGGTCATTTAACAGAATATTACATTTGGATATTCCAAATGACGTCTTTTTCTGAATGTCGCATTATTAGACATTCTGTTTGCAACACGTGGCCTCTTGCCTGTTTACACTCAGTTCTGTGCATTTTGCTGATTGTAGCCAACAGTTTGCAATGCTGAGATAGAAATGAATGGCCCACATTTCTGGTTGGAAGGAAAAATACTTCATACACTTTACACGTGTTACGAAAGACTCCAATATCAACAGTGTTGTGATATGTGCAAATATCACAACACTGACCTTTTCAATAAGGGAGTTGAAGGAATGAAAGAGCGAGGCTGTATTTCCCCCAGCAGTGGAAAAAGCATTATTTTGGCGCAAAGAAGCAAAATGGCAGAGGCGGCTCTAGCAACATTTTGCAGAATGCACGGCTGAGTGTGAACCGGAATATTGGGGAAATATTCATTTTTATCAGTTATATTAGGAATAAGCGCAAAAACTGGAATATGTGTCCGTGTGTAAACGTAGTTAATGACGTTGGAACTCGGTGTTCTTGTAATTTAATTGTGAATCATAACCTGTCCCATTCAGCCAGTCCACATTTAATCAGTGCGTCCATTCAAAGAATGAAAATAGAGAAAAATCTCAACCATCGAGTAGAAAAAGGGATTACCGAACAAATTATTTGGGGCAGCCCTCCCAAGGAGATCTGTTCCACTCAGTGCCTGTACAGAAAGGCAGTTAGATGTCAAAAGCTGGATATCTCTCCAGTTTGCTCAGAATTGGATAAAGCATGAGTGATCTACAATGGCTTAGAATTACCAGGAAATATCACTTTGCAAATCAACTGTTTTCAGTAAGATTGAAGTGTTTTTTAACAAAAAGCCACAGAAAAGCCAAATGAGATCTCAGTGCTCTGTGGGAAAGAGAAGCGTCTTCAAAGGTTTGTATTCTGATGAAAGGAACAGAAATGTCCTACTACGACCTAACCCACAGAGCGAAGCCTCAATTTCTCCTCTCGGTTTGGACAAGGTTAGTGGGCTGAGACGGTCAGGCTCTGTGAATCACAATACAAACAGAAATCCACGTTGTGCAAGCTGATCTGGAATTCAAGCATGTGTTTCAACACCGATGCTGAGTTTCAACATTTGAAAATGATGTTATTTGGTTCCTGATATTCCTTTTCTCGCTCTCTCTTTCTCTTAATTATGGTTTTTTTTTCTTTGCTCCTTGTTATTCCATTACAATGCAACCTAACAAAGAAATGCAGCTAATAATTAATGCTGAAAAATGCATTTATTATTTGTGGCCATTTGGGGGCCATTGCTCCATCCATCAGTCCCAGAACAATATTATCATTCATTTGGTGTTCGTTTGTAGCCATTTAATGGATGTTAATTCAATATTCTCTCTGCTACTTCCTCCTCATAAAAATTAGGTGTTTATGAGTAGAATTTATGAAGCATAAAACCAAAACAATATAGTTTAAAAGAACCCCAGAGTGTTTTTGTTACTTTGAGTGGTGCCTTTGACGTTCACAAATGCATCCTTTGGTTCATCAAACTCAACAAACTCCACGTGAGTTTCCCTTTTTAACAGAAAAATGTTTAACCTATCTTTTAAAGACGGAGTCTAAGCTAATTCTCAAGATACTCAAAATTGCGAGCAGCCACTGTAAGAGACCGAAGAAGTACAGTTATGATGTTCTGATTTTCTTGTAAAGCCTATTTATCTGCTTGTAGATTACACTGATCTGTCTTCAAATGATTAATGAGCAAGTAAAGGAAAAGACGTCCCTCAGCGCTGCCCTGCGGGACTCCGTGTACCTGTAGTGATTTAAGAAACCACATGTAGAGCCCGTTTTAGACTCTGTTTTGCTCTTTCAATGACATTGTCTCATTGCGTCCTCTTCTGCTGCTACGCGTGGAAAATTACTGCCACCAATGGTTTATCTCAAGATACTTAACTTCTATTATTACCTGCCATTGTCAGCAATTGCTGTATATATTTCACTAATAGGCTTTCGATATTTAAAATTCCCATGAAATCAAATTGGATGTTGAGTGTTTTTATATTGCCTTTATTTTTCCAAAAGGGAAAAAAAATATACGTACGCGTTCCGCTGCTCAATGATTATATGTATTATTAACTATTATTAGGCTCATACTACAGTGCCATAGAATGAACAGGGAAAAACACAAGTATTAATAGTAACTTTTTCTTTCTTTTTTTTTTTCCTTTTTGAATTAAATATTTTTTTAATATATGAACACTGGAGGCAAAAGTCTGTTGGGGACAAATAAATGATATTCTTTCTGTGATGTCGCACTTAAGAGCTTAAGTTGATCAAAGGGCCAATCAGGGAGCTGAAACACCTCTTATCATCAAAAACTCTTGAGATATGAGGCGTCCTGATAACTTCGGCCTTTAAAGATTGAAATCAAGGGACTTCAGTGAGAGTTGCTCGAAGAGAGGGAGATGACTTTGCTAAATACCGTTGATGAAAGAATAAAGAGATTCAGGATGAAATGTGTTCATTCTTTCAACATTTGGTCCATGACGTCAGGTTATTTTTATTGGCCTTGAAAGTTTCTGGACGGCTGCGGGTGCTCAAAATGTGCTCTGAGCTCTGCAACTTGGGATGAATTGTTATACTGAACATATCTGACAGTTATTTATGGAGAGGGTCTGAGTTTTCTACACACTATATCGTCTACTTTGAGTTATGTTACTTACTGTTTTAATATTCAGGTTCTATGTCAAATACAATACACGTTATTTGTACAAATGAGGGGAAAATGCAAATATGGGGCTTTTTTAAAAAAAAATCAATATGATATTTGTGTTGTTTATGTTTGTGGTATTCTCTGCAAGGTTAAAAAATGTACATCGATGTGCAAGAATGCTATAGATTTAATATTAAAGGGTAAGTGGATACCAGATTGTAAAGCAGTGTTTCGTGGCCGACCCTGGTTTAAGGATGTTTTCCTCTGGACAACATTGGAGTTTGTGTGATTTAGCAGCAGCTCTCAGTGTTTCATACAGCTGCTGTTTCTTTTCATACACTTTTAACCTGCCCACACACAGCTTGTCTGACAAACCGCTGACAGCGTTAATAAAGTGCAGCATAATTTATGCATGAATCATGGCAGCAGTCTCGTGCCTCTACGGCATGAAGCCTCCCATGTGGTCATAAAAAATATGATTAAAGCAGAAATCTGCTGTTGTACGGCAGCGATTTCAATCTGTAGCGCGCTGGATTTTTTTCATTCCCTCAATATGTTCCCGTGTCTGTGCTTCAGTTCATTCCTTAGAATTAACATGTTCACTGTTGTTAATATTTAACAAGAAATCTCAGCAGCGTTTGGCCTTGCATTTAGTTACAACACATCCTGTTGTTGTTCAGGAACAGTGCCACTGAGTGAATCTTGGGCTAAAGATTGTTACACGTTAAATCTATTTTTTCGTACACCGACATAACTTTTCCCAGCGCACCTTTTACTCAATAAGTTGAGCTGATTTTTATCTTGGTACTCTTTAGTATCATACAATGACGTTCACTACATTTTTCATCAGTGATTTGTTAAACCACACATAACTCACAAATAGGAGGCAAATAACCACTTTAAAGGTCCAGTGTGTAAGATTTAGAGGGATTTAGGAGGGTTTAACTGCTGAGATGTAATGTAATATTCATAATTCTATTTTCATTAGTTTATAATCACATGAAAATGAAATGTGATGCTCATAATGAGCTGTGTATATCTACAGAGGGAGCGGGTTGCCGTGTTGTGCCACAGTGTTTCGACAGTAGCTCAGGAAGGACTTCTGATTTTTTTTTTCTGTTTTATAGCGGGTGACATCCAGTGTTAAGGTGCATTAGCGTCAGCTACTATGTCTGAGTTTGGACCAGAGTTAATATCCCCAGAACAGAAAAAACAAATACTGGCTGTAATGTGGGACTTGTTTTTTGAAGTGAAAAAACCATGACATCAAATCAGGATATAATTGAAATTGAAATGATAAAATTGATAAACTGAAAAATGACGAGAATTACACTTTATGTTTCAATGGTTTTTGTTTTCTTTCTTTTTGATTTTATTTAAAAGACAATTATGGCCTTCCATGCAAACACTGTAATTTTAACAAACTAGATAGAAAAACAAAAATGTTACATTTTATTATCAAGGCAAAACATCATTTTGAATCAGCAATTCTTTTTAATCGCCTCTATCGAGCGTCAAATCACAAAGTTTTAAACTTAATCTTCATTTCACGGTCTAATAGATAATACAGCAGATAGGAGAAACTCTTTTAAAAATCCAGAACTAGGATTAAAAGGAGAATATATGTTCCTCCAGATTACCTTCAGCCTGTTACTACACACAGTACTTACAGTGAAATTGTGATTGGTCACAGTCACCGGCTGTCCATCTTCTGTGTAGTAGGTCTCGGTGAAGTCTGGACCTAAAAGCTCCCTGCAAACGAAAAGAGAAGAGAGGAGAAAAAGGTGGCGGGTGATTAGATAAGATTTAACTTTAATGATCTCTGTGAAATTGGGTCTTAGCGGTTGTAGGTAGAAATGGGACAGAGCAAATAAAATTATGGTCTGAGGCTATGATCGCACAGAACTCATTTTTATCTTGTTTCAGGTCGTCCGTTCTTCAGTGTTTTTTGACAAATCATTTTCAATAGCTAGTTGGCACTTTAAACCCTTGTGCCTATCTATTTAGGAGCATCTTGTTTTTTTTTTTTTTGCTTTGCTATTGTCGCACAGTTGGGTGAAACAAATAGTGTTGTCGTAACATAAAGGCCACGTTGGCAGTGACTTTTTCTGCACCGTGTGTCGTCAGATAATATAATGATAAGATAAACAGCATCAGGCTGGGAGTGCCCTGACTAAGAAGACATTTTTTTCTGTTTCACTCAGCTAATGAGATTAGTTGATAACATTAACTAATGTCATTAGCTAGGCTCGATAAGTGATGGACAGCAGCTGACTCTGCTGGTGCTTAACAAGAAAACGGGACGTTTCCTGAGCTGCTCGAGCAGCCGTCGGAGCAGAGTGGTTTTCCTCTGGTTGGGATCAGTAAAAAGAATAAAGTAGATAATAGATATAAGATAAGATATAATAGAAATGACATGGTAAGAAGAGGCTTGTTTTAGAGACTGGGGGAAGTGGCATTTGATTTAGAAGCTGACCAATAAATAAGTCTGTACATATCCTCTACATCAGTGTCTGCCCGTATGTTTTCCAATAAATAACAAGAATCAGCAGATGAAGGTTTAAAAACAGGTTCTCTTACACGCTGAGGCCACTAACCAGTACAATTGTCATCAATATTAACCACACATTTCAAACTTTCACGTCAAAAAACATAAATCATCTAAACTGTAATTGCATTTCTGATATCGGTGTCTGTCTCTTAAATCCCGTACTAGTCTGGTCAGATAATCAGTTGCATTATGGGAAATGTAGGGTCCAATATTGTTTCTGATCCAAATCTGTTTGTGTTTTGTCAGCATCACTCCTGGCCATCCTTCCAAAAAAACCATTTAACTTTAGATAAGTGCAGATTAAAGCAGCTGGGTTCCCTTTTCAAAACGTTGTGCTCCTCCAAACATAGTCACGAGGAATTTTTACATCCTAAGAGGCAGATTTATTACGCGTGAGACCACAATCCAACAAAAAAAAGCACCGCAATGTGTAAATTTATGAACACAGAAGCACCCAATTAATTTCACTAATGACCAACGCAATCTACCAAAAGCAGTTCAAATTATCGTAGGGCTGCAAACAATTAGACCTGATGAGGGTGCGGCCACTATCAACACAGCAGCAGCTTGTTACTTGTTACTTGTGTGTTACTTACACAGCAGCCATCAGACGCATATCCCCCTGGCCGACACAAAACTGTAAAGTGGTACTTGTTGCTGATGTTGGCTTAGTTTCATTGAGTTTTGCCATTGACAGCAGCAGCAGCAGCAGCAGCAGGAGTCAAATAGTTTCTTGAGTAGCTCACAAGTAGTTTACTGTAAATACATCAAATGGTTTTCCAGTTTGATAGAAAACCATGACTGATAGATGAACATGCTGATCGCTATATGCCCTGCACGATATCCCATGGGGATAATAACATAAGTACAGTATAACTTTTGCTCATGTGCTTCTCCATGGCAACAGGGGAAGTTTTCTCCAGTAGGAAACAGAGAGAGTAAAATGCTTCAAAATCACATTGACAACCAGCTCACCAAAGGGACATCTGGAACACCTTTGTGCATCTTTAGTAAATCCTGACAGTAGCTTTTGTTAGTAAATCTAAATATCTGTTATCAAGTATAATTTAAATCCACATCCACAGTCTGCTCACAGCGTAGCTAGCAGGAACACTGATGGGCATTGGCTGTAATGACAAGAGTGGTATCCGCATGTAAATGACTTTTCAAGGTCCGTTAATGAACTTCCTGTCAGGCCTTTAGTTTGTTAGTTCCTTTTCCTTCTGTAACAGGTCTTACACCGTTCAGCAGCAGTAGGTTCAGGTAGAAGGTTTCACGGCGTTACAAACGTTCACCATGTGGAAATTTAACATCCAGCTGGATTAAGAACTAGGTATTATGTGGTGGATTTGTTTTGTGACCATAACTGATTCACCTTGAAGAAGTGTTTGAATGTATTGTTATGGTAAGAGCTACAGTTTTCTAGTTTGCACACGCAAGGTTAGAAACATTTCGATTCACGCCTCTGTGTTTGTATGATAAGAGCTCACTGCGTTTGCCAAAACAAGTTATTTTCCTGAATGAAGGGGCTTTTTTTCTGGAGAAACTGTGAAGGAAAGGAAATTTCTGTTCAAATAACACATGACGGCAGAACATAAATAAAAGATTCTAGAAACATCAGTGATCTTCACCATTATCTGGCTGGATTTGCCACGACACAGAATTTCAGATGTTGGTAGAATCTAAGAGATGAAACATAGAAATACAAAAAAATGTAAGAACGGCTTTCACAGATGTTTTCCTACTGTTAATTCCACGACTGATGAGTTACATGTTTGAGAAAACTTGATGACAGTAACTGCCTTGTTTTATCTCAAGCTACGCTTGCCTATCGAATCCAAGCTTTAAAGAAAGTGCAAAGTAAGACAAAGCTTCAATGATATTCATAGCTTCCTTCTTTGCTTGCTGACAACCCCTGTATCATTTTCTGACATTGCCAAGCGTGACTGCAAAAAGCATAATCTCCTCCAAATTAAATGTTGGATCAGCAGTACCCGAGCCTTTCATGTTGATGGAGTTGGACTTTGATAACAAAAAGAGACAAAGAAGAATAAAATACCAGCCTGCCTTTGTTGTGATTGTATCGAATTTGATTCATCTGTTAGTTACTTATCTCATGCAAATTCTTATCTTGTGCAACCAAACTTTTCTTTATCAAAACTTGCTACTGCTCTGCTCAAAGACAGTAAAGTGCCGCAAACTGTGAAAGAAATGGATTCTTTTTTGAAGTCACGTAAAAGGTCATCGCGTAACAGAAATGCAGCGGCTCCATTTTAGCCTGCAGAAGAGAAAGGTGACATTCGTCATGTCTGGGGACGGACGAATCACTTGTCAAATGCCAAGACGGCCCTGGACGAACGCTTCAGGTTTACAGATGTATGGAGCGGCGCTACCGTGGGGACGTCTGGCCTTATTCAGCCTCTGTGTGTGGCTGAATCACTGACCAGGCAGGAGACACACTCTGGCAGCCTGAGCACAAATGGGCAAATAGAAGACGGACATGAAAAGATGAGCCCAATCTCCATTTGGTCCCGGGGGCCCCATTGTATTATTCATTGAGCAGAATCATAATGGAACATAATCCAGCTTTCTCACCCCTTTTACTGCAGACAATTTGCTCTGCTATATAAAAAGACTGTCTTACGTGGCAGTCCTCTAAAGTTAATTCCACTGAAGGTGGTGTACAGAAGGTACTATGTGAAATTCATATTATTCAGGACAGTGATGGTGTACAGGCAGAGATCACAGACAAATATCTCCTATGGCTTAATTAAAAACTGGCAAAGGATATTACTAAGTCTGCAGGGGCCCAAAGCTTCGCAAACACCGGATGAAAAGTTCACCTACAAAGATCACCTACTGTATGTGATAAATGACCTTTGCGCTGGTCTGCAGCGACTCAACAGAACAACGGACAGAAGGTGAGGTCAGTCTGGAGCAACGTAAACAACCCAGGCCTGATGGTAGCTGAGAAGTCAGACTGGACGGCAAATTTACCTCCATACATACGCGTACTAATACCACACTGTGAAATTAATCCACTACAAGTAAAGGTTTTACTGCTGCATTAATGTGTGTGTTGCGTTTTACTGCTGTAGACGTTTGAGATTAAGCTTGTTTGAACTACTTTATAAACTGGTGGCATTTTGATCTACAGCGACGCATCCAATTCTATAGGATCATCATATGTTTGAGAACCACATATGTCTAAAAAGTCAACTTCTCATGAGCTCAGAAAAACAACCCTGTTTTCAGCTCTGTGACGATGCATTTTCCAGCGAATCCAAGAGGGTTTTTATACAGTTTATTTAGATTAAGGAGGAGGAGAATTTGAAACTCATTCAAACATTCAACACATTTGGAGACACGTGGATTTCACTGGACATGAAAGGATTGAAAAACTGTAATCTGAAAAGTTACTAAAGCTGTCAGACAAATGAGGTGGACTACAATTATAAAATTGCATAAAATGTAAATACTCAAGTAAGGTACAAGTACATCTGATATGTAATTAAGTACAGTACTTGAGTATAACTGGGTACAGGACTAAATTACTGTATACATCAGCAGGAGTGGAGAAGGTACCCTTATACATTGTGTGTGGTCTCAATATTATAGGTTGACAAGTTCTTCGGTGGGTTTACTGTGTGTCTGTTAAAAATGCTAAAAGTATTTGGTTACCCGTGTGAAACAGACCGCTTTATGTGTACCAGTAGTAACATACCTAATAGTACTGGAAAATGGATGTTTACAGCAAACAGCTTTTAGCAGATAGAACAGATGATTTCATCATCTTATCGCACACGTCTTTACCTGTGACAAGGCCTATGTGACCCAAATTAAATGTCATCTCAAAGTGAAAATGTGAGTTTTCAAGAGCAGTAGGGAACACATCTTTGAAACCAAACACTCTACTTTTAAACATAGTGACATGGGTTTAAAAAAATGAAGAAAACCTTAGAAAAAGCTCAAACTGCCTATTTTCAGACACCCATGCATCATTTTGTGAAGCTGGAATGAGTGGAAAAGCCACTTGGAAAGCCAAGTTTTTGACATTTTTTTGTTCCCTTAGATCCCTTTTGGTACACTGTGAACAGTATACCAGTGTCTGTGTGTAGCGCTATGTTTATGAGAAATCAGGTCAGGTAATGCGGATCAGTGTTGATGGGGAGCGCGTTTGATTTGTGGGGAAAACGGCATGTTTCCAGTCCTGCTGTTCAACTCAATTTCTGTGCTTCATTTGTAACATAACAAATGACTGCAGCTGGAAATGAGATAGAAACAGAACGAGAGTGACAAAATGAAAAGCAAATGATATTTCATAATGATAGCGCCTTTTCTGGGGCAACACAACAGGCCATTTCTCAGGTTTAGGTGTCACATTGATCAAATAGATAGAACACATATGAAATGCATCCACTGAAGAAACATTATTATTACACACGGTAAAACTGAGATGCAGCACTCCGGAAAATGTGATGATTTGAAGTTTACGTGCAGCTTTCCAACCTTACAGTAAGTCTTCGGGTGCATTTCTTTTCTGGAAACAAACATACACCTCTACAACAGACCTCACTCGGCCAAATACCGCGCTGAGCATTATCATCCACCGTGAACGCTCATTAAAAAAGTGCCAGTGGATGTTGAACACCTCATCAGCTGCCCTGATACTGAATAATTACACAAACACACCCAGCCTTTTTCTCTCCCTTAGAGCATCATCTGCAAAGCCGCATAGTGTAGCAGGGGTCAAACCGCTGCGCTACTTCCAAGAATAAAAGTAATGGGCCTTTTTTTTTTTTTTTGAGGCAGAAGGAAAGCAGACAGGCAGCCTGGCTTTGCTGTGCCAATATAATTTGCTCTAATGAGCAAGCCGAGAGGATAAACAGCTGGACACAGCCGTGTGTGTGGATGCACTGTAGAGCTCCTGCGCTTTTATACTGATGATCTGTTCTCCTTTTAGTTAGCCAAGCTCCCACATCTTTGGTAAAGAAGCTATAGGAAAAAAAAAAAAAAAAAAACAACACGAGGATGGGGTAAAGGAGAAGAAAGAGATAGAGGTACAAATGAGAGAAGGGAGGTTTGCTGCTGTCAGCGGGAGGTGAAAAACCAGTGGCTGAGTTTCTTAGATTATACACAGGATGTATGAATGGACAAACCCACATGCTGCTTATAATCACACACAGAGAGATCAAATGCTGTTTGCGTGGGAAAGAATGATTAGCAATTAAGCAGTTGTAAGAGCGCGTAGTAGTAGAGGAGTAAAAGTTATTTTCTTTATCAAATAATGCGACTGGTAACACTTTATATAAAGCCATTAACTACTGCTTATTAACATACATATTAGTACCATATTGGCTCTTCATTAGTTATTATAAAGCACTTGGGCTATATTCTACAGCCAGTGAGATCTGGTTCATAACTAACTCACTAGTTTAACACTAACAGTGAATTAGATATGAGCAGGACGTCACTTTTGAAAGAGGAACATATTAGAAAGACTTCATCCACGCTAACTGGCGGACCCTCACTTTTTTGACCCTGATCCAGCACGTCCCTATCACGTGATGCTTTCAGGAAGAAAACAAGTCACTCCAGCTGTTAATTCCACACGGACACACACTTCCAGGAGTTTGTGTCAGTAGCAGCTGTTGTGCAGGTCATTTCTGCATTTTATCATCTACTACATTCACAGCAGGTCGACAAACCAATTGGTGCGTTTCCATCCAGCTGGTTTTATTTGCATTTCCGCTTTACAAAATGTTTATGGAAATGTCAAAATGCCAAGAAACTTCAATAATAATATAACAATAAATAACGTGATAAAAACATCCTCCATCCTCAAAGGAAAACTAAAACTGACCTGGACAATCACTTTAAGATGGATGGATTTAAGATGGGTTCATTCACATGCATTTTCTCCACTTTCTTACATGGATCTGACTTTGATCATCTGTCTTTCAGGTTCCTTTTTTAAAGACACTAAATCATTCATAAATTCAAACGGCATTTGATTTTTTTCTTTTAATTTAATTTAATTTAATTTCACGACTGATGCATTTTTGCCAAAGCGACCTGCACGACAAGAGAGGAGAGCCACAACATGTTACTTTAAACCTGAGAACATTTATACAGTATGTTGTTCAGTAAAACTTATTATTAAATGCTTCAATCTGGCAAAAAGCATGAACCCACATTTTGTACATATGTAATTGTTCGGACCTCAGCTGGAGAGGTTGGTTGAATGCCCCTGCACTAAACAATGACATGTTTTGAATGTAAAAGGTTGGACTGTAGGACATTTTCTATTCGCTAATTAGCACCATGCAGTCTCTTTGGCATGGAATTGTTTGTTGCTGGCTGTCCTCATATGTTGTGACTTTAAATCCCCCGCACTCTCTCCTCGGCTCTCGGATGAGGACATTAATCTTCTGGTGAGTCGGCCAATCCTTTGACGGTGACGACACGGCTCCTCGGTTGAGGGGGCGTCCGCCCCGTTATCAAGCTGGACGCGGCCGCTGGTGTGGTTACCCCCTGCCGTGTGGCTGGAATGGAAAATTAATTATACTGTGTCTATAGTGTTTTGTTGTTTTGCTTGGTTCTGTCAATGGTTCTGCCTGATGCCTGGAGACCAGCTACTAATCAGGGATAATGAAGAAAGGTTTGCTCTCTTGCAGTGAGGGACTGGAGCACAGGAGGAGGAGAGGAATTTTTAGTAGAAGACATTTCTGTAGCCAGAGATTCAGTTAATGGGTGCCCATACTTGATATGCATGTCAGGCCAGGTAAAACAACATTGTGTAATTTATGTTTTGCTCACCCTTCCCCTTAATTGCTCAAATTACGCTGAATTAAATTCTGGTTAAGTGTGTCTCATTACCCATGTTTCCTCAATTCAGACTTAGACTATCATGTAGACTTTCAGGCTGAGACCACTAGACGTATCCACCAAGACAAGATCCAGTTAACATTTATCTATTCCCTCCACTACGGAGGTTGTCTAATCACTGCTGTCTGTGTGTCTGTCTGTCAGGATTACCGATTTTTGTGAAACTTGGAAGGGAAGGACATGGGCCAAGGACGAACTTTAAATTTTTAAACAGATTCATAAAAAGGGGCCAAGGCTGGAATTCTTTTATACTTTCCTTAACACTGAGAAACCCCAGAGCATCTCAGACCCTAGAATGGTAACAAACAGTAGATAAATACGACTAACCAGTTGCACCAGTTGACAAAAGGCAGAAAAACATAGGTCATGATTTGTGGGTTTTGAGGTTTAAGAAGACCTGCTCTTCTAATTTTAATCTTAATTTAAATCTGCCAATGGGTTTAGGAAACTTTACTTGACCTGATTTCTTAAGACTACAATAAAAGTGTAAGAAAAGACCATAATGGGTCTTAAAACTAGATGAAAATGTCAAAACATAAGCAAGTTGCGCTCACTACGAGCAACAAAACAGTTATTTGCGATGGACTTCATATTGTTGAATTGATAAGTCGTGTAAGCGGTCTCACTAAAATGAGGAAAACCATCTTCCCCCTCTGCTGGGATATTATGCAAGCCATTGTTTTAGCTTGTTACTGGTAAAATCTAAAAACTACTTGAAATCATACTTCTTTTCTGATGAAACACGAGCTTGACGAGATTATTTTTCTTCTTAGGGAAAGAAAAAAAAGAGACTGATTTCCCAGAAACAAGGCTTTTGACTTTTTAGTACAAAAAAAAAAAATAAGATCCACAGCTGTTTTAATAAAGATTGAAACAACATTTGAAAACCAACAGGATGGGTGTATCGCCACAAAACCTGCAATGTCAAACCCAAGCGTCAACAACACACAGACCTCGCCTCTGTCTGTTTCACATTCTGCGATAAACAGGTTGGAGACTTCATTAGAAAAAACAGCCAGTGGTATAGCTGTCCAAACACAAACACATCACATGAAAATGACTAATAGTTAATGACTAAAATACTCAGAGAAGGTCTTGTTTAACAGGCATGCCTTGGGGCTGCTGAGACTAATAGGAAAACAGGGAATACCCGAACCAGTGAATGGCTCCATTGAAGTAAAGCTATTCATTATTATTTCGACTATCACATGCGGAATATTAAAAACACTAAGTGCTTGAGGTGTAGCTGCTTTCAAATGAAGCTTTCTGGAGGGTTAATGACACGACAGTCGTACTGTCTTTGAAAGTGCTACTGTAACTTAGCTCCAGACGGAAAGTCGTTTGTCCAGAAAACGATATGTGCCGACTCCTAAGGACACGAGCTGAAAGAAAGAGACAGAACTTCATGCTTCCTTATCTACGTGGTGACACGGCGATGCTCTTTAGAGCTCCACAGAGAATGGATTTTAACAGATGAAAAAGGAGGATGTGTGTTTGATAGTATCCATGGTGATATCCTCAGGGATCAGGCTACATTTTCTGGTTCACTCACAAAGGTACATGACGATCAGTTCAACATTCACGGTTGACAGTGAAGATCAGAATCTTCAGGGACCATTTATTATCATCGCTTTCAGTGGAAACCTCCTTTGAGTCTTTTAAAGAACCAGGAGTGGCCTTTAGTTCCACTAAATTAGAGAATATTTTGAGTTAATTCATTGTTTTGTGAAGGTCCTGAGCTGAAGTAGTTTTAGAAATGTAAAACAAGAATCAAAACAAAACAAAAAACAAAATCAGAAGGAGCCGTCGGACAGCACATTCTCAGTCCAGGCAGTATTTCAGTTTGAGTTTTATAAAATGGGGTTATATGAAGTATTTATCTATAGTGAGTGTATTATTTTTCTTTGGTTGACCTTATAGTTAAGGCTGTGTTTCATCTTAATCTGTGTATTATCAGCTGAGGCATGTCTGAACAGAGACGGAGAGAGAGAGAAGGACAGGCTCTTCAGGACCGATTTAGTCGTGCCTTCTTTCACTCTTTCTTTTACTACGTGTCCTTCGGTTGAGTTATTTTGTACTTTCTCCTTTCTCCATTTTAGACTCAATCCATTTTATTCACTGCATCTGAGGTTTAGAAACACTTTAAGCCCCGTCGATCGCCGACAGGATTTGGCCATCTGATGGCGGTCAGCACGTCTGCCAATTTTGGAGACGCAGGTGCCAAAAAAAAAAAATAAAATAAATAAAAAATAAAAAATCAACATCAGCCTAAGGGTATGCTGTACAATATTGAGAATATTTTCACAGTTTTACGTTGGCTGTCAGACCTTTCCGTCGGGGGGAACCGAACCGCTCTCTTCAAAGCTGCCCGACTCCTTTGGCAATAACTGTTACTTTACATCCCAGAACAGGGCAGGTGCAGGTCTACGGATGCCTGGATCGGTCTGTTAGTTTGGATCAAACAACAGAGTCGCATAATAACACAGAGTAGAGGTTGACCAGTTATGGATTTTTAAAAGGACGATATAATAATGATGTACAGCAGCCAATATCATGCCCGTCCCTCCCCCTAAAAATTCTGATATTGAAAACACATTAAGCATGTCTGAAATGAACTACGTTTCACTTTATTAGAAACCAGATAACTGCTGTACGTGGATGTCTAGATCAAAGTAATAAACCTGAGTCAGTAAACATCAAACCCAAAGCAATTAATCAATAAATGTGGAACTGAACATCAAACTAACTGGAAAAAATCTAACTGCGATGTTTTTTTTTATTTTATTTTACTCGGTACTTATTAATTGGCTCAAGATCACTTGGTCTATCTCTAACAGAGAGGGAAGCAGCGGCTCAACAATAAGCCTGGGGCAAGTAAAAAGCTGCAACAGGCAAGTAAATCTAGAAACTCACTTCCCCAATCGAGCAAGAGGTAAAAACAGGTTGTTTTTTCCAGAGCTGACCACAAAATAGCAGAGCGAGTTATTGCGCTTCCTTCTCACCTCTGTTGAGAGTTGCTTATCAAGATAAAACATGACAATTAACTTGAGTCTTTGTTGTTACTGGATAACTGCTGATAAATAAAACTATTTGAATAGGGGTAAGTAAAAATTGACAGGTAGATTTATGCCGGACTGGCCCAGAGAAGATAAACATTAACCCTGTAGCATGTCTGACTTTCAAACTGAAGGTCAGGAGTTTGATCTCCAGTGACGGGGATCACTCGCTCCAGTCGACTCAGCTCTATAAAACAGTCCCAGCTTCTGCTGATGGATTAGTCTGCGATGTCTCCTCCAGGGGGACACAGCTTAGGGACTATGGAGTGACATTCACTGCACATTCCTGACTAGCATCAGTTTTTTTTTTACGTGTCAAAACTAAAGAAAATATGTGCATTTCATGTACATCTGAAAACAAAACGTCGCTGGATTTAATAGTAGTTTCTGTTAAATTCATGTTTAACAGTTTCAAAGGGACAAAGAGTCTTGAACAGGAACTGATGTTGCCAGTGAACTATGAAATCATGTTGCTAAGGCTTAAAAAAAAAAGAGAACTGAAAGCTGAAGGGAGTTGTTCCTTTTTCTAGTCACAGACTGAAAAACAACAGCACACTCGACGACACCCAGAATCAGTGTGCCTTGATGCTGAGTTGCAGGATGTGTCTCTGCGCTCTCCAGCATGTGTTAGAACAACATCTTTAATATCTCTGCTTCAGAGAGTTTCGGTATCTGGGTGTGATGCCTCACTTCTCTGAAACACAGCGCCGGTGTCAGTGTGGTTAAGGTGTGACACTGTCTGAGCGTGGAAGAGGTTTACCACAAACCTTGACAGGCTTTATTAAACCAGTAGACTAAAACTGTGTCAAACTGTGATAGGCTGAGAAACATCTGACGCTGTTCCTCTGTCCTTAGATAATCTTTTCTGAAGCAAATGGAAAATCACCGCTTGTATTTTTATATTGATGCCAGTAAACAATGTCTTTGTTTCCGTTGTGTTGTTGACAACATCGTGGCTAATGAACAATTCAAACATTTTCATCTAGTGCTGGTTTTGTGTAATGAATGTAAAAAAAAAAAAAAGCAGCCTCACACTTGATTCCGGCCTAAGAAATGAGTGTATAAATGAGTGCATACCGCCATCTCTCAAGAGTTATTATCAGTTTATGTATTATATTCTGTATTTTTGTTGCTCAACATACTACCGTTTAACGCCTTAAAAACCCGCATTCCTGTGTCCGTACTACTGTGTATACTTTAAAACACGTTTCCTGGGAACCACATACAGGAATGGTTGCTTACAAATAATCAACATATTACAGCAAATGGATGCAGAGCAGACAGCAACTAGAAATGTGTTGTGACAAACACTCGAATATTAATTAGTAACAGTGTGATGCACTGTTGTAGCATCATATCTAATTAATGTAGCTAAAAATGTGTTAAAGCCCTGATGTGTCTGTGTGTGCAGTGTATTCATGACAGGTTTTGGTAATTATCTGGGCTTTTGTTTTTGTTTTTTTTACTTTTTAGTAATATTCAGTGGTGGAAAAAGTAGTACTTAAAACTGCAGTGCCTGATTTTTAGCATGATTAGGCAGAAAATCCATGATTACCTTCTATCATGTTGTAAGTGTTCTGAGAGGACAACAGACTTCTGCACGTACTCCTTGCCGGTGTAGAAAATCTATCTGTGTTTATATTTAGTCTTTAGATTTGGACCAGAGGAGAAGCTGCATAAGGACGGTGTGTATTTTTTGAAATTGTGAAGTTTTTTTGTTTTTTTTTCGGCTCCTGCAGCTTTAAGTGTTGTTATATTAGCTTGTACAGACTATATACGGTAATAAGCTATATATCTGCCTCCATTATTTAGCAACTTCAAAGTCACAGGATTTAGAAATTGCTAAAGTAAAAAGAAAAGGAGAAAAAACAATAATGCCATCCTGAGATTAAAAAAAATATTTGATGGAATGAATTACGCTGAGGAAGAGTTTTGTGACTTGTATAATCGTGACGGACTCGTTAATTGCGGTGCTCAAGAAAAAAAAAAAAAAAAAAAATCATAAATTGAGGTCGTACTGTAAAATCGGAGCATACCTCAGCACTGCTACGGAAAATAATTGGCCTCTTTTCTTTGTGTTTTTCAACAGCAATCATTATTCTGTTTTCTGCAGGCACAGGTACAGCATTAAATCTTTTTTTATGTGGCGTTGACACAACTCAAACAGAAAGCGTGCAAGATTTACCCTGAGATTGCTTGAAATGCCCCATAGTGAGCTGAAAATTGACCAATAATTGTCCCAAAAGATGCTGCTCCTCTCAAGGCCAATCAATACTTGAACAAAAAAAAAAAAAAAAACAATATAGGAGTTAGAGACAGCGCTGTGTCAGGGCCGAGCATAACTGTGCCGGTTTTAAAGAGAAATATGACCAAATCTGGTCAGGGCGATGTTTTTCTTTGGTTGACCTTATAATTAAGGGTCTGTTTTATCAGCTGAGGCACGTCTGAGGAAGGATGACATGAGAAAGGACGAGCTCTTCGGGACAGATGTAGTCGTGCCTCCTCTCGCTCGTTCTGTCCCTTGGTTGAGTTATTTTGTACTTTTTCCCTTTCTCCATTTTAAGACGTGATCCATTTTTTTTCACCGCGTCCGAGGTTTAGAAACACTTTAAGTCTGATGGCCGACAGGATTTTATGGTTTCCTTTGGAGCTGCAGATTACAGTTGTGGGGTGAGGACAGTTTGTCTTTTCTGGCTGCATCCTTTGTTTGGGCCTTGGGGTTCGCGCAGAAGGGAGACACAGCACAGTGGTTTTTAAAAAAGGGGTTAGAGGCGCACGTATTTTCTAAATATTATTCTTTATATCCAAAAAGTAATTTTGAAGCCCATTACGCCGACCCATTTGACAGGATATTATTAGGCCCCGTTTGCCCTGCAGCACCTGGGGAAAGCTTCTAGCAACACTGACATGGCTACTGGTTCAGACGGTTGTTTGTCAGAAACATTTCCTGTTGCGGGATCCAGTGTTTAGCCATCTGATATTAAAGGCCCATTGTGTAGGATTTAGGGGGATTTAGGAGGATCTAATTGCAGAAATGGAATATAATTATGTTTTCATTAGTGTATAATCACACGAAAATAAGAACTGTTGTGTTGTCGTTACCTTTGGATGAACCGTTTACATCGACAGACGGAGAGGGTCATCCGCCATGTTGTGTCACCATGTTTCTATGTGTTTACTCTTCTTCTTTTTTCCACTTTAAGGTGTTTAGCATCCAGCGTTAAGATGCATTACCATCACCTACTATGTCTGAGTGTGGACCAGAGTTATTATAGTCTTAACTTAAAAGCCCAAAACTGACGTCGACTCTGACCAGTGACTTGTGCATTTTTTGCAGCCGCTGTAGATGACGGGTGGAGGGTATTCCGCTGGTTCTTCACTGCAACTCGTCACATACTGACGCACGGGGAACCCCTCGAGCATCGTTTTTTTTGACACACGCGGAAGGTGTCATTTTCTGACGTGCAGGTTATTCCAACAGACATCTAGACAATGCCACAGTTATGTTTCATTGG
>JAPQRN010000011.1:6270402-6282820 GCA_037367275.1 Coranthus polyacanthus
TAACTTTCATGGAAATAATCTTGAGATTGATTTATTAATAACTTGTTCGAGTTCATACTGGTTTTCAAAACTAGACCTCTAAGTGATTTCTTTTATTGGCAGACATTATGCAGAGGAAATCATTTGGGGCCCAGTTTCATTCTTCCTCTTGGGAAACTGTAGAAGGCAATAACCACTCAGAGTGAAAAGGAGCTAATGGTGGCAGAATGTTTAAATGTTGTCATCAATTCAATTTAGCCTATAAGTTTTCAGTACAAGCTACCTGCCTACTGGAAATCAATTAGCTCTGCAGCAGAAATTACTCCCTGTGGCAATGAAACATTGTTGTAATCAATTTTTAGCATCGATTTTCAGTGTGGTTGTACACTGAAATGAGACGGAGGGGAGATGAGACAACATCTAATTGGATCTATCATAGCATTATATGATATGGGCCAATAATGACATTTTGTTGTATTTGCGCTGTTGTTATATCAATTTAAGAGAAAATAATACTGATTCTAAAGTTGCAGTCCCATCAGTAAGAAAAAACAGGATTAAAACTTTTCCACTTGTGCATCTAGATTCTTAGACAAGAAAACAAAGAGTGCACTAAAAGTTTCTGTGATAAAACTAAAGGTAAAAATGATCCTTTTCAGAAGTTATGATTTGCTTTAAGGAAGACTGCTGCAACAGAGAAGACAAGTCTCCGATACTCTGTAAACTCTTTACAAACACCATGAAATCATTACACTTGTCAACACAGAAAATCCTTTGACAGAAAAAGCACAAGGAAAAGTACAACGGTGCGTTTCTGTCGGAATGATGTTAAGTGCCACTGCATGCCTGCTAGTCCTACAGCAGAATCAAAGAGACAGGTTTTAAACCACGGAGTCTAACGCAGTCAGGATAGAGACAAGGTCTGCACCGAGGAGAGGTCAGCTTGGGCAGTCCCGATAACAAACCTTGGACGTTAATAAAGGAGACAGCTGTTGGTTTCCTGTTTCAAAAGGACATGCAGTGACCATGACAGCGCTGTAACCGTAACCATGTGTTTATTGTTGCAACCGTGACAATGAAGGTCTGTTAGCTTAAACAAAATACTCATTTTAACCCTAGCCGTGAGCTTCCTTTGTACCTAAGTAAACCATTACCATAGCAACCCAATAGCTCTTGCTGTAGGGGCAATAGGGGACTGTAGAAGTGCAACTATGGTGGTGGGGGGACACACACATTTTTTACTTACCTGTAGGCAATAGGACATTTTTGTACTTAGATGTAGAAAAATGTGCCTTTTTGATGTGGCCTACTTTAAAGAGATCATATTCCACCCTAAGTTATTGTAAGTCTCCCATGTTGCAGAATGTGTATTTTAAGTTTCTGTTCATTTGGATGCTGTATCATACATCTTCTCATCATTTTTGGTATATTGGCAATTTATGCAATTAACAGGAGGCCAGACGTCATCTGGACTCGAGCAAGACCAGTTACCCTCTACCGCTGTAACATTTGTGGATATTCCCTGATCTGGATGACTGAGAAAGTCTAAAGTTAGGGAGGTTGCTCATTCCCATGCAAAGATTCAGGTGAGCTAAACAATGTAGGTGGATGTAAATCTAAGTCTTATGAGCAAAACCTGGGTAGACTGAGTGTAATACTGGGTAAACCAATTTCCAAAAGACACCTAAACTACAATTCCCTGCTACTAAACTGAATGATGACCTGAAGACATAGTAGACCTTTAGTGATGTTGCTGCAGTACATCTGATGTCTCCAAATGATATTTATTTTAACAGGAAGCTTTTGTGCTCTAAACTGAAATTTTAAGGACATAAACATTCCTTTTCACTTTGAGCAAGGGATTCATTTTGTTCAAAGTAAAACTTGGTTCTTTTCAAGCTGTTTTCATATTGAGCTGCTGGAAGAGAAACATTTCTCTATGCTCACCTAAAATCTGTATTTTTGCTGCATAATGTGTGACATTCATGATCTAGTATTTAATCTCCAAGTGTGAGGTGAAAACCTGAAGCCGTCTCTCCACTTTTCCCTTACAGAAAAACCACAGGAATTTGCATGTGCAATAACACATGGGGTCGCATGTGGTCACACTGGAAACATGGTTTTGGAACATTTTACGGTCTAATATGTGTGAAGCACATGAATATTCCCATGTGAAACCAATGGCATTACCAGTTATCAGTATGTCAGCTATACTGTATTTTGCACATGATGATGCAATTTGTGTGCTGTATTTTCAGCAGGTTTTAAATCTTCCCCAGGTCTATCTGAGAAAATCTCTGGGTTCTCAGCGAGTGTTTCTACACCTAAAATTATCTTTCTTCTCCACGTTTTTAAAGTAATCCTGCTAAAAGCAGCCAAGTGACACCTTTCAAACTGCCAGTAGACAAGTTTTCCTTTCTGTCTTTTGTATTTTCAGCGTCATTGCTCAGGGAGTCTCTTTCGAGTACAAAGCATCATGTGGGCGAGTGACAAATGTTACGGTGGTTAAGATTTTATATCTTTTATTTCAGTCACTCTTTCAAAGTTAATGGCAACTGAACAATTTTCAAGCACTGCTTGGATGGAGACAGATGGATTTTATGATGCAAATGGTAGAAAATGGTTGAAAAATAGCGGGCACACTTGGGTCTTGTATTTCCATCATTGCTGATTGAAGCTGTAGCCGTTAATACCTATGACTACAACAAAGTCATTTGACCCAGGAATGAATGCCGATTGTACCCTTTCAGACTGAAGACAAATGCCAGATGTTAGTGTGTGTGTGTGAGAGTCCACATAATGGAAGAGGGAAGTGAAAGAACTGCAAAGGAAGAAACAAGTTGGACAAGTGGACTTCCTGCTGTGAGGAGAAGTGCTTGTCGGATGGTCGAACAGCATCTGAAGCCAGATTTGTAGGTCTGTGCGCCATCATTTCCGTATTAAAACAATTATCCCAGCTCACTCCTTCCCTCAGCAGGCTTTTCACCCCCTTTCACGTGTGGCCCTTCACAACCGTCTGTGGTCAAAGCACAGGCCACACAAAGTTCTTGTCAGATCGTCCAAGGATGCTTTTTCACCGGATGGCACTGGCTTTTCCATCGGGCAAAAAGTTGTGGATTTTTTGTGTTTTTTTTTTTTTAAGGTTCAAAGTGAGCTGAGGAGGATCAGAGGGAATCATCACTATGTGTCATCATTGTAAAACAAACAAACAGACCGAACAAACTAAGGATGCAACAATTTATCTGCCAAATACCTGCATCGGACGATACTTTCTGACTGCGGTTAATCTATCAACACCAACAGCAGTGACCCATGTTTGTCCATTGTTGTAAGAAAAGCTCCTTGTCTGATGGTGTGACAGCTCAGCCGCAGCGTCTCCATTCCTCCATTCAGTTCTATTTTAACAGTGCTGCTAAGTCCACTTCAATCCACTACCAAGTGTCCTGCCTGAATCCCCAGTGGCCTGTGTGGTGTGCTGAACTGTGATGGCAAGTGTGAAACTAACAGTTTTATTGATGGAAACTGTGAGTTCCTAGCGGTTACCAAACGAAAAAGCGCGAAAATTAAACAAACAGACAAATAAAAACATCAGTACTGACATTGGCTATAGGCATCCACAGAACAAACAAGCAAAATCTGTCACAAAAAAGTTGAGTAGATAATAAGAGTAGATTTGAGCTGAGTTGTGGTGGAAAAGCACCATATCACACTCCTAAAACCCATGAAACCAGTAGAAGAAGGGGGCTACAGGCAAACACGCTCCTTTTACGTTAGTGATTGGTCATTTCAAAAGGCTAAGTTGAGGAGAAAAAAAAAGCAGAAAACGGAACTGAATTTATCATCTGTTGGTTCAAAAATATCAAACGGCTGAGTGTTCTATGAAAAAGAATATCTATTTCCACCTCACCGCCTCTCTTGATATCTGCGGGCTACCATCTCAGGGTCACTTCTTCAAAATTATTGGTTCAGAGGCTCTGCTTACTAACTTTGTTGTGGGGATTCTGCACCTCCTCTGATCAAACGGCTTCCAAATCCTCACATTCCCTCAGCTGCATTTGTCGATCTTTCACAGCAGTGACTGGTGTTTGTGCTCTGAGTGATTTGGGTTGCTACTCTTGATAACTTGAGGTTACGGTTATGCCGCTTTAATCTCCATACTCCAGCCCCGTGGCTTGGAGAGCAAATAAATGTACAACACAAAGCTGCGTCAAGTATACGCAAATTTAAACTGTGCGCAGGGACGCGTTTGATCGTGTTTCAAAGACGTTGAGATTTCATTAGCTTAGCACATCCTTTAGAGGATAAGAAGTGAACAATTGGGTGAAGCAATTAAGAGGTGGAGAATTTAAGAAGCCATTAGATAAGAAGTTCGAAAAAGTCCTGCAGAAGAGGAACACTTTATGGAGAGAGACAGCTGGAGGAACGCTGCGAGAGGAACATGAGGCAAGACAACAAAGGAACAGGATGAGACAAATCGATGGTGAGAAACAACAGGAAACGAGACGAGAGGAAAACAAACCGACAGCAGAAGAAAGGAAGAGGACAGTTGTTGAATTGGTCGCACCAGTGATGCTTATCTGCTCGGGGCTGCAGATAGACATGTAGAGGATGAAGAGAGCGAAGCTGCATCCAGGCATCAGATGGAGCTCTAAGCGGGCTTAGAGACCCACTCCGTGCTCTAGTGAAGCAGAGCTAATACACAGCGCCAGAGGAGGGCTTATTAGATGGATCAAAGCTTGTCTAATCTACATGCTAAGAATATGATGAGAGGGTCCTGACAATCCTCCCTTTTCCTCCTGAGAGGCGCTGATTATCATACAGGGTTATGAACAGTAAACATACAAAGATGTGATGATGTATGCACACTTCAGATCTTTGATGTGACTGTGGGGAGGCACAATGACAGCCACTGTGCTCTATTGAGGCTCATCTCATACATTACAGGAAGCCATGCAGCCCTCATTCAGTGACAGCTAATGTGTTTCCATTTAATGACACAAAGAAACACTTTAAACAGCAATTTTGCACACTGGCTGTCCCAAAATGGCACTACGAGATCGGGGATAATTCTGGTTTATTACATCTTGGGCCTTATTTTCATAGAACCCTTATTTCTTTCTTACTGAGCAGTGAGGTGATCAAACAGGATGGAAACAAGCCAAACATTCTCTAAACCATTCTCTAAAACTGTAAATGAAATGTTACAAACAAGCCTTCGTTACACGGAAAGACTAAGCAGGATGAAGCGGGTAGTTAGTTAGTCTGTAAACTGTTCTGCAGGTTCTCAGCGGAGAGTTTTTGTATTAAATTTAACCATTTACATTTATTTTGTTTTCTAAATACATTACCGGTTGTTTTTCTTGCGTCATTATGTAAGCACTGACTGTATTCCCCAATCTCAGCAATTAACTTGTTGAGCACAATATTATGATCATCAATAGCTATAATAGTATCAATAGTATGCCTGAAATACTGGTATGTATTTCTTGGAATACTTCACTAGCCTTGTCCTTGGCTTCTAGACTCCTGGGGCCAGTTTCAATTTTGTGGGTAAAATATCCTGTAACTGTTAAAATTCTTCCTGAATGTTCAAGTTTTCTGCAGGAGTGAAGTGAGCTGAGTGGTCGGAAGCGGCGGCACAGTCAGCCATGTTTACATTTTGGGGAAAAAAGGCTTTTTTTAAAAGATGAGTCCTGCTAATATTGTCGAGGACTGACTACGCAGCTTTGTGCAACAGGTGCATTCAGGCATCTACGTCTTCTGCTACGTCTGAGTATTAGTTGGATCTACGCCTAAGGTGGAGTCAGTGGATCGTGCATTCATTAATTAAACAAAACATTAAACATAACATTAAGTTTGTTTTCTTTATGAACTTAACTTGCTCTTGTAAGGTGACCTTCACTGTTTTGAAATATAATCTATAAATACAATGTATTGTTATTATTATTAATTCAGTGCTGTGTGTTTTTCAATTTTTAATCATGTATCTGCTAACACTACAGACATGGAAAGCAAATACAGAAAAATCTTTCCAGTTGCAATCACCGCTGGCTGACTGATTGACTTGACTGACTGACTGGGGACCATTCACTTTTTCCATCCTTTTTTTTTGACCATTTTTCTTATCTGAGTGAAAGTAGGCCATGAAATTGTTAAAGGAGCTACAGTCGTCTCCGGTGCAATTTCTCCCGATCAGTCAAGCAGCGTGGATAAGGGCCAGAAAAGGTGTGAGTGGATGGAGCTTTACAGGAAGAGGCAATCATGCCGGAGACCCGAGAGGGCTTCGAGAGCGAGGGTGGAAGAGGACGGAGTGCTGCTGAGGACAGTGGAGGAGGTGTGAGTGTTGAGGCGGGGCCGGCTGCTGAGGATGAAGTCGTTTTGTTGCAGAAGAAAGGGATGCCCTGAATAACCACTTTCTGCGGGCCCGTGTGAATGTGTGCGTGTTCGTACGGCGACGCCAACAGACATCAAGAGCCTCTATAATTAATCTATGTCAAATGTGCGTCAAAGCTGCTAAAATTAAACAAGTCTTGTTCTGAGAGGCAGCGAAGAAGAGCGGGGAGAGGTGGAGGCGTGGGGCGGATGGGTACATACAGCGAGGTACTCATTACTGTTCCCTTCAGTCCCCCACTGAGCCAAAGTGGGGTGTCGACGACTTCAAATGATCTGTCAGGTCGAAGAAAAAAAAAAAAAAACGATGGGAGCCGAGTGTGAGTATTTCAGCGAAGCACCCATCAGCTCCATTTTGACGTCTTTGAATGCACATGTAATAATAACAAAAGGCTCTGCAGTGTCTGAGAAAAACCTTCACTCAAAAAACCGGTCACCTTACATTTTTTTGTCACAATCACCACAGAGGCACATGATGAGAACATCGAGACAAGTGGGAACCTCCTCATTTTCCTCCCTAAGTCCTTGTTTACTGCCTTAGCTCCTTAAGTAACTCCATGTTGCCTTGTCAGCCTTTTCATTTCCTTCCTCACTTCTTTGTTTCCTTTCTTATCCCCTTATTTCCTTGTCATCCTTTTCATTTCCTTATTCTCCTCCTCATCCCCTTCCCTAACTCGTTTCCTTTTAAATTCTTTCCTCACGTCCTTGTTTTCTTCCCTAACTCTTGTTTCTTCTTTATCTTCCTTTTCATTTCCTTCCTCGCCTCCGTTCCCTTCTATTAATTCTCCTTTTTTTGCTTGTCTTCCTCCCTAACTCCATGTTTCCTTGTCATTCTTTTCATTTGCTTGCATATGCATTCGATACTTGTTCAACTGAAGGAGGCTTAAAGTTTTGTTAAAGTCTTTTGGTGTCAGTTACCTAACTTTTTCATCTAGCTATTCGATCTTTAGCGCTGGTCTTGGATCAGCTTGTGAAGTTTAGGCAGCAGAACCACCAAAACAAAAAAGGTCTCTCAGCAAATGGCGTTTACACAAGTGCTTGGAAATAGGTGTTTCTAAATGTGTGCAGTATATCATACGGTGTTGTATAAAACATAAATACAAGTTACTAATTGAGAAGAGAACTTCCTACTTAGTCTGCATTGAATCAATATTATATCACATCTATCCACAGTGTCACTCCGTTGTTTATGCCGTAATTTGCTTGTCATATTGTGAAGAAAGGGACGGCTGAAAAAAAAAAAACAATAGCACTTCTTCATTATCCAGCAAACACTCAACAGCTGTGGCTGCTCTGATTGGAGCCTGTCTGAGAGCGTGATGCTGTTTGTCAGGATCTCCTGGCTGTGATGGTGCCTCATGCTGTGACAGACATGGTATCCAGGCTAATCACATGCATCACAGCAGCCACATCCACTTGATGAATTCACTTCGTAGAATTTCCCATGCGACAGACTACAACAAAAATGAATGGCCTGCTTAATTGCTAAAAGAATCAATCGAAAAAGAAATTCAGAGATGCATTTTACTGTGACTGCACAGCTGGATATTAGTATCAAACAAAAAGGGCCAGAAACCGAGTTTTCTTATGAAAGCAGGAGCAATACTACAAAGGGCTTTTTGTTTGGTTCCAAAGCCAGTGAGCACTGTGTTTTTGTTTGCAACTATTCCCAAAGAAAACGTTTCACCAGCCTTTTAATTGAATATTCATCCGGCCTCATCTGGTAAAAACAAGTGACAGCCCAGGCATTTCCACTCTGTGCCACTTTCTATCAGGCAGGTAACACTGAAGCTGAAGGAAAGAAAAAAAACACATTCTAAACGAATGAATAAATGAGAGGTCAGGGACATGTCTCTGCAAGTTGCTCTGGGAAGACTTCAACGCTGATTAAATCCTCGCAAAATTATGATGGAACAAGGTTTGAATACAGTCCAACAGAAGAAACTTCGCACAAAAACTCTATTTACTGCATCCTTTCCGACGGTGACGGTGCATTACTGCATACTGTAAGAAAGCAACAGCAAGACGTGAGGTCGTACCTGCACTTCTCAGTAAAGTGACTTTTTGATTGTACCTTCACTGTGGGACAGAACATTCGACAATCAAAGGCAATTCTTTGAGAGAGAGCTTTTTTTGATGCTGCTCTCCAATTCGCCAGCAACACAAGGCACCCACAAAGGATACACACAGATCACAGCATAACAGACGGTACACTACAGCTGAAAGCCAAACTGCTGAGTCCTCACAGTCGCTAATAATGGGACTGAGAGTCACAAAACCTCAGTGCTATAACGTTGACGCAGTCTGTAAGGGCATTCAAAGAAGACCTGAAATTAATTCACGTTATGTGATTCATTTGGCATCTTTTCTTTATAAGAAATGCTGAATCTGAATCGGCTCCCTGGACACGCAAACAATGCATATCATTCAACAGCATTAAGGCCACGGCTGACAATCTACAGAGAAATCTAGCAGCAGGTAGCTGTTCAAATCTGATTTATTATCTCATATAATGCCTCATTTAAAAACAAGATAAGAGAAACCTTTGCAGATAATAGAAGTACAGCTAGTCTGTTGGGCAGTGCAGAAATAGGATCGGGAAATGAAAATATTCCAAATTACAACCAAATCCAAAATGGCATACCCATAAAAAAAAAAATCAGCTTCAGTTCTGCTTATTGGTTCCTAAACTCAATAACTATTTTTGCAACCAAATGTTACACATCTGCAAGGACATATGAAGCTATCTGTCCAGAACCTGTCTTTACTTCTACGTCACACAAAACAGTGGCTTCTTTTTATAAAGCGACGACAAGGCACAGTGAGATGCATGTGGGAAGCTAATTAACTCTAAGACATTTAAAGTTCAAAAGTTAAAGTCCGCTTCTATGATCCCCTAGGGAAATTCAAACTCTGCATTTAACCCATCCAAGAGCACGAAAGAAGCAGTAGCCGCCACTGAAGGCGCCTGGAGACCAACTCCAGATCTAAGCCAGTACCAGTGCCAGTGGTCAAGGAGAATGAATCCAGCATACATGTTTTTGATGGCGAGGGAACATGCAAACTCCATACAGAAAGGCCCTGGTCCAACCGGGGATGGAACTCAGAACCTTCTTTGCTTTGTTTTGTATTTGCTTGTTTTGACAAAATAAAATTAACACTACATCTGGACTAGGGCTGCGCAACTTGATGAAAAGGTCAGATCAGAAAATACTATTGCAATATTCACTTAAAGGAAAAAATATATTTTTTGTTATCTACACATTTGGCCCCTCTTTTTTTTTTTTACCATTTTGGAATTGAAATAAGGAATAGATAAGAACGTGAACTGATAAAGTTCAAACAGTACGCAGCTCTACTACACTAAATGTCCTTCTTACTTTTTCAAGCTTCCTAATAGCAAGAGGAGTCATTTAGTTATAAAACTCATCAACCTGCAACAAACAAACAAACACAGCTGAAGAGCTGAGACTATGAAAAACTGGGTTGGTCTATTGAAAGTCTTCTGCAGCAAAGTCAATGCGTTATATGTTCCTGATTTTCACGAGGGACAAAGATGAAAGCGGGTATCTCTGTTCATTATAAGCTTATTGTCTGAGATTGTTTACAAGAAACGGACATCTTGCTGACCAGATCTGTAACTTCCACCTCAATTAAAGTCAGTTTAGAATTCAAGTTCAAGCGTGAATTGTCAAAACGACATAAGCTTCACAAAGGCAAAGAGTCAAAAGCATGATTTTATATAAAATGATTTCCATATAAATCAAGTCCATTGGAGCTAAAAAGGCATACTTTTTCTTGCCTTCTCCCATGGATATTCCACTCTGCCTGAGTCTCGGAACATTATATTTCACCGGGCAACTTCACAGCGTGATACATCTTTTAAGGGAAATGAAAATCCCACTTTACCCTTCTAATGGCTGTGAGAAAACAAATCTGCCCAATCAGAGCCGATGGAGCCATCTAATGATAGAGTAAACAGAAAGTCTCAGGTTCCAGTTACCATGAAACCTGTGACCGATCCTGCCTCGCCAATGACAAACTGCATTCAGACTGGTTTTCGTTGCTGAGAACTATCTGGATGCATGTGACTGAAACATTTTAATTAAAATAACTTGAAATGGAGAATGTAGTACTCAAGGTCTGAAATCCCGAAAGTACAAGTAGTAAAGTGCATGATCTTTAGTCTAAAGACTTTAGTAAGCTGTTTTGTGTGCACAGCTGCCTCAGCACCAAGAAAAAAAGAAGCATAGATGTACCTGAGGGTAATTTATCAGCTTAGAAGTGAGTCGCTTCCCATAGTGCTTAGCATCTTGCCACTCTTTAGCAGCATGAAATGTTTTTTTGGAAATGGACGTGGGTGGCTGGATGAATGCTGATATGAAAAATGGAGCTCTCGTTTGCAACTTTGGTACTTTATCTTTGCTGAAAAGCTCCTGTGTTTACCTATTTAATATTCACCTGAAGCCAAGCACCATAAACACCACTTCTCCAAAGCCATTTAAAAATAAAGAGGCTGTTAGGAAAACTAAGTGTGAGCAATTGACAGTGCATTCTGCATTCAGGCAAATATGAAAATATCTGCTGTATTTGGTCTGTTTACTCTGACTCGCACTACAGTGTAATACATCTCCCTACCCAGGTTTTAAATGCATTTACTGGTCAAAAATGTGGCCTACTTACAGTGAATTGCATTGCCAGATGCGACTAAACCCCAAGATAGATGTGTTTTTCCAATGAATAAACAGCACTAAACTTAAGTAAGTATCGAGCTTCTGGCAGTGCCTGGTGACACTTTACTCTTGAAAACAGATACTAGGACAGCTTTTGCTTTAACTCTTTGAAACATCAGCCGCTTCCCTTTTTTTTAGGCACAGTCACCGCCTGTGGCAAGAAGTGTCATTTGCTTCAGAATTCGCAAAAATTTGATCCAAATTCTGATTTAAATTGTGAAGCTATGTTACATTTACCTCTTGGCAACAAACAAAAAAATTTCACCTATCACAAAATATTTCAAAATCTACTTTTGGTGATGATGGGACTTTGGCAAAGAATCGCCTCCTTGCACATCCAGCGGTCACGCAGCAACATTTTCATTTGTTCTCGAGCTGCCCTATAAATTGAAATGAACTCCTTTTCAACAGAAGCTCTATTGTACCTTTCTAGCACTTTGGTTGCTACATGCTGTGGGTTTTATTCCACTAGCTTTTTGTGGAAATGTGCCAGTTGTGGTGCTGTGCGTAGCATTCTCTGTTGGTGTGTGTAGGTCTTTCCGGGCTTACAAAATAGACTGTACCTTAGCTCAACATGCAATCATTCATTTTTTAAAAAGGGGACACAAGTACAGACCATGACCAACACCACAGAAATGATTAAACCTCATCCAGAATATAGAAATACATGTAACTCCTATGACCTCCATCCTGAGAAGACTGACTTTAATTGTGTAATTACGATGTGTGCAAAGCAGCAGGTCATGTGTGCATGATGCAGCAAATGTGTGACTGTGTCGTGGAGTCAACTGTCATGTTCCTACTTTAAGCACATTAAATTATATTTCTTTCTGTCAATTTAAGCACACCTACTAGTTGAATAGTGCGGATTTAAAATAGTGCCTTAACATTTTAAGCATTATTCCCTTAATGCAACACATTTTCAGCACATATTTTCTTTGCTCCTTTTGATGAAAGAACCTAAATGGCAGCAGGGGTGATGTGCGAGAAACAGACGTGGTTCTGAGACATCTATTTTCAGATCAAAGACCCAATTTCTACCAAAATACCACCGACTGACTTTGCAGAGGTTCATTTGAATGAACATCCTCCTGTTGGCGGGTCTCCTTCTTCCTATGCAGGTCACCAATACACCACACAGATGCACAAAGTGGATTTCAAGTTCAGGAAAACAGCAAACAGTTGGTGGGCTGATCGCGCTGGTCATTTTCCAGCCACGAAAATAGGGCACACGCATCATATTTGGTCTCAGCCTGACCTGTGTCCTAGTTTTGGTTGATGCAAAATGACCTTAAATTGGTTCATTACAAAACAAG
>JAPQRN010000011.1:6300703-6314042 GCA_037367275.1 Coranthus polyacanthus
CTGCGACAGAAAGGTTAGTGGTACGGACTGAAATGGGAAAAAATGACTGAACGGAACAACATACAGTATATTAATGCAACATACAAACACCATATACTGTATAATCGTAAAACACTGACTTCATACTTTAAGAATATATTGCTGATAATATTTACTGATACATTTTGAAGGCAGAACGTGGCCGGAAGGAGGCAGAATGGATGCAAATACTCCCTCCAGTTCTTGTGCCTTATTTCAGATAAAATCAGACATCCAGGATGTATTCATGTTCATTTAGACGAAGGGGATAATGCTGACATGAAATTGAATCTTCGAGTCTACTTGGATGGAATGGGAGGTCCGTAAATACTGTACACACATGCAGCCCGTGCAAAAAAGTCAGACAGTCTAAAATTAACTCTTTTGTTCTGTTTCTTTACATTCGTGCCATAAGAGATTACGAGTGCGTAACAGATTAAATTCATGCAACATGGAGCTTATGTAGGCCAGCAGACGGCCTCGATTCACGAAGTTCCCTCGTCCCCCACCTCCACCCCGTGTGAACGCAGAAAAGTCGAGCGCTGTCCAACTTTCTGTCGCTCCTGCTTTGACAGAGTACCGTCCCCAAATTAAATACAGTGCTATTCGTTTCTCAGAGACTTCCAGCCAAATGTGCTGCCTCCATCTCTCTTCTCACCTCATTTCATCGTTATGATGGATTTTCTGATGCTCTCCTCTCACCGTGAAACCATTTACTGATTCACACACTTCCATTTGCACACGCTCATTCCCCAGATCAGACAATTCATACACAAAATCACTTTCAAACAAACAAGAGCAGCATGGGCACGCACGCACATATGCTAAGACTGTTGAAATGAAATTGAAATGAAAGCACTATTACAATATCAATCTTTATCTAATCCATTCTGTGGAAAGAGAGGCCGCTTGTAATTACCTCCAACTCAGTTTGGTGTAACGAGGAGCAGCATTCACATCAGTCTTCCTTACTTTTGCTTCTTTTTCCTTTAACTCTGCATTCTGCGGCTGAATACCAGCCACACAATGCCAATGGCGATCAATTTCCTATCATACAAAAGACGGTTGGGGGTGCTCCATTTCATTTTCAAACAATGCAGTCCAAGAATCTGGCTTGAATTAAGATGTAGCACTGGAACGTCTGCTACCCTCTGGAGAATGAGGAGCAAATCTGAACCACTTTTCAGATTTCTGTTCATAATTCCCGGCCAAAAGAAATGCTTACAAGACATTTGAAAAGGGTCAAAATCCTTTTTACATCTGCTCACTGGTCATGCTGTCTGATCACTGCTTCCGGCACTCGCTGAGCCTGGTCGATAACTGCTCCCACATGTGACATGACAGGATTATCAGGCTAGAGCCAAAACAGGCTATCTGAAGATTCAGATTCTGCTGGCATCGTGCGCACTCCAAATGTTTCTCAATTTTCAGAAACGCAACAAGAGAGCACAGTTTAGAGGCAGGATGGACCCTGGTGTGATGCTCTCTGTGCAGTTGGATGACTTCTTGGAAAGGGGATATGAGAGATCTCTCTTCTGTGCTAATTTGTAAGTTTTAGGTCCTGGGAACTTTCTTTTCACTAAAGCTGTGTACTAAAGAAGTCTTACAGTCTGAGGCAGTGGATACCACAGAACAATAGCACATGTGCCCACGGGAACAAGTTTAACCCCGTGAAAAAGCAGGCTTTTTTGGTAGTTTTTTGCCTGAAAAAACATACCCAAAATCAATCAGTAATGGCTTTACAACTGTATGGCCAAAATGAACAACCCTGGGCTATATGGATAAGAAACACTTGGAATAATTTTGAAACACAATACCAGGCCAGAGTGAGATCTTTCCAGAGTGGCCATTGATTTTGTTCCCTCTCACTTATGAATGTTATAAGGTCCAGCATGAACAGGAGGAATGATTATAGCAAGCAAAACCTTAAAAAAAAAACCCCAGAAAATCAGACGCAGGCTGCTCTCCAGTCTCCTACAAAATACATTTGTGTATTGATTTATTTCTGCTGGGATTATAGTAATTGGCAACAATATTTCCAACACAGAGATGTGAGATTTTTAATTGCAACATTCAATGGCTCTGTCTGGAACTTGCGCATCAGCTGCATTATGGAGCATGTCAACCTGTCATCATAAATCCCGCCCTATTATACAGAAGCATTGGCGTAAGGCAAATATCCGGAAAGGCAGGAATTTTATTACCTCCGTTCCCTGTGCCACGTCTCCTTCTTCTGTTTGTAAGACGCAACCAACGGACGCCAAATTACACAACTGTTCTTCGACAGAGGAAACCAAACCGAGGACCTCATTCACACCACAACAAACAGGGTCACATTGGTCATACTGAGCTGCTGTCTTGAGCTTCTGAGGACATCAGGGATATTGAGTTTTTGCAGTTTTTTTTAAACCAAACCCGAAAAGAAGACAGGAGTCTGCATCCTGTATCCCACATGCTTTTAATCAGAGTCAACATAGAAAGCATTAATTGCCAGGATCTCACGTTGGAGAGACACTTTGGGTGATAGGTTCAGTGAGATCATTTTGGTCGTGAGTGAAGACTTTTCGGATATTTTTTAGTGTAACATTTCGACATTATTTTCATGTAAAACCACAATGCGGGACACATTATGTTGCCTACAGAAGGCATTTGTTAGATTGTTATACATTAAAGAAAATTTTAGGTGACAGAGTTGCCTTATGATCACACCAAGAAAATTCCTCCCAAAGGCATTGAGTACAGAGATGAATAGGTAGAAAGAAACCAACAGAAGGCTCTTTATAAATTTTGCTCTTGCTGACAGCATTACAATGCGCTGCCTCTTTGTTCACACAGAGCCAGCACCCTTATCTCAAAGGACAAGATAGTTTAAGAAGGTGCTATCCCTTGAAAAGGAATCATTTGATTTTGTTGTCATGGTGAGTGTTACAAAGATGTGTTTTAAATAGCTTTTTGTGTGTTTTGTGTATGCTCGTGTCTATTTCCATATCTTCGTGTCGTATGAGTCATGCTTGCGAAAAAAGAAAAAAAAAAAAAAAGCGCACTGCTCACAATTCAAACTAAAAATTTCCTTTGAAAAAAGAAAGTCATATCCCATTTGTGCTCCTTGAAATATCCCTAAACCCCAGCAGACTGACATCTCCGTGCTCATTGTCGAAGATGTCTCTGTATTCTAAAGAGAGCCTGATCAAAGCAGCTTCCTATTGGAACAGCACAGCTGTAGACTCTCCCTCCATGCCGTTCAGAAAGCCGACCCCGCTGCGATCAAAACAAGACTCCCAATGGATATATCCAAGCTCTCTTACTGCTGGTACATCTGTTAATGTCTCTCCCCCCTACCTTTCTCCACCCAAAGCACTTCATTATATATAAACTGTAAATCCTTTTATCCTCTAAGCTGGCTTCAGTTTCTGATTTGAATGACAGGAACACAAGCACCAGAAAATAAATAGCTGTGATTGCTTTTAAAAGCTTAGTTTAAGGCTTTGAAGGCATTCTTTGTACTTTTGACACACTATATTTAGATGTACCTAACACCTTTCTTTTTGAACTGAGAGACATGTTTCTAAATATATTTAGCAAGTTCAATACACACAATAGATTGTAATGCTGAGTAAGTTCATGCAAAAAGGCTTTCTGTTATTTTCCAGTCGACTGGTGGGCAAATCACACCAGATCGGGATAAAGGACCACATTCACTGACTAAATATATCCAAATTATCTTAATTAATTTGTTGAGGAAACAACTTCTCCGAAGCTGACCTTGAAAGTCTGTTTTTGATCTTTGAAAAAGCAATTCAGCAACACAATCTCAAATAAGGGTAAGTTAAGAATAAACTTTCTTTTCAAATTTAGAGCCAATGAGGACAAGGCCTTGAGAAAGTGAATGATTCAGCGTTCAGGTCAAAAGGGTAATTCAACACTGACTTTTTATGGCAACTAAGCAAATGCTACATGCCGATTAATAGCTTGTCATATTATTACAAAGCTCCAGAAGAATGCAGTAAGCTGAAGGATTGGTTCACTGAAGAATTTGGTTTGTCAATGAGCAATCCAAGGTCATGAATCAATCAGCTATCCTTTTATAGGCTTTCTTTTACCAACAAACACTATTTTATTAGATCTAAATCTTCATCTAAATTCAAGTTTTTCGTTAACCCTGTTCCAGGACAGCAAATCACGTCTTTGCTAGAAGTGTCCAGATGAAGACTAAAAAGTCAGTGGACCCCTCTACTCTGGTAAATGTGGGGTTGGATTAGCATACCGTTTCATGGCCTGTCGTGGTATGAACATTGATAGTTACCACATCATGTACTTTTACTAACCTACAGAACTGAAACATAACTGGGTAGAGAAGCTCACCTGTGCATCTCTTTTTGTCCTCGATTGCCTGCAAGACTTGTGCCAATTTATTTTGTTCAAACAGGACATATACAGGTTTCTAATTTGGACTTTTTACAAATATTTGCATTAAAAAGTTAAAATTTGAATAGTGGTTTTCAATGTGTAGCCAAATCAAGAGTTGGCAAAACATTTTACACCTAAAAGAAATGTTTGAAAGTTGTTGGGTTTTTTTTTTTTTTTTTCAAATCACAGTTTTGATGTTAACAAATACATAAACATTGGAGAGGCCATTTACTGATATTCCTGAAGTCGTGATCTTGAGACTGATCCACTGAAGTCCAAGACCGATCTCAAGTACTGCAACGCTACCGTACACTGTGATAATGGGACATTTTCTGAGATGGTTATCGTACCGTGAGTGGAAATCTCATACCATGTCAACCCAACGGAAATACTCATTTAGACTGCACAAATGTCAACACAAATATACAGCATGATTACAATGATCCACAATTGTTGAACCGTTGTCTGAGATCATCTCAGGGCTGACTGCAACCATTCATTAGGTTGTTGAAGTTACCCAGAAAGCCCTCCCCCCCGGGGGCCGTCTGAACACGATTTTAAGAATGACTCATCTTGTTTACGACATCTGTGCTGAAAATCAGGCCCACGGGTCCAACCTCCAACAAAAGGACCAAACACAAGGGATTAGAAGATACGATCTCAATGTTTAGAAAGAACATGACTGGATGTTTGGATACGACGCAGCCGGCTGCAGTTGGTCACCTAGAGGAAACCGGCTGTGTCTCTAAACTCAGCGATGGGACCATAGGGCCATTAGAACGAAGCGCATCCTTCTTGTGTTGGCGATGTGGAGATGTGATAAAGCCCTGGTCAAAGTGTCTGGTACTGGACGACACAGAAAAACAATGTAAAAAAAAAAATATATATATATATATATATTTGAAAAAATGAATCAGTCAGTCAGTAAGTCAGACCAGCCAGAATGCATTTTTACTTATGTTTCACATTAAAATCTTTTGACAAGTACCAGCAAGAATTCCATGATATTTGATGTGAACGGCCCAAAGGAGAATTTACCCTTGATGAGAGAAATCAAATAAATAATCCTTTATCTTTTTTATAGAAACCACTTCCCATTCATTACTTTTCATTCTTGCATCCTTGAGGCCTTAGAAAAATATTGATGTATGCTTATTTGTCTTTTGAATAACTTAAAACCTTCATTACTTTCATGTTTGTTGGCAGGAATTCCTCTTCTTTTCTGCCGTTACTGTTGAGGCACTGAAACGTTTCTTTTTTACCGGTATCACTGGAATAGTTTCAAAGTGCTGGTATGAATTTGTAGCATTGACCGTGTTCATATGAAGTTTTTCCTCAATCAAGTCTAAAATGTTTACACTGAAATGGGACTGATAAGCCTTGTGTCATTACAAAACACTTCGATGCCAATTAAAACCACACACATTGGACAGTCTATGCAGAAATATACAGACAGATAAAAGTAATGGATGTACTCATGTGGAGAATGAAACCCTCGGTTCTGCCATCAAAAAAAGGTTCCAGAAAACCATCCAATATGCACTTTATTGGAAACACACAGCAGGCCCTTAACAAAGGATGTGTTGCAGCAACATTTTAATCTCGGAGATCTTTGTCTCGCTTTGATTTCCCATGACAAACCCTTTTTGTTTTTAGCATCTAATGGCCAGCTTACATTTAGCGCTTCACTTATGTCAAGCTCCCACCTTTGTAAAGACAACTAAAGGCACTGATTTCGTGACATTTGCAATACATGTTTATTGTCAAATTGAAATTTCCAGCAGGCAGCTCCCCCCCATTTTGCTCACACATCCATCTTCCTAAAGAGATAAACCACTTGAGTCTTTGTTTATATCTAACAACCCTATTTTCATTCTTCTAGCTCACCCTCAGGACAAAACTCTGCTAGCGAAAGTAGCAAAGCAGTAGGTATGTGGTTTGTTCCGATGTGGAGTGTAATAAACACAGACATGACTTGACAAGTAAACTGTCAGTTTGAATATTACAGTCATTTGTGCATCTGGCCACTGGTGTCATGTTTTTGAGTCCAGATGGAGGTTTAATGGAGATGGTTTGCCAATTTATTGCTCAACAATAGTCATATGGGGAAGGAACCAGATGTACACTGGACATGAGCAGCACCAGCATTGCTTAACATCTCATTGTCAATCAGGCAGCGAAACAAACAGTGCAGCTGTGTCTCCTGCAGTTGGCGAAGGGGGAAAAAAAAAATAGGGGTCAATTCCATTTCACTTTTTAATGCAGCACGTTCATGCCATACAAATGTAAGACTTTGAGAAGCTTGTGCATATGCCGTCTCCATGGCAATCAGGGCTCCATAATCAGGTATGGTAGAAGTAGCCGACTCCAACTTTTAATTAATCTGTGGGATTTTTAATTTTGCACAAATATAATTTGCATCTAAAAGGTAAATCACTCACCATCGGGTATTTTTTTTGTATTTAACACCTGTCAGTCTGGCAGTGTAGGCAGTAATGTAATGTCTTTGCACTTGATCTTCTGTTTATTTCTCAACTTTTTTAACAGTCTCAGGAGACGACCAGTTGGAAATTGTCTCCAGAAAAACAAAAGTAAAAAGCAAAGGTTCATATTAGACTTTGGAGCTCTTCTTTTAAACTAACTGTGCGCTCCTATTTCGCGAGGAAGAAACATGTCACCCAATGCAAGAGCAAGGCCGAGTGATGTGCTTTTATTAGTTTTCAGACAACAGTGGAGCTCTACTCAGACTGAAGTTAAATCAGGTTACGGACACTCCGACAATACCGTCTGTAGGATGAATTCATTACTGGTGTAGGGGTCTTTCGACAATAACAAAAGTACAGAAAATCTCTGGCCCTTTTCTTGTTCAAGGGAAAGCTTGCGTCAGTGTCTTAGAAGAACAATCAATTCAAAGACATACTTGGTCTTAGCAGTGTTACATTCCACCCCTTCTTCACCAGACCGCTTGGCTTTAGATAACATTTTAGAAGATCTAGTCTAAGAAACATGGCACAATTAGCTGCATTTGTTACAAATAATTTCTTAATAAAGTATTAATGATAATGCCTCAGTAATGCTTTCACGTGCCTTCTCAAACACTGATACTGTATCAGGTATCAGGTCTGCTTATATGATTGCTATTATAAAATATTTAATACTTTGCTGTATCTTTTTTTTATGATGGAATTTTTTTAACACTCGTCCAACAGACACATTAGTTCCTTTGTGGTGCTAGCTGTCATCACCTCACTAAGCTATCTCATCACGTTGAGTGACTCCACTGCAACCACCAGTTGGCAATAGCTCAGTAAAGGCAACTGTAATAAACAGGTACAATTTTAACCACCGTGGTAAGGCAGTATCGCACCAAACCCATAAAACATGTTCGACTAGCTGTTTAAAAATTTAGGATATTCTGAACCTGATCTGAACCTCATTGGTCATGAGGACAATCTGAGCATATTTTCTTAAATAATACAAAAACTTATGCTTTATTTACCGTGTTTCACTCTGTTTGTTCTGCTAGAGCTGTAGCTCTGTTCTCCTTTAAGAAAGTCAAAGCCGTCATGGATCAGCGTCCAACTTAACCACAGCTGACGGTCGCTTTTCACGCGTTAAAACCACAGACCTCGGCATTGGACAGATCACCTGATGATAATGGTTTTGGAGATTACGGTGATGGTGGGCCCAAGTGAAACCTGATTAGTGTCGGGTCTGTCTGCTTCCTGCTAGCCACCGTGGGCACCACAGGTTATGAGATAGAAGCACCACTCTGTAACAACACTCCACAAGTGCATGGCTTCCTCCAGTCAAACCCATTATAGTGCTGAATCTGGACCTTCGGGATTGCATTATTGGATGAAAATACACACCCTCATCCTGCAGCTCTTTCCTCTTTGTCCTAAGCATAGACTGTAAATAAAAACAGACGATGCAATGCTGTTTCATGCTGCTGTGGAAAAGTGAACTAATGAAGTATCGGGGGGAGGGGAGCGGCCATGTTGCTTCTGTGACAACAAGTCCTCATGCCCTAACGACGGCACCGGTCAATTCCCACTCACTCCCAAAACAGTATATACAAAATACAGCGGATGGCAGAGGTCGGCCGATAGTGGATAGTTTGTTAAACGTCCTATCGGTGCCGATTATCACAGATAGATTTGGGATTATCGGTCAAAACTGTTCAATCTCCAGCGGATAGAGTTCAAAAATACTGCTGTGACAATATCATAGCTAAGGTTTGGTTAGGTTTAGGCATAAACCATGTTTATTTTCAAACCACTTGAAATACAATCTGCTGAAATATTATTATGGAAGAGTTATAACGGCAATAAACAGCAAAAAAATACTGCCTACTGAAGCGTTAAGGAAATATCTGACCGGACTCTGTTTTGACAGAAAAAAAATATCTGGAAATTTATTAGAAGCATTGGAATATATTAGAAGTTGTTTGTGTATATACTAAGCCACAGCGTTACTGGGGGTAAATCACAGCCTGTAAGAAGAGCCTAAGAAACCAATTTAAAAGACAAAAAACACATTTTAATTTGATTTGAGTTGCAGCAGTTCGGCACTGACAAAAGGCAGTTTATTAGAAATATTTCCAAGTATTCTAATTTGACAACTTTTCACTGAACCGCTGAGGATTAAGGCCGAGGCAAAAGTAGGCAATCTTTCCCTGTAAACTCCTATACCGCCCCCCTTCATAGCGCATCCCTCAGGCCATTACAATAGAGTATAAGTCAAGATGTGCAGCTCAATAAAAACATGAAACACACCTTCAGCAAGCATTTTAAATTGGGCATTGCAAATGAATTAATATTTGATAAACCCTCTCCCCTAATTTTTTTGCAGAGCTGCAGCTGTATTTATAATACTGCTGTAATAAAATCTTGGCATTTCCTCAAGACATACTGGATACTTTCATACAGCGTGAATAGATATGCTTTAATCAATTATTTTCTATTCATCCAAAAGCAGGAATCCTCTCCATCAGGTTGTGCTGTGAACAGTCCCTGTCTGCCTTTTAATTCCTTCTCTTGCATTGTTGTCGAAGCCTGCGCTATAGTATGTTACGCGACTCGAGAAAAAAAAAAAAAAAAAAAAAAAAAAAAAAAAACAGCAGTCCACAATCCCTGACATTAGCAGCAAATGAATTTCGATTTGTATAACACAATCTGCTGCTTTGAACTGCTGCATTTTTTTTTTTTTTCCTCTAGAAATGTAATTCCTGCCCCTGAATATTTTCCAGTACTCTTCCGCCCCCACATTACCTACATTATTGTGCTACGACGTTTCAAATTAAGACTGACAGCTTGGATTTGGGAGCAGAAATGGCTGTTTCGGTTTTCTTTGCTTTCCAGAACACAAAGGCATAGACAATATGCAGATTTGGAAACCAAAAAAATAAACAACAAAAAAAAAACAAAAAAAAAAAAAAAACTCTAGACACACACACACACAGCTTACTGCTTTCAAACTCGTGACCCTGCAGTCTGACCTCGGATGATAGGGAGAGAGGAAGAGACGGTGATCAAAGCTCGCCGTTGACACTTCCACTTCTTTTTGCTTTTGTCCTCACCTGCCTTTGCATTCACACACACACACACACACACACACACACACCTGGATGTCTGCGCAGCATTATTCTTGTCTTTTATCTCGAGTCTTCCACGGTTTGTTTGTGTTACTTTTAAATTGTCTCCAAAGACGGGTTTCTGATAAGCTCCTTTCCCAAAGTTAATGCAGTATAAACATGTGTGGATAAGCAAACACAGCTGTGATATACTATAGAGCTGAATATGTGTTTCCTCAAACACAGGATTTAGTCTTCTGCTATAGCAGCTCTGCTCATCTGATTTCGGACCCTGGCTGCAGGGATGTGCCTCCATTCAGCCTCAAAGTATCGGTGAATTACAACCATACTGACGGTGATGATAACGGCTCACTGTCAGGATCCCAGTTCATCCGAAAGGTGTCGGATGGAGTCGGGACAGTAACTTTCTTCTAGGGCGCCCAACCAGAGATTTTGTTAGTCGACTAGTAGTTGTTAGTTACAGCGATTAGTCGACTAGTCATCACGTTTATGATATTAATTTCATTTTTTTTTTTTTTTTTTTTTGAGGGAGCTAGGAAAATGGTTCCACTGAGAAAGTATATTTTAAGTAACATTGTTAATACCGTGCCAAATAACAGGGAATCATCTTCGTCTTTTCGATTAATGTTTGGTCGATTATTAGGGGGCGGTCCTATGTTTTTCCACGAGACACTGGGAAACAGTGGTGAATTGCTGACTCTGTGTACCATGGTCAACCAAAAAACACTGGCAAAGTTGGAAGATATTTACACAAAACTAATCAATGCCAAACTGTTGCTTCTTAAAAACCAAAGCTGACATTTCATGCGATAATGTTTGACTTTGTTTGAGATTTTGCATATGAATATCTGACCAATGAAGCCGATGTTTGTTGTTTAATGATACCACAAAGTGAGGAGGAGGAGGAGGAGGACGACGAACCAAACTGAAACGAACCAGAAGTCAAGGATGCTTGTAGAATTTTGAGAGCCCGTATTGTTACACAGACAGAAGTGGAATAACATGCAGCTACATGTAAGTGTGACTCAGACTGGGGACTTTGCGGTTCACGGTCTGTGCCTTTAACCACACAGAAGGACCTAGTATTTCTTGGATTCCTGGCAGCACAGATGAGGTTTTAAAATATTTAGACCTCACAACTGGGAAATGAGTGCCTTATTTTATAGGGCAGTCCATTTTTTTTTTTTTTTGGAAAAGGATCATCTGGGAAAGAGGCAAGTGGGACAGTAACAAGTGACCTTGTAACATCTGAACTCCGCGCGGACGTGGTCACGTGACGAGGTAAAAAAAAAAAAGCCGCGGCGGAGGTTTGACCCTGTGATAAGACGACATTTGGATGATGACTCGTTTTAAACTGTGGGTTCAAAGTGCTTACATTGAAAGACATTCAGACGCTGAAGCATTGGCACAAAGTATCAATTCATACGTATCACTCAGCTAAAATCCAAATATGGATCACAGCAGAGGGAAGGTGGGCTTGGCAGGAATACAGATAGCAGCTTATTGCTGACTTCACTCAATCCACACAAAGCGGAAAAGCAGGGGAGCGTACAAATGCCAGATGTACACAAAGGAACAGAGACAAAAAAGGCAAACATTGTAACAATGAACAGAGTGCTTCTTCCTGTCAGTGACGGACCGGGATAATATGGCAAACAGCGTCCAGAACAAGCCAACGCGTTATCTGCCTCCGTCCCCAAAGTGATGTTAGCTTGCTTTGAATTTTGCGGATGATGAAACCATTTCTCATGCGCGGTTCCGCTCAGTCACGCGCGACTTCTTTCGAGTTTGAATGCAGACTTGGAAATTCATTAAAGTAATTAAAATGATGGATAGCAGGTTGTAAACACTTTATAAATCATTAATAAGCTGTTGTAACACATTAGTTGTTTGCCAAACAGTGAACTATCATTATCTTTACTGTTAAGCCTCAAAGGTGGCTTTGCTTTGTCTTTTCCATCAGCAGCATTTACACCTGTCGACGTCATCTGAAGTTTATTAATAAGCTCCTGGCATTTAAGCACCATCAATATATATTCAAATAGTTTCATTTGGCAGGTCAAATGAACAGATTTGTACACTAAGGCTTTGGAAATATTGTTTACCTTGACATTTTCAGCATGCTATCAGCAGCCGTCCTCATTATCGTCACAGGTGTTGATGTGGCATATGCTATGAAGTTGTTATGTGCAAATGGATAGTAAAGCAGTATATTTATTGTGATGCTTCATGGTTGGTTTCACCGGTTGGAATCTTAAATGTTAGTAACTACACTTTACAATAAGGCTTCATTTTGCAGGTTAGAAATGGTAGCAACTCGTTAATAAATGGTCTAACGTGCTGACTGATAAAAAGAACAACATGAAGTCAGATAAGCCAGCAGCAAGATCTGAAATTTAACAGAATAGATGGATAAAAAGTGCAGCTGTAACTTCATCTTGCCAAATAGTGAGCATGACTGTAACTTTCTTGTAACTGTACATGAATTACTTTTAAACAGTTTACAACCTAATTATAAATCCTTCATAAGGGTAGTTTTACTATAAAATGGTACAGAGATCTCTTTACACTAATTGCAAACTAATTACCAATTAATACAATAAGTTGAATCTCGAAGATCTCACAATGTATTCTAAGCTTTGTTAAAAGCAATTCCTCTCTTTTGTCTCTCTCTTTGTTCAGGGACAAAACATCCTCTCTTCTACTTTCCACTCTGCTTCCACCTCACTAACAGCTTGAATCAGCGCCTGCGGCAGCAGTGACAGGTTGGGTCCAAAGGGCCAGAAATTGTGGAATAGCAGTCCAGAATTAAATCACCACCGAGGAGACTTTAGTGGCCTCTGTGTTTTCCCCTTTGATCACCACCACTGTGACTTGGTGACACTCCGTCCTGCAGCTGAGGCAGCTCTGTTTATATTTGCTTATTCATGGAAAGAAAAATGCAAACTCAGTGTTGTGTGCATGATATCAGCAAACTAATTAATTTGATATTTTAACTTACTAAACGCTTTAATGGCATTAACAAACTCAAATTTGTGCAGAAAAAGGGTCTATGAATTTGATATTTTCAAAACACATTCCTGGTGAGCATGACAAGTGTCATTATACTGAAAAATGAGTCTTGTTCTTTGAAGTGATTGTTAATTTAATGGGTTTTAATAGACAGCCCTATCAGTTGAATCCTGGTGAGTATTTCAGTGCAACTGTGATGTGCATGCAAAAGCTCCTACTGTAGACAAACCCCCTCTCTACACACACACACACACACACACACACACACACACACACACACACACACACACACACACACACACACAC
>JAPQRN010000011.1:6314142-6325430 GCA_037367275.1 Coranthus polyacanthus
CCCCTCTCTACACACACACACACACACACACACACACACACACACACACACACACACACACACACACACACACACACCAGGCGTGGATCCATGTGTGTGCACTCCCTAATCTTGCCAGGGTGAATGTCATTGCCATCTCCTGCGTGCTGGCGAGGTGAGAGATAATCTAATCACTAGGGAGACAGAAAGCAGAGATGCTGGGTAGGTAAGGAGACGCTGCTGAGCTCTGAGAGGATAAAAAACGAGGCGGAGGAGGACAGAGGCCGCGTAGAGCCTTTGAACTTCCCTGACAAATAATTGAAGGACGTACTGAAGACAGAGTACAGAAGCTACAATAAATGGTGACAGATGAAACCTCCGACACTGAGCAGCTCCTGCTGTGTATGAAGGAAGGTGAGCGCTACCATAACAGATGCACACTTAATGACTCTGTCATATCTTTCACAGGATTTTTTTTTTTTCCCAGAATGCAATTAGCAAGATCCAACTCACAACTGGAAGGTCACGGTCATCGCCTGCTGCAGTCATTTCATTGTGCAAAAACATGCACAGACATATAGATAACAAGATATCTTACCTTACAACTTTGCAGGTGTGAAAGTATAATAGTTGCATTTATTTGAAGATTCTGAAAATGGCTAAACATATTTTTTAGTGGCCAAAATAATAAATTGCTTTTTTTGTGCAAGTACTAGTTTCAGGACCTTTCATTTATATAAAGCATTATGTTGAATATAAACTTGAAGACAACTGCAATTCGGTTTTATATTCAGTCTGTGTTTATGTTATGTTATGTATGACAGAGAGGAGAGAGCTACTGATTTCTGCCTGCTTGAATTACATAGTTATCGGGCAAAGTATTTGAAAAATGTTTGACATGTCCTATTGCAGATTTTAGCAAAAACCCTTATTCTCCATCGCTTTAAACAGCACCATGTTTTTGGCTAAATAATTAATGACCGCTTCAGTCACCTCTCTCCAGCATTTGCTACCTCGGTCGCATTGCTCAACAACAACTGTTTTGGTTTCATATCATAAGCTGCATTGTTTACTTGTGCATCATGTTAGGGAAGAGAAACGTGAAGTCATTTGTCCAATCAGCAGAGCCAGTTATGTTTGACTGTTGGCATAGCACAGACCTACATTGTTACATACTGCTTTAAGTCATCATGTACATTTTGGAAACAGAGGTAGGACAACATAAAATGACACAGTCGCTGTGATTCACCAAAATGAGAGATTTTGGACACGTGTAAGATATAAGATTGTTGTCCTGAGGTTGGTGCTGATTCACACATTGCAGTGTTTGTACAATAGACAAAACACAGCTCTGAAAGTAGGTCAGGAAGGCGGGAGGAGGCTGCGATGGCCACCTTTTCACCACGCCTTCATGTGTGACCATTCAGAAAAGGTTGAAATACTTTTGCACTTCAGATGTTTTATGCATATTCAAGCCTTTAACCTCAACTGTTCCTCGGCGACAGTGCAGTCGGGGTGAAATTTTCACCCACGAGGAAAAAAAGAATTGAACTAATGGCCCTTAGCTTTGTATCCATGGTACATGAGGCAGCTTGAATGAACCTGAGCCTTTAGCCCGTCTTCAAAAAAGAAAAAAATCATGTGTGATATAATCAGCCAGAGGGAGGACACGACGCCGCTGTGTAGCTGTCAAAATCATTCCCATCATATAAAGGTGAAGTCTTGGAAATGGGTCACCAGCCACCTTCATCACCTCACCTTGCTCTCTCATTGCTTTCTAATCCCATTGATCTCTCCCGCACTGACGCTAACCCTCTTCATTTCCTCTAATGCCGACAGCGGCCGGCCGAGCATCAATACCCACTCGTTAGCATGCCGTTAGCGCCAGGGCTCCGGTCTGCAGCTAATGCATGCGTGTGAATCATTCTGCACGGTTATGTTTCTCAGCAGGGCTCCACTTTGCCATTGTCATCAGCATTAAGATGCAAAAGAGACAGTCGGATGCCTTAAGTGATCACCGTCAATTATACGGTGCCAGCAGGGGAGCCGGCCCGAAGCTGTCAGCACATCATCAGCCAGAGGATGAGTTTGGTCTGACAAACCCTGATGTGCTGCTATAGTGAAATCTTTCTCAATTTAAGCTTCAACACCAATTTCCAACCATTTTGTGGAGCTGAAAGTGTTAGAATTTTTGTAACTGTTGGCTCAAAAAACGTAACACAAAAGTAGTTTAGCCACAGTACTGCAGCTACTACTAATCTCTGTCAAATGTTCTCAGTCTTGAGGTGTCTTTGCTAATTACAACTCATCACTCATCATAAAGCTGAGTGTTAATGTGTGCCTGTAGGCAAGGGTTTTCAACTGATGCGGAAGTATTTTTGAGGAGAGAGAGTAGGGATGCTGGAAAAACAGTAGAAAGACAGGAAATGACACGTGATGGAGGTCAGCCAGACGGGCAGTCAAACCTGAAATGGGCCACCTTTCATGATATTAAAATGAATATTAATTTGAGTTTTTTCATGTTTTTTTCCACCAAAAAGTTCCATGACCTCATTAAAAAAAATTCAGAATCTCTAAATATGCCAGTATTCTTAATTTCTAAATTGTATCCGCTGGGCACAAGATGTTCCCTGCTCCATTAAAAGTCCGCTTTCGATCTTTGCGCGCTGATGGCTTCGGGTTTCCACATGACACTTCGAAAACTTGAAATTAGATCACGATTGGCTCAACAATTTCTCTAATGTCACAGACCCTGCTTTTAGGTCTGTCCGTTAAATATCCCCTCCTGACATGTTGTAAGACATAATAGAAATACTCTGCACTGACTAATAATTTAGTTGATTTATTTTTCAGACAAAAAGGTTGAATGACCTTGTTAAAAACTATTAAAGTGGCATCTCTTCCTCCTCCTTGACTGACTAATCCTAAACCTCAGATTATGTTAAGTATTTTTCATTTCTAAAGTTCAACTGTGAGCGACTGCTTCAAGTTTCCACAATACACTAAAAGTTACACAACAGGTCAGTCCTTTTAGCGGCAGAATAGTTGTGATGCCACAAATTGTGGTTATAAGTGAATGCTTTAAACAAGAAACTTTCCTTTTCCCAGTCTTCAAGAGATAATTGTGAAAACAACGAGACACTGACCTCATTCTGCACAGTGAAGGAACGGAAAAATACATTTGATTTTTTTTTTTTTTTTTTCCCATCAACAGTTGTTCTCCTCAATCTGTTATGACCACAACACACTCTAAAGGAGAGTTCAAAACACACAAGTTGAGTACCACTACATTACACTTTTATATATGAAAGACAACACACACCTCAAATGTCTTGTGCTGCTTTTGTGACCATCTACAATAAGCACTTTGTATAAACTTTCAACCTGGAAAGTTCTCTGCAGAATCTCATGGACGTCTGCAATCGACAGCTTGGTGAAAATCAAACTGTGTTCACCTACTCGTACAGAATATTTTCATAAATCTATTTAATCCTTGGGTGGCATTCCTGTGCACACTGACATTAAGCTGTACGGAGCAGCATCACCAAATCTCCAAATGTCACGGAAGACGACGGGGAGAAAATGGTATCACAAGTAGTGGTAACTGCACTAAAAAGTTGCACAAAACTTCAAGAACGGATCAGAACTGTAAAAACAATTCCAAGTCCAGCTGAGCAAAATATTCTGCTGAAAGCCAAGTATTTTTCTCGCTTATGATTCCAATCAGAATGACAGTCCAGTCTTGCTGTGTGAACTTAAGTTTTCGTTTTTTTTCCCTCCTTCTCCGTGTTGACTGGAGCTTCTCGATAAGACTGATGGCTGCTCTGTGAAGCCTTGAGCTTTGGCTCTACTCTCCGATTCCCTCTCGCCCCCTCTAAACCCACCCCAACTGCTCCTTTCTTGCCAAAGCGACCATCAGACCAAGCCAAGAAGGGACATCTGTACAGCAAGGCACTGAGCCATATTTCCATGCTTAACTGGACAAGCCCAGCCAAATTCATGTCAACAATAACCGATATCACTGACATAACAAGTTGTCAGTTCTTCAGCCCTGAACATGAGGCGTCCAACCAGTTATCTAACTCATCCGTACATCTGCCACTAATGTTTCTCAAGTGTTTTAACCATTCGTTTAGAGAGATCTCGAGGAACACTTTATACTTTTACTCGGTTTGAGGGACGACTATTTCAAAAAAAAAAGAAGGATTGTATCTTTGCTGAATGAACAAGACTGCACAAAGATGCTCTTTAGAGTTATTTGCAATGACTCCAAACAAGAGGAAATTATTTTATACGTTTTACACAGATTTTATTGGAGCCTCAATTATTTTATGTGTTGTTTATAAAAATGTGTCTTCATCACTTTAATTCCAAACCAATTCTACCTAAAAGGTACAAATAAAGGAAGCTGAACTTGAACCTGGACCTGAAATCTGATTCTCATTCTGAGTCGAGGTATTCTGGAGGTATAACAACAAGATGTCTTTAATATTGCAAAGCATCAGGCCCAGATCAGGGCCTTGACATAAAACATAGACAGACACTTCGATGGCAGGACATTAATGAGCTGCTGTTGTGTCAATAACAGGAAGGCAGTGCTACGAAGATCACACAGGAGATCAAAAAAAATGTAAAACAATCAATTAGAAAAGCCGAATAAGACATGTTGATCCTAGTACCTATTTATTAAAAGTCTGAGGAAAAGCCTCGAGCTCAAAACGTTACACAGCAAATAAAATCCTGTAACAGGAGCGTGGATCTATATGTTTTCTACTCACTAATTACTAATGTGCAACAACTACAGCTATCCAAAGTGTTTCGACACTGTTCATGGTTCAGTTTGATCCGGTCCACTTCTTCTGGTCGGACCAAAGACCGGTCGGTTGCTCTGGAAAGTCCGAAAGTTCAACCAAACGAGTGAGAAAGCACCAACGGCAAGACTTCCTGTTTTAAATGTATGTTTTCAGGACTTTCCAGTTTAAAACGTTTCTTAGAAAGGTAATCGACAAATCACTTTGAAATAATTAAAACCGCTATTTTACTTCCCAACACTGCACGAGAGTGGTGTCAATCTACTGACGTTACTCTCGGCAAGAAAGTAAACAGGCATGTTGCATAAATGTCAACGTAATTAAGCATTTTGCAGTGAATACATTCGCATAAATGTTGAGTTTTAAACAAACTGTTGCTGTGTTATGGTGTAAGTTCAGTGTTGGTGTCTTGCTTCCTTCAACTTTCCACCAAGTGTTCACCGGATATTTTGCATTTCTGAGCCATTTAATCTCTTTAGCATACATCTGGAGTCTGATCACTCTTAAGATTTCACTGCACTTCAGCGCTGATGCAACTTCTCATCATTTCTAGTACATGGCTGTGCTCTGCCCGATACGGAGCTTTTTAAGGACAGTTTTATAAATTAGCCATTCTATTTTAAATGTGCACTTAATCTTTTTTTTTGCAATTTGCTGTGCTAAGGTAAAATGGACTCTTTTGACTGCTGGTGAATTAGCAGCACAGGTGAAGCGCTCCTTTCCTCCTCATCATTTTTCTAAAGGGCACACGGTCTTAAACGTGTGCATCCTCCTACCTGTGTGGACCCGCGAGGAGGCTGTAGAGGAAGAGGCGGTCTGTGGGCTGGAAATGAGGGCAGTAAAAAGCCTCTATATCAATAACAACACCGCAGAGTCAAGCGTCCCCTCAGGATACAAGCACAGGAGAACACAAGGCCAGACGTCCTTCATTCATCCATAAAACCAGACCGAGGCAAAGGTGGGTTTTAAAGGAAGCATCTTGCGAAGGTCAAAACTAATGATTAATATTCAAGCTGCCGCACGGGTTCTAAGAGATGCAGTAATTAGAAATTAGATTCATTATGAGAAAGACTTTGGTGTACAGACCGGGGCTGCACAATATATATCCTTTCAGCGTCGTCACTGCAACATGCAGGTTTGCAAAGTCACACCGCAATGACACGCAACATTATTACTATTATTTTTCCAAATAGAGCCGTTCAAACTGTATAATCCCTGTATTAACTAATATCACAGAAAAATTGTAATCTAATTTTTATTGGGGCTTTTTTCTGTCTACATGAGACAAAACGTGATTAAATTGAGTTTTCTTCATTAAAACTATGCGACATATATGTGCAATTTCAACAAACAATAACAAAAAAGCAGTGCATGCAAGAATGTGCATGTAGTCAAAACTAAAAATACTTTAAAACAAAACCTTTGACAATGTCTGGAGAAACAGAATCACGATGAGAGTATTACAACAAAAACAGGCTGTATTTTGAATTGTTATTGAGTAAAAAAATCAATCTCGATTTTGTGATTTAAGCATTTTTGACAAAACTCAAATAACAAAAAGTAAATTCATTCGGAATATAGTTCTGACCTTTGTAATGTCTTTTTAACTTTAAATTGCATCAGTCCTTAGGCCTCTAGGTATAAACATAAAATCCAGTGCTGTTGGGTTTGTACATTTTTATTCTGTTATATAAAAAGAGCTGCAGCCTTTTACTGCTACACGCTCACCTTTCACTCTTGTTAAAAGACAGTTATCAGACAGATATATTGTCTCCTTATAAACCAATCGCCAAAGGCGAGGCAACTGTTGTTGCTTAGTTGCTTCTGACTCCAGTTTTGCTGAAACAAGGGTTAGACAAAGGCTGATGGGATATCTGACCTGTGTCAAGCTGCCGGCCTCTCTCCTGGTTCGGCTTTGAGAAAGCCACTGCGCCGTCACCGTCCTGCCTCTCTGCAGCCCTGAAGCACACAAAGAGGCACATTAACAGGATGTAGGACTGCTTCCACAGATGTGAGGCAGATCAATACTTAGAGGAACGAGAGAAGAAAAAGTATGAGCTATGACATCAACAAGTCAAGTGCAAACTATTATTGTTGTTACAGGAACTGTGAATGTTTTCACACACGTCGGCTTATTTCCACTCGTATTGATTACTTTTGACCTGTTAGTGAATAGAGTTATTGAGTAGGAGGACTGGTGAAGGTTTTTATGAATACTTGGTGATCAATAGCAGAGCAGATCTCCATCTGAGACCAGCTGGAAACCAGAATACACATCTGTTCTTACAAAAACAGTTAAGTAGCGGTTAGTTAATGACACTTTGATTTCATTATTTTCCTGCAGGAAAAGCAACACAATCAGCATGTAATTAGTGTACTTTTTTGAATTGTGAGATTGCCAAAGATAAAGTTAATGACTGGCTGAGTTGAAGCATCAGACAATCATCAAGACGGAAGAACCTGCTGTCTTAAAGTGTCTTCTTTCATTTAAATGCTGAGTCTGTGGACATTAAAAAACTTCAAGGTAAAACTAATGACTCCCAGTGTAAAGACACATCAGTTACCAAACACAAAATTCAGTTAGGTGCTCTGCTAACAGCGGGTGGAAGTTTACGATGATGACTTTACAAAGTTCTGGGTCAGCTGTAGATTATTGCGACATAATCACTGAATGTATTTAGTTTATCTACTTAATTGATGCGGAGAGCAGGGCGGCCGATAAATAATGGCGGTATCGCGTTCTTTATTGTTTGTTTGCATCTGATAAATTATAACAGTTAAATAAATAATAACAAATAATAAAAATAATAACACTATTATGTCTTCATTAGGGCCTTCACGATAATGAAAGTTTAGCTGATGATTAATCGTCATACATATAATTGCGATTAACGATTTGTGTTTTTATGTTCCTTTTATGCCACTAGTGAAGTATAAGCCTTAATAATAGTTTCATTATATGCATACAGTACATCTAATGAAGAGGAAGGGCCATTTACTGGCATTGAACACTGGAACACAGAAATAAAAACTGCATTTCTGATGGTCTTTTAGGCTTTGTAAAACAAAAAAATGCACATATAAATAACTTGAACATACAAAGAAATGACTGATAATGACCCATAGGTACCAATAAAAGTGAAGCCCCTCACGATGAAGGAGGTTCAACGAGATGACGTCATTAAAAGAGCGCCAGTCGACTCTCAAACAGCGGAAATAGACGCAGGTGAATAGAGATGATTATCACGATTATGCAAAAATAATAATAATAATAATAATAATAGTAATTCCGATAAAGCCATTATGTAGTAATTATAAACAGGTCTAGTGTGTGTCGTCTCCACTTGTTTAAGTAGATCTTTTCTGTGCGCCGTCTGCAGCCGCGCTGACAAGTCGATGCTGCCTGCTCTGCACGCGCGTCCGCAGTTAGTTTGTTGTTCACTGACCTTCCGAAATAATCTCCAGCCGATGTCAGTTATCTCAAAATTGGCCCAATTAATCAGCCAAACCAATTAATCGGTCTAGGTGACATATTCATGTTTTGTTCTCTGCCAGAACAAACAGCTCTTATTGGCTTCTTCTCTGCAGCAACAATGGACACAGCAAGACCTGTCACAATTATTACTTAATCACCACATCACAATCATCTCAAATAATTTTTTTTATTTTAAATAATCATGATAATAGTCTCCATAAAGCGGTTTATTTTGATTTGATACCTCGGTCCAATATTTCAGTCATGGCTCTTCTAAGGCGTATGTGTCTATTAATTAATACGATTGTGAATATATTTTGTCATTTATATATGAGGTACATTTGGGAGCACGTACAGTAAAAAGAGTCACTGTTATGTCAACAGCTCAAGGGTTACCAGTTCGCAAAGCCCTACAAATTAGACCCCCCCCAAAAAAAAAGACATATCTCACCTTAATCATTTTCAATTTTTTTTTCATGCCTTGGCAAACAAGCATCACCACAAATCAATCTCAACTTAAAACGAATAAACACGTGAAAACGATTCTTCTCCGTGGTTCTGTCCCAGCATTTGTCTTGCTGTCATTATTTGAGTCAGTGCAGCAAATGCAGTTCTGTGGAATAATAGCTCCCGTTTCCACCGAGCAAGGATCTCAACAGGATGACTAGATTAGCTCAGATGAATCATGAGCTCACTTCAAATTGACAAAAAACTCTTTTCAGGACACAGAATTTAAAAAAGAGTGATTCATACGCGTCGGCTCGTCCTTGCTATACGTTCTATCACAGATAACACCAGAGCATCCCCATTTTATTTGAACAGAAAAGCAATGAATAGAGCAGACAGAAGACTCTCATTTCAACTCGAGGGAACATTTAGCTTTTATCATCTGGAATACAGAACAAGACACAATATAAGAGTCGAGTTTAATGGACTTAAAAAGACCTTGGCCTCCCGGTTTAGACAAGACAATCTTTTGTAATGATTCCCCTCTAGATGTTTACCAAATAAATAATAGAGTTTTTAGACTATGACTCAACAAAACACATCAGGGGGGTGAGGACTAACCGTCTCGGTTTATTTCCTGAAAGCTGCTGAAGAGAATCAATAATAAGCTCGGAGCCGCCGACATTGGGGATCAACACATCAGCATTAAGACAGCAGTAATAGCATGTGTATTACATGTCTCAATTATTTCTTCCTAGAACACTGTATCTGGCTGACACACTGGGCCCAATCAGGCCGCCCAAAGCCGCTAATGAGGAGCCAGTCGCAGAAACATGGAAATTATCCCCCACTCTGCTTAACACTATTGGTAAAAATCAACTCTGCAGCAAATGGAAAGTCTATGCTGTGGGGATGGGGGAGCGGGTGTACCTTACATAGACATGATCCAGAATACAGCAAGAAGTGGTGCTTTACTGCAGGTTTTTCACTACCGTTACAAACCTCAGCCGCAGCACCCCAGCCATTTTGGACGTCACCTACGCCAAATTAAAGTTCATGCGGAGAGCATCGGAACTAATTAAATGACTTTTTTTTCCAGATCTAACGGTTGTATGTGGCTCCCAGTTGACTTTTTTAGCAAGTGTTGTTTCTGGAGGATGCGATTGTGTACACGCACGCACACACACACACACACACACACACACACACACTGTCAGGGACATATATATATATATACATACATACATATACAACTGGGACATATAAAATAAAACAGTTTAATTTCATTACGTAGTTTGTATGTAATGAAGATCAACAGAATGATACAATATATGAAGGAATCATCAAACAGTTGACAGTAAAAAAAAAAAAAAACTAGATATGCTACAACTTTAACATTGCTTCCTTTTAAAAACAAAATTATAACACAACAATTAATGTCACTGTTAATAAGGATCTCTCCTCTACTCACTGTGCACGGAGCTCCACTGCAATTCTATCAGCGAACAAATATGATATCATTTGCTGTTTATTGCAGATTTAGAACTGCTGTTTTTACATAAGCTACAATATGGCCGTGTTTGAAATATTAATACCATATGGGAAATTAAAACCAGTAAACCAGTTCCCACAGTAAAATTCCCTGGACTAGTGCTAATCAATCACATGTAACCGACATGCAGTTTCAGAAGCTCGAATCTTCTCCTCGGATCCCACGGGTGACCACGTTAATCCCAAAACAGTGAAATTATCATTTAACCTTCATTAACTGGATGAGGGATTTTTAAATAAAACATTTAGATTCTGTACTGGATTTGGACTAATTAAAAAAAAAAAACACGGTTGAACCCTCACCCTGCCGGCGGTGTCAAGGTGACGCACATTGTCAGGGACATTAACTAATGAAAGACTTCCATTATTCACTACTGCTGACAGAAAATGACACAGCCGTCCAGAGTTCATGCTAGACTTTTTTTACTGTCAATATGGCTGCTAATATTCCAGAGTTACAGCCACATAACGACTACTACGTTTTTAAAATAAAAACACATTTAGACTGAGTCCGAGACACATCGAAGCACAACGCGAGGTGGGTGCTGCCCTTTAATACAGACACTGGCCATTAAGTGACCTTTTTAATGACTTAACAGAAAATGAATCCAGCTTATTATTGGCAGCTTGGATTTGGGAGTTTTATCATTATTTACGGCTTCCTGTCACCTGCGTCTTTTGATAATAGCTGACATGACGGATTGAAATGGCAGAATTAATTACAGATAAATTAAAAATTAGAAAAGAGAAGGCGAACAATCGGAGCTTGTTGACCTGACATTAACTGGCGACTCTGATATACATTTTGTCTGTTAACTTACCTATGTTACACAAATTTGGTAGAAAGTGTACGTTTTTACAGCACTGTGCTGGGTCCAAAAAGTCATTTGATGGAAAACTATACCTGACACCTGCTAAGACAAACTCTGCTTTCTTATATTCTCAAAAAAGCACAGGTGTAATACACCGGCATAATGTATGGTATGGTATGGTATGGTATGGTATGGTATGGTATGGTATGGTAT
>JAPQRN010000011.1:6326581-6345699 GCA_037367275.1 Coranthus polyacanthus
TGGTATGGTATGGTATGGTATGGTATGGTATGGTATGGTATGGTATGGTATGGTATGGTATGGTATGGTATGGTATTACTGTGCCAATGAAAGTCACTTGAATTCCCTACTGAGCAATACTGCTCTCTTTACCATTTACAGCTAGCATCTAACTGGGATAAGAGCCAACTGAGAATCCATTGCACTGTTTTAACAATAGTGCCCAGCAAGGATGCTCTAGAGCCTCCACAGGCCGCCGTCATGTTCCTGTCACATGTGTCCCTGAAAGGCATCCAATTTGCACAGAGTCCTGAAACGCACTCGTCACTCACTCCGTTTGTACAGTAATCCATTAAGCTCTCTCACTGGCGAGTGCGCTGTGTGCGCTGTGCGCTCTGCATAGCTAAATAACACCTCCACAAAAGGCGGCACAGAGGGAGTGTAGTAAACCATGCACTCTGCTGCCGTATGAGCTTGATATGAAGAAAAGCAACCCGAGGTGAATGCGACTTTTGAAATCGAATGCTGATAGCCTTGTTTCTTCAGGATGGTGAAGATCAAATGTTCTACCCCTCAAGCAAAGGTCACCATTAATCGCTGATAACACTGGAAGAAATCCATAAAATGTCAGCAGCACTTGGCCTAGAATTGTAACAGACAGGGAGGAAAGATGGGAACATTTCTGTGACATTTGAGGATTTCAGAAAAGGGGTAAAAATGAAGGAATAAAGCCAGAAAAAAAGTCGATGTCTGCGGTTGCTGCGGATTTTTTCCCCTCTGGCATGGTATTACACAACTTATCCATGGTGTAGCATGTTATGGTCATTTGTATTTCCATTGCAGTTCCACATTAGACGGGGCCAGTGCCTGGTTCCAACTAGTGCGGGTTGGCTACTCGGTAGGTAAAGTTACCGACCACACTAGAAAAATACAACCTAACTATGTTTTTAATAGCTTGCATCTCCTCTTCTTAATTTTACAGATGGAATTTTTGTTTTTCTTAAACAGAGCGATGATAAAGTTCATACTGAGACTTTTAATGCAGACTCAGGTATTGCTTCACGGCTACACAAGGTGTTGACTTAGTCACAGGGATTAGCGACAACCTGCCAGATCCTTGTTCAATGAAAACTGCCTTTATATCCAATGGTTTTTTTAGCAAACAAAATATTACCCAGGTGGAAAATCAATTCAACCGTTCTGTTGCCTCACCAGGCCCCAATGAATCTAGTTTACATTTTATTTTTGTCCTTTTGTCTTACAGCTATTTAATCAGATTTTTGGAAATGGAGTCTCCCAGCTCAAGTATTTCACACAATTATACTTGAATAACCAGAGTGACAATAAACCTCTGGAGTCTTGATTTGAATTTGGAGGCAGGTAGGGTTTCCTGATTTGACCAGATGAAGATATGCATCTACATCCATATACACACTATATATATAAAACTTTAAAAATGGTGATGGCTCCTTGGCGGTGTTTTTAAAGTCTTAAAACGTGTTAAAGGACCATACCAGCGCTTTTGGAACAATCAGCCCAGTAAATCATATGTGCCTACCATTACCGACAATCATTTCACAATTAATATGAGTGTGTGTAATGAAGCTCATTGGTTTCAGTTAATTTCACTTCGCTATCAACTTAAGAGGCTGGAACTGGCTCGGCCGAGTTCGTGCTCCAGAATACCACACACATTCACACTGGTTTGTGTTAAATTTAGTTTTCTTAAAAAGTCTAAATTGTGCTAAATGTTACAAAATATTACGATTTTTAAAATATGGCTGCATATTTTGGGAAATGACGTGCTGATGGAAAGTGGAAGAGGATTACTGTAGTTATTTGGCTTAAACAAACCTTCAAACTCCAGCTCTCTCTAACATATGCTCATTAGAAAAGCTTGACAGAAATTAACAATTCTAAAAAAAAAAAAAACAACTTTTGCAAAAAAGTTTTTACATTCGCTTGAGGTGGTTTTTGCCTTTTTGGGAAAAAGAAGCGAATGAGCTTAATGGGAGATGGAAACGCCTTTTCCGAATGATTGATCAGCTGTTTCCAGAGAAGAAGGAGAAGCTGTTCCTGGCATCTTCCCATGAAGACTGAAAACATGGCATAGTAGACACAGATATAGTGGACTGATGAGGAGATCAAATTATCCCTCCATGAAAAAAAAAAAAAAACACCAGAAATTTGCAAACTCTACTGCCTTCTAATGACTCTACGGAGCCTAATTTATTCGCTTCGAATGATTGAATTTTCTTCTTCTAATTTTCTTTTGTTTCATTTTTGCAACATCTCAAATTAGGGCTCCACAATTAATCGAATTATAATTGCAATATAAGCCTGTGCAGTTTTATATTCACAAAAGGCTGTGACTTAAAAGTCCACATTTAGCAGGAGGGTAATGGCAGAAATGGGAAATAAACACAGTCTCTGTTGTGTGGTGATACTTTGGATTTAGTGACAGAGCAGAGAGGTACATGCAGAATTAAAGTCGCTACATCTTTTTTAAGTTTCTGTATTTTGTCTGAGTTGAAAAAAGATGACTAGGAGAGTAGATGAAACACCAAATCGTGCAGCCCTATTTCAAATGTTTCCTTAAATTTGCTTGACAATTCTATGGAAACACAGCTTCTAACGCCTCTTTTCAAAACAAATCATCTTACCAACATCTAGCAATGTCTGCTCAATGTCTTCGCTCTTAAGGAAACATTTAGGTGGTTCATACCTAACAAGCCCTGATCATAGTTCAGTAGAGTTCTGTTAGAGCTCCACTCTCTTCCCATGATGCAGTGCAGTACAAAACACTTTGCTTCACACATTTGGTGAAAAGATGCCGTACGCGTCACCCGACAATACAGAACAGAGCTGGCACTTTATCACTTCTTCCCCAAATGAGGTCAGGGGAGTGTTTGGGTTAGTGCCCATGATGTGGCCCAGAAAACATGAACATCTGCATTCAATATTCATTCACTGCCAAAATCAACAAATGACACATTGGTCTAGAGTGTCTGTCATTACGGCATCCTCTCAGCAGAAAACATTAAGGCGGGCTAATAGCTTCAGCAGAGGCATTAGGGGTTGGAGAGGATGAGGCTCTCCATCACGCCGCTCCCTCTGAATGATCGACTGTGGCTAGGCGAGGCTTTGGGGCACTTAATAAACACCAGGCAAATGCGATACCCAACCTCCTAGTCAGCAAATCACTCCTGTTTCTGTGCTTCACTTTGGCCGGCTGCAACTTCCACAGAGTCTCCGGTGACGCTTTTCAATTACAGAATCGCCCTGTGCGACTGTATGTGCGAGTGTGTCTGGTGGTACACGCTAATCCGATCTCCCCCATTCTGCAGGGGAAGAATAAGGAGGTGGTGGATGGGTGGATGGATGGATGTATGGATGGGTGGAAAGGATGAGTCGAGCTGCTCCCCTACCAACATCCTAAACCTCATTCCCCCGTTTAGCAAAGAGCTCATTGGATACACCGTCTTATCCGCCTGCTCAAACACCAACCTCGAGGCATCCGTTCACAGTAAGAGACAGAGATAGAGCTCTCTATGGTAAATGATCTTTTAAATGCTTCCTTTCATGTCTTGTTCCTCACCCTCTTCTCCGTCTTGTCTCCTATTACAGCTCTGTTAGCGCTGCTGGATAGTTTTTCCGTGTGATTGTGCAGAAAAGTCTTGGCTGCAATGCACCGATCGGCTTCTCAAAGTTTCACAGCGTTCTGACCTCAACAACCACTCACAGGCAAGAGCAGAATGATGAGTTGGACAAAGTTTGAGAAAGGCAGTTCGGCATGTCTTCCAAAACGGCTGCCCCTGGGTCCAGCGAAAATCAATTTGTGTTTAAGAAGGTGTTATAGTCCATACACTGAGTTTTTTTTTTTCAGCTGCTCCACAAGTTGGTAGCTCCATAAAGTGAAAATCTCATGATGGAAAAGGGTTAAGAGGTGAAGCTCGGCCTCTCAGTTCCCTATAGAACAGCGGCTCCCTTTGCCAGATTTAAAATCCACATTTAAAGTGGAGCACTGCTCTGAACCAGTTCAGAGTCAAAACACTGACACGCCCAGAGGACTTTGACAAAATGTACTACATGATCGGATTCACCCTAGACATTAGAGACTCATTCTTAAAGTTTCACTGATGGCGGAATGTCTGTATTATTGTCCACATACTGAGGCACAAATTATGTCTCCACCGTTATCATCTTAAATTCGGGACCTTGTTTTCTCAAACAAACAACGCAGTCACTACTGTGATATATTTGTTCCTCAACTTTCTGTTTGAAGTTTCAGTATGTTTCAGTATGCTTTCAGTATGTCATACAGGCTCTCGTGTCAGTGCATGTGGGCTGGCTACTGAAGCTCAAAACTTTTACTGCACCTTCTGAACTGCTTAAGATACAGCCGAGTATCAAAATATGTCTTGCCCTTTGATACTAAATTTCAATACCTAAGGAGTAAATCTCATCAGCCTCAGTGCATGCGGCATGTACGCAGTCAGTGTTTCTTTGCATTACTGTTGCTAGGCTAGTGAGGTTATATTCTTTAGAGTCTGTACTAAAAGTGTTCAGAACCTGCAGATCAGTCCCAATTTATGCAATTTATCCAATTTATGTAAGTTATGGATGTTACTGCTACATACATTTTATAATGTTCAGTTGTTCTAGGTTCTGTTTTATAATCGTTTCCATTCAATTTATCACGTTATGTTATTCACGTTTATGTTGGTTTAGTGAATAGTGAGTGAGACAAGCCCGCAAGTTAACAAAGATAGGGTGTGATTAGAGGGACAGAGCGATGCTGTGCTCTACTCGTAAACTAAAAGCTGTGTGGAAAGGGATGCAAGATGGTTTATTATGAGACTATAGCAGGCTGCACAGCATAATTTCCTTGGCAGAGGTAAAAATGTTGAAATTACTTGCTAAATGTACTTTGGCTGCTATTAATATAAGTAAAGTCTATGTGTGAGAAACACTGACAGTAGCTTTTTCCTAATCCTGCTGACAGGCAATCCAACCACCAAACAACAAAGAGACAAAGTGGGAAATTACATTTTATCCTTAGGAGAGGTAAGCACAAAATGCTAAAACTTAAGTAAACATGGATTAATTTCCTTTGCAAATATCTTGTGAGGAATGAAACCCACTCGACACATTTGCTAGACCTCAAAGATATGCACAGTTCATTTGTCAAAAGCTGCAGGAGGTGGAAATCAGGGGGGAAAGACTTTGAAAACGCACACCATACTCCTGCAGCTCTCTCCTCCCTGTCCAAATCAAAAGACTAAATATAGATGTGACGCCACTATGGAAAAGTGAAGCCTGAATATCATCATACTGGAGCTGCCGTCTTTCTTCTGTGACGAGCCACTGAGCAGAGCAGTCGAGTCACGTCTGACGGATTCTTAACAGCGATTGGAAATTAAAGCTGCCAATCACATATTTAAGACCCTACCTGTCTGAAAACACCTGTGATTAGCCAATATCTTCTGTATTCCTCTTTAAAAACAAATAACTGTATAATAAAACAGAATGAAATGAACTGGGAGATTAATCAATTATGCAAAATATTTATTACAATCATAAAGACAATATGACCTTGGTCAAATGATAATGAAATGCAAACCGACTATTGCTCACTAGTGCAGATTATTCAGAAATGGCAAAATGTATGAATTAAAGATCAAGAGAAAATTATAAGGAAATTATTCTAATTCAATGGAAGCCTGTAATTTGAGGAAAACTGTGTGATCTTTGTTCATTGAGAGACATTTACGTTCTGTAGGCTGCTTTATTATTACTTTATTATGAATATTTAAAAAGCCTTAAACCCCAAGGGAAATGACACCTCAATACTTGATTTATTTTGTTACCAATGTGAAATTGAGGCTGGCTGATTATTTAATTTGCTCTAGGAAATAATTAGACATTTGGGAAAGATGTTAGTCTTTTGTCTACTTACATAGACACAAGGTACTGTATTTCTGTAATTGTGTTCATTTTTACACTGGAGTATGCTACATAATGCATGCAGCCTTTTTAGTTCTTAACTCAAAGAAGGAAATGTGAATATGCTGTAAATTGGATGGAATTAAACTTTAATGATCCCCAGGAGGAAATGGGGTCATCGTGGGAGAGAACAGCATATAGACACGAATGTGACTTATAGAGAAGGAGCTAAAAGGGAATTCTAAGAATAAACACAATGAGCGTATAACAAATGTATAAACTGTGGAAATGTGCCATCACTGTAGAGACAGTCATGTCACGTCTTGTTGCTTAATTGTGGATTCCAGCTTTAATTGCCAACAGGGTTACGGCTCTTTTTCTCCACCTCTAGTAGATAAGACACCCCGGTGCCCCTGGAGAGGAATGTGAAACTTCTAATAATATTTAATAATAAAAGTGAAATGCTCTGAAACAACTTGCCATTATCTCTACACCACCACTTCCACATTGATTCAAGCTGCTCTTTATTCTATGGAAATGGAGTCCACGCAATTATCCTTTAGATTCTTAAGCAGGAAATGTGTTGCATCTCAGCTTTATATTAGCTGCAAGCTCAAGGGTGGCCAGACATTAGAAAACAGAAAATTAAGTGAAACTCATTTACATTTCAAAAGGCCCACATTGCAATGGATTTGCTGTAAATAGGCTACAGCTCAATTATAGCCACATATTAATGCTAGTGTCCAGAAATTCACAAAGACTGTTATATATCTCCCAATAGCTCTAAGCAAAATTTTCCTAAAAAGCAGAAGTATTTATTTTCCTGTTTGTTAGTGAATCCCTGTAGAAAGCATATCCCATCTCTGACGTTATCGATACACCTTGCGCTCTTTAGTTATTAAAACATGATGTATCGTAGATGATTGTGTTGCAGTTTATCAAGTATCACAGAGTTGCTGTATCATGATGCCGTTGTTATCGTCTGCAACATGTAAGAAGTTTCGTATTTTGAGTTACTCTGGTTGAACTGGGGGTGGGAATCGCAAATTATTGGCTTCACCTGATGGTGCCACTAAAAGGGGACGATTAAAGTCAGGGGATAATCAATTTTTTTACAATTTATATTGAAAGGAACATAAGTGTGTATATCAAATGTTAATGGCAATCAATTCAGCAGTTGTTGAGATATTCTCACTCAAAACCACTAAAGAAACCTGGAGTAAGAGGAAAAGTCAGAATCACATCTTGGTCGATACACGATATCTCGATATTTTCTACAAAGTGGGCTAATTGTTCCTAAGTCAAAGCCATATGTGAGAAGTTGCAAGCACTTTTATTAACACAGACTGTGACCAGAATAAAACATACAGGCTGCAAACAGGACAGCTCTAAAAGCATTCAGTTAGTCCACTTTAACCTGCTGTAGTTTGTGGAATGCGTTTTTCCGCCACTGAGAAAATAAATGAAGTTAAACGAGTTCAGACTGCCTGAGTACTGTAACTCAGCTCCTGGCGGCTGCAGACATCCACCCGTGCAGTTGTCCTGGTTTTAAATACGTGCTTTGCCAAAGCAACAGCACAAAACATGTTAAGAATCTTTTATGTTAGTATGAGGGGTGTGAAAATATTTTCTGCTCATTACGAGGTTGTGGGGGGCCAGAGTGAGAGGAGAGAGAAGACATCGAAACACTGGCACATGCAGCTTTACAGAAGAAGTCGACATAAAACTATATCAATATAAACAGTATTGTCTCATTCTGCATCTCAACAAAATATTGATATACTTTAAAACGTCAATATATCTTCCAGCCCTACATACAAGAGACTGAGTTTTTTCACTGAGACCAGAAGTTTGACCTGAACACCCCAAAGCAGCAAACAATGCATTAACAATCTAAAATCTAGAACAACATAGAGATGTGCAACTTAAATAATGATAACCCTGAAAACCTGTTCTCTTTCTGTCATATATTTCACAAGCATCTTGTCCAAATAATCTATCCACATTCTCTCTTATGGTTTAGTCATTCAAAGACTAACGCCCTCTCCTTCTCTACATCATCTCCACACATACCCACAGACCTCTCATATTATTTATTTTTTTATTTACTCTCCCTTTCCTCTGCGTACCCTGAGGGACTCTCAGTCGACTTCAAGCAAAAAAAAAAAAGCCAGAGGATTCGCGCTCGCAAGACATTCACACGCAGTGCTCGCCGGTGAGCTATCACTGCAGGGTGCTGGGGAAAAACAATGAGAGGCGTGATCTATATCTGACAGCTATTCCAGCGGCTGAAAGATAGAGAGAGGACAGGGAAGAGGGGTGGGCAGAAAATGAAGGAATAATACACAGCAAATACTTTATCTTCTTGAGAAATTACTGTGTGGATTCACTTTGTAAAGACAGTGGAGAGGGCTCTCTGGGGAGACACAAAGGGAGGAGATAAAGTGAATAATTTCAATAGAGGGGCAATCAGCTGGTTTATGTTATCGAATTTAAACCCACCTCTGTTTAGCCTATTATCATATCCTTCTAATGCTGCTTTCAACAACACACGCTGCCTATAATGACAGCTGTGGCCTGTGTGCATTGCCACAGCTTTACACTTTCATATCATTCCCAGTCCAAGTGCAGAATCCCTTCTTCTTCGCCGTCTCCTCCTCCCTCCCCCCAGGGTTAATGCCCAGTATGGAGCTACAGAGAACTGAGATGGCATAGCATATGCATTCCCTGCTATCTAGTGCCAGTGTGAATGGATAATGTTGTTCTTTTTTTTACACTTCGGGGACTCTTTGTGAAACTGGGGATGGTAGTAGTGGAAAGTTTATAGACAGCGACATGCAGGGAAAGTTAGACGGAGACAGGGAGGGGCATCAGATTTTCCCAAACTGGGACTATATGCTCTTGAGAAACTTGAGCAAATGTATTCACCACTCCTAGACTAACATCAAGTACTTAAAGTTGGCGGCAATGTGGTGTACGGGTTTCTTTCACCGGGCATCAAGGACACTTGCTTCTCATGGAGCCAGCAGCCTCATTAAAAGACAAGTCCTGCAGAAAGTAGAACTCATTTTTGTGATCTCTGTCTTCTGAAGCATGAGCCAAGGGGCTGCTAAAACGACAACAGAAACACCAAGAGCCAATCGTCTGTCTCTCATGTCCCATCCAATCAGTAACTAAGTCTTACATAACATTGTTGTGTAATAGTGTACTGTATGTGTGTCTTTATATTTGATGTTCAACATAAATATATAAATAAAAGTGTGCCTTTGTTTTGACTTATTATTACTGACAAAACTTCAGCAGCTGAACTGTCATTATCATCAATTATTCTTCATCATTATGCATGAACACTCACTTAAAGGCAAGTCACCTGAAAAGTTATGAACACAATGAGAATCTGCAAGATAATCCATCCGAGACAATTGAGATTCAAGGGTGATATGGCTTATTATTTGGATTTTGGCCACACCTCATCAAGGTTCTAAATGAGGTAGAAAATTAGTTCTAGTCCTATTGGATTTTTGATATGATTAACAAAACAACAAACAAACCAGAAAATCTAACTGGACTCTGAAGTCGGGCTCGGGCTACAGCAGTTTTAAAATCTTAACCTATTTTGACATCGTCTGCATCACACATATAAAGAGAATCTTCACAGATGATTTTCTCTCTAATTTAAAACAGAACAATATTTGAAAGTAATGGCACATCACACATTGCAGGATATTATTAAGATTATTGTGACCAGTGGAGAGTCGCTTCACTTGATCTCATGGGGACACAGATCAAAAACTTACTGTAACAATGCTTTGCAGAGAGAAAAAAAACAAAAGGCTGAATCGGAGTCTGGAACAAGAATGGTTGAGGAGACGGTGATATTTGTCTTGTCAAAAGTAATATGTTAGTTAACATTAGCCTCATTGGACTCAAGGGCTAGAATATTTACTGCTGCTTGGTAACACTAACTGCTATCTCAACAGCCCGCTATCTCGCTGGCTGTTGAGGTCCTGTTCGGAAAAAGTACTAAGATGTTTGAACGTTTTCGGGATGACTCTGATGAGAAGTTCAGGAGGTTTAAGACGGGATCTGTAAAGCCCCCACATTAACAGATAATCTGCGCCAAACATCAGGACCTCTGAAACTCTGCAACAGTCTGAGCCCAGCTTTAGAGACAGTGCTAAAGTCTTTTGAGTATCTTCAGCTCAGCAGTAATTTGTCTCACTTTGCCTTTGATTTGCTGTATGGGGTTCCCCAGGGCTCAATCTTTGGACCTCCTTTATTTTATTTTACATTATAAAGTTTTGCAAAACTTTAATTATGTAGACAAAACTCAAGAAGCTTCTCTCTGCATATGAACAAATAAATAACAGGATGTGCATTAACTTTCTACAGCTAAACAGACACTTCTGAAATCACTTTGTACCTTTGTACCTGGGAGTCGTATTTTAAAATGATCATCATTCCTTTTTTTTTTTTTTCGGATAAAGCTTGTGATAGATTTTCTTCTGGTTTAAGTCTAAGTATTTCATCCAGACAACCTACAAATGGCTACATTTCACTTACTATCTTTGAAAACCTATAATCGTGTTCCAAAATTCAGTGCAATCAAACGTTACTGTCTCCTTTGAAACAATAAAAACCAGAAGATTCATGCACAGGTGTGATTTCGATAAGTTTTGAATATTCCATCATTTTTCTTTGCCCAAAGAGGCTGAAACAAGAAGAAAGAAAAGTGAACAAATAGATCCTTGCACTGGTTTCCAAATGTCATAAAATACAGTAATATTGTTGTTTGCCCTTAAATCTCTCAGCAGCTAAAATGTTTTTTAACCTTAGGCTCCTCTCTGCACCACGGAGCTGTAACAAACACTCCACTGCCTTTGAGTGAACCTTAAATAGGCATCATTATTCACCCAGCACCAGCACCAAGCACCACAGAACTTACATTTTGTCAAGACGTTTCATTATTTTGATAGAGCTGTGTTTTGGTCCCACTGTAAGGAGCAGGTTTTAGTATATTCTTGAAGCCCACATCAAAATGTCTAATCATATGCACCTCATTAATCAGTGGTTTCCTGAATACCTCACTTAAGCCATCAGCATGAATAAGTAATGTCTGCACAAGACGCTGCTCTACTGTCAGGCTGAGGGAAAACACCTGTTTGATTTAAAAGCAAAATTACTGCTTAACTATTCCAAAGAGCAACACATTACATTTACCCTGCTGGGCACCTCCATAAAAATGCGCTGTCTCCGTCTGTGATTTCATAATAAAATATTAATGACAAAGTCTACCGTATGTTCTTCACTTTGTAGCACCAAACAAGCAAGTTACAAGCCTAGAGTGAGTTTAGACTGGTCTAGTAAAGTGAAGAATTTGCTTTTCTTGAAGAGAATTCTACACATTTTAGACCCCTGCAACAGGGCAGCAACCCTGAGTGATATGAGTTGGTAACAAAGAAAATGAATGCAGGTAGGGTGATGAAAGGGGATGGCAATTCAGTGTCCAAATGCCATCGTCATTTGGGGTTCAACACTCAACAACCAGTCGACATATAGTTCAGTCTCATTATTAGAGATTTGACAGGAAATAAGTGGAGAGAGACCCCAAAGACGTGCATTAAAGGTCACCCGTCAGATGCAAACCGAGAACATTGCAGTTCACGATCAGCAGCCTAAACCCTCGGGTCAACAGTGTACTACAGATGTTTAATAGTAAGACAAAAAGTATATAGAGCCCTGCTCATTTAGTAGTCTTGTCTCTATTCCACGTAGCCCAAGGCTGCTACAGAGTTCTACTAATATTCCCATTACTGTTTATGGTGATGTTAATTAAGCACATTTAAATTAGCATTAAATTGGCCCAAGATGCCATTGGTCCTATTTTTCTTGCACTATTTACGATCGTGTGAAGCAGGTGTTTTACACGTGAATATTTTCTGGTTTCTTTACTCCCATGACAGGAAACGGAGTATCTTTGGTTGTGGACATTTGAGGGCGTCGTTTTGGGGAACAGTGATCAAAATTCTCACTATTTTATAGACAAAACTATTCAATTCATTGAGAAAATAATGAACAGATTAATCAACAATGAAAGTAATTGTTAGCTGCAGCCATGTATTTGTGTCGTTCAGTGCATTTGACAGGTTTTGGCAGCGGTTGGTGATGACAGCTGCCAATCAAACCTTTTTATATCAGATAAGTTATTCAAAACTTGACAACTTGAACACAAATCAGCCTGATGAAAACTAGCTAAAAAAGACAATAAATAGCTTTTAGGAAATAACTACTGCACATTAACTTCCACTGACTAACAGTTTCATTCCTGTTTTATGTACAGCGTGTACTGGAGCGCTTTCATAATCCTCACTTTAGAATTTGTTGTCAGATGTGCAAGGACATACGTTGCACATTGTTTTTATTATATTCATTGTAGTTGTTTAGATGACACAAAAGAGTCACATACCAAACTGAACATTCTGCAGTGAACAGCGAAGGGCAAATACAGATGTACAGAAACAATACAGAAATCACACAAGCTTAACTTTCCAGAGTTGCAAAATCCTGCTTTTTTCTTGTAAATTGTAAGTCGTTCTAAAGTTTGTGATGGCTCTCATTGTTTTTACTATTTGACAAAAAAACTGTCATAATGAACCCAAATTATTTTTACTCTTCTCAAAATAACATTAAAGAGCTCTAAGTTTTTGTTTCGCACCACTGCTTCGGCAAAGCATTTATGTAAAACCAAGATTACTGCACGCCTGCAGCCACTGTGGGTCATGGGGTTACAGTAATTCTTCTTTGTCTGAAGTCTTCATGATATATTTCGTCAGTGGTGGCAAAACAACACATCAGCGGAACTCCTGCAGTTTTGGTTAAAGTACACAAACCGAAACATTTAGTGCAGACGGACATACTTTGACTTAAATACACTTGCTAGCCTCACAACATTAATGCTACAAATATCCAACTACAAAATAAAAAGGTGGAAAAGACGGCGGTTAGAATGGAAATACAGAGTGTACAAAGGTTTGTTGGCATTGAAACGATGCGCCGTCTCGTCTCGGTGCACCGGTCTGAACTGACGAGGTTTCAGAACGTTGCAGACCGATGCGGCTCGTCCCGTCGTGAAGCTTTGGTCTGAACTGGCCTCAAAGGCTGCAGCAAAAGCCAGTTGGAGAATGAATCAAAGTCTCCTTTCGTTGTTAGCCAATTTGGGGAGACCTTCGTGTTGTCTTTACATGCTTGCTGCCTGTCTAACCAATGAGATAAGGAACCACGTGGCTATTAGTGATGCATTCGGTTTGTTTGGATGACCACAGAGGTGGAAAATGGGGCATGGACTTTTTACTACAGTGCTATAATAAAAAAGGTCAGGTACTATAGTGGAAGTTTACTAAAAAAAAAACACAACTGCAAAGCTAGTTTGGCCCAAATCAGAGGACAATAGGCTGTGACAGATGAAGGCAGTTGGACCTGGCAGTGATTAACTAGTGCTCTCCTCATAAAGTGTTGGAGTGCCATAGCAACCCGATTCCCCTATAAACAGCTTACTCTTATATTTCCTCTCTCCGTAAATCCCCACAGACTCCATCTCTTCACCTCGCTCTTTATCACTCTCTCCCACAGTTCAAGTATTCCTAAGCTCGTCCCAGTCTTAATGAGGCGCTCACTGGAGGAGTTTCCTTCCTTTCTGTCTCTTTCTCTCGAGCTTTTTTTTTTTTTTTTTTTTTTTAAAGGATTCAAGTGAGACGAGATCTCAACTGGAGTGCTCTCACAGGGGGGAGAGCGTTTCGCATCTCTGCATAGATGATTGTTGGAGAAAAGGCACAGCTCCGTTCACCTTCCCTCTCACTCCGCAGACTAAGAGCCACCTTAAGGCTGTGTGTGTCTGAGGCAGAATAATAACCAGATCCAATGATACAGCGCAAATTATTCCTGCAATTCCTGAAAAGCTGTAACATTTACATATAAATGACTGTAGGTTTTCTCGTCTTTATCGCCAAGCAATATGAAACATCAGTCATTCAAATGTGTTCAGAAGGCTCAGAGTTCAGGATTAGAGTATGGATTGTGGTTAAATTAATTCAAATCATGGTAAACAGTCAATGCGCTGTATTTATGCAGTGATTTTCTAGCTTAGCTGTACACAAAGTGCTTTACAAGTGCAAGTGCTTTACACACTCACACGCCAGTAGTGGCAGAGATGAAACGGGAAGCAACTTGGGATTCACTGTGTCTTGCCCAAGGACACTTCAGCAGATTAACGGGAGAGGATGAAACTGCCAGCCATGCAATTTGTGGTCAACCTGCTCTACCTCCTGAGCCAAAGCCGCCAAAGCACGCATTATGGATTTATTATCAGAACTAGACTCCAGACTCAAAGATAGCGCGCAATCTTCCCAACCTAAAGCCGCTCACTGGTGCATACAACAAACTAGTTTTCCGGCTTCTGCATTGTGCACAAACAGACTAGCATGTGACCTGCTGGCTCTGCCCAATCCTGTAACGTGATTTAAGACATATACCCTCTGTGCTTTTAAATCTAAACAGAGTAATAACCGGCCTCGATCTCTCTGCAAGTCAAAATGGAAGAACGTTTTGCCAAAAGTCACATTTAAGGAGCAAATGTTTGTCATTTTTGCTTAAAAACAAATAACTGATCACAAAACCTTCCTTCTTTTTTTGATCGAATGGTAAATGAATCAATTACTTGTTGCAGCTCTAATGTTGGGGCTGTACTTCGGCAGCGGTTTGAGCTACATGCCAACGTGTGCACACTAACCTGCTGACAATGACAATGCTAAATTGATTAATCAAGTAATCACAGCAGCTCTGCTACAGCGTTTACAAAATTCATAATCTCATATTCATTACTAAACACAAAGCAAAGATGAATCCTATTTAAAATATTAGTAATTACATGTATTTCTTCAATAAACCAAAGTTTGGACCTCATGGTGCTAGATTTAAAAAAAAAAAAAAACGTACTAATTAAAATTCATCCTGAGCAGGACATACATATTTGTTCATAGCCGCCCATCTCATAGTTGTGCAGACATTTCACTATGAACTTGAAATGCAAACATCCTGGTGGCACTGAAGGAATAGTCGATATCAAAGTCAATAATCCTCTGCAAACAATGAATGTACAGATTTCACTGGCTTTCATTTCAATAGATGTCTCGATTATTCAGTGAGCACCACAGTGGTAGACCACACGGCTTTTCGAATTTGGGGTTTGGACTTTTCTAAGCACGCGCACGCAAAAGAAGCATTTTAACCACATTTTCTTTCTTGTGAAAATCATCACAGGCTTAACTGATAATAAAATAAACCTTAGTTGCAGTCACTTCAAACAAAGACGCTCGGTGACATTTGGTTTGTAACTGCATGTGTAAATCTCCACACAGACAGCTAATGCACACACAGTGCAGTTTCATTCAGACTATTTTCTACCGAAGTACACCTGCCAGCTGTCTATCTCCTCACAGTGTGCCAGTGCTCACGGATTAGTGACTCGCTCTGGTGACGACACAGGATTGGATGCAAACAGCATTCTTTGTTGCTGAGGTACAGCTACAGCTGAGCTCAGCTCAGCGCTGGTGTCATCACAGGCGTGTCGTCCTGGCTCTCTTCCTTCACGAGGAGATAGAATCAGACCATTCATGTCTGCAACGGGGGGAGCACTTCCATAAGACGAAGCCTCAGAGGGATGCTACATCTAATGAGATTATGATTCAATAGAAAGGATTGTGTTTAATTTTGTTAAACATTATCAATATGAAGATGATCAGATAAGTTTTCATTTTGTCCTCTTGTCAATTTGCACATATTGTTAAGTTTGACATTTGGATATACAGAACAATTGCATTATTTGTTCCCAGCTGTCACACTCAATATCTCCTCAATGACAACGGCCAGAAAGCTCAAATTGAAAAAACTCTGCGGCCCCGACCACCTCAGGATTTAACATTATTAATATGAAGGTTACTGGAGAAGTTTAAAATGTTGGGATCTTGTCAATGTGCACATAGTGTTAAGTTTGACATTTGGGCATAATATTGTATTACATGTCAGTGTCACAGTCAGTATCTCCACAATGACATGGGCTGCATATTGTTTAAAAAAGGCTCATGAGAATGGAAGGGTCTCAAGTCAGTGGTGAGAGAGCAAGGCTGCAGTTTGTAGTTGTGTGAAATGTCCATTATCTGCTTCATAAAGAATATAAGACATTTCAAAAATGGGCTAAACTGTACCAAAAGGCCCCATTAATTTCAGTTTAAGTTGCCCATCGAGTGCATTTTCTTCCTACTTAGGTACCAATAATGGGAAAATGTGACTTGTGTTACCTGTAGATTAAAATAACCTTTAAACAGAGCTCTGATTATATTATAGACTTTGGAAATAGTACATTTCTGGAGCTTGGTAGCAATTCATACGTCTGGACTAGTCTTAATCATTTTTACATACAAATCCAACCAGTTACTAGGCCTGTGTGATTAATTGTAATTTTATATCCAAATAACAATAGAAATCATAATACAGCACATCACATAACATAGCACTCTGTTTGAATTGTAGCCACAAACAAAAATGAGTTCAGGCCTGGCATAAAAATTGGTATGTAAACGTGGAGCGAGTTTAAACTTTAGCGGAAAATAAGACTCACAATATAAATAAATAAAACATAACAAGTAAACAAAATCCTGCCCGCATCCGTGCCGTGTGGACGAACACAAAACGTTTTCCAAGTGATGAAAAATACTGGATAAACTGGTGTGATTTGCGAAAACAAAATCTGACACATTAAAAATTCTGGAAAAAGTCAAACATTCCCCGTCTCTGAAAGTTCATTTGATTTATGTTTTCAGTTGTCGCCTTGTGCCTCGGGGACATTAAGTTCAAGCCAGTGTCACTAATTTTTTACACATTTTCAGGTGTACAGATGTCTGAATTACTCAATGTTCTCTGCTTTCAGTGAAATAACTCAAAAGGTGGAAACTGTACTGCGTTAAAAAAAGGACAGAAAATACATGTTTAAAAGTTTCACTGCAGAAAAAAAAAAACTAATTCAGGGAAACAAATACCAGCTGTAGAGGTGCAAAACTAATTATATTGTCTTTAAGTTATGTAATAATTTAAATAGCGCCTGACACTTGCTCCGAGAGAAGAGGCAGCTCAGTTATCTGTTGTGTAAGAGGGGCTGTTTTCTCAGTTCATCATAAAAGGGGTTACAAACTTCACATGTTGTTGTAGATCTAAATTACACTCCATCCTGGCACGGAGACTGATAGCATTAGACTGGAACAGGAAGCCTTCAGAAACACAGTGCTCTCTGGCAGCCCCTCACCTACACACAAAGCATAAACATAACACTCGCAAAATGAATAATGACTAAAAGAAGCCCACACAGCAGACCAGAAAGGACCTTGCACAGTATTTCTGTGGGTGTTACATCCACGCAGTCTTTTTAGATTTCAAGCAAAATATTCTTCAAGGGTGCGACCTCTCCGTCACACCATCCCTGTGTTTGCAGTTGGAAAATGAGGCGGTGTGAAAAGGTGAGCTGGGCATAGTTGGGCAACGTGTCGCTAATGAAAGTTCGCCTGTTTGGAGGTCGAGCCACAACAGTTCTACCGACTGCGCAGCCGGTCCTCGCTTCCCTCCCGTGGAAATAACAGCCCACGCTTTCAAGAGCTCTCAAATCATCCCATACAGATTCCTCTGGGCTCGCACAACACGCCTTGCATTGCAAAAGCATGTGGAGCGCAGGCTCTCAGCAGGCTGCGCTCTGTGCCTGGTAAATGGGCCGTGTTGCAGGCAGATATTGCAGACAAAACTGCTGAGCGAGGAGTTTATTTGAATCCCGGTGGAGCAAAAGTGCATTAGGAGTTTGGGGGCTTTTTTAACCTTTTGATGACATGTCTGAGATTGAAAGAACGTGAGAAAGCTGACTGGAGAGCAGAGCGTGATGGGAACAAAGAGCTGCTGATATGCATAAAGTAATCTTACAGTCTTTTGTGTCCCAGGGTGTAACTTGAAAACAATGACAAAAAAACTCCTTAAGCTTTATACTATAACATTTCAATCTGATGTAATGAAATAATGTGCAGTGACATGGATTGTTTAATATAATTGAGACTTGTTCTGAAGTCTTCCGATTTGATGATCTAACGTTTGAGGCAGCTCTGATGTATATATATGGAAAGGTGCTAGTTTTACATAACCAGACCTACATCCACACTTTCAAAACTGTGCAGGAGTTCTTCTAATTGTTTTCCAGTTGCACCTTTCTCCGATGTGCGTAGAGCTCATTCCGGTGAGCAGATGCCTTTTTCAGAGTGTTTAAAGGTACAATACAAATCTGTGATGATACAGAACAAAAAGTCATACCAGGGGCACCTAGTTCTAGACTCTGATGTCAGTTTATCATGTCAACACCATCAGACACTCACTTAACCTTAAGGTCAGCAAATTCTGATGTGCGAGTACAGGGCTGCAGTGTCAGGGCATCAGGGTACATGTTTTGGTGTCATAGTTTGATTTGAAGCAACACTGACCACAGTGTGTCAAACCAGACCAGACTCCTGTCTCCTGCCCACTGAGCTGTAAATGAAACATTACATTTTTGATGAAATTTAATGTCTCCCAGGGACAATTTGGCTTTTAGGCAGCCATCAATAAAAAAATACAACAAATAATAATCCAAACACTATAAACAAACAGAGAACAGGTTAAAACCAGCATCACTGCTGTCGTATTGTCCATTATCAGACAGATCAGTAGAAAAGTAGAATATATATATCGTTAAAACAAGGAATAAAAGAAGAGGGCGCAAAACATCCACAGCTATTCCCACACCAAATCACATTTGTTTAAAAAGCCAGTAGCTGAAGGGATAAAAGAGCTCATGTATCTGTTTGTTGCACCCAGAGGGAGGTAGAACCTCCATCTTGATGGAAGTAACTTAAACCCATGATATAACAGGTGCCGTGAGTCCAATAAGATGTTGTCTGACAAACAGGAAAAAAGCAGAGAAAGTTATTTATAGAAGTTAACTGCATTAACTTCGAAACAGCTTCCCATCCTGTATAAAATAATGAAATCAAAGTGGTGTGTGTGTGTGTGTGTGTGTGTGTGTGTGTGTGTGTGTGTGTTTTCTGGATTAATGGAGAAAGCAGAGTGCAGTT
>JAPQRN010000011.1:6345799-6366933 GCA_037367275.1 Coranthus polyacanthus
GTGTGTGTGTGTGTGTGTGTGTGTGTGTGTGTGTGTGTGTGTGTTTTCTGGATTAATGGAGAAAGCAGAGTGCAGTTTGTGAAGTGTCACAGTTGGTTTCAGTCATTCGTGGTGGAGATCAGTGGTCAGCTGATAATAATAATATAATGGACAACGTATTGTCCATCACCTTCACCTTCAAAGGTCATTTTTAAGTCGCTCAATCCAAAATGTGCCCAAAAGCCTTTTCTGCAGAAAACTCTCCAATGTGTACGCTTAAATCACAGAGGCGCAGACAGGCCTCACGAGACAACACTTGAGCTAAAGAGACAAAATATAGCAGACGGACTATGGGATAGCTTCCAGGGTGGAAACAGTATCACCATCTTTAAAGGCTCCTACGGATTGTGAGAATTCAGCAGTCTTCCAGATCTAGTAAACATGAGTACAATGTGTGCACGCACTGTGCGACGATAACATCTACTGACTCTCGGGTGACGACACAAGTCAAAGTACAATAATTAAACGTCATGAGCGTGTATTGTGTGTCGGTGCCACTATAGTTGTAAACAACGTGGCTAAGCTAATGGTCGCACCGTTTCAAAAGTACTGGGCTCCGATGTTAGGGCATGACATTATGGGGGCATTCCTTTGTATCGGGTTACAAAGGAATCCACTTTATGACGTCAGGCATCGGTTACAATGTCAGGAGGTTACTGTGTCACAGCATTAGGCTATAATGTCTGGACATGAGGTTATGTAATTACAGTATGCCACACAAGAATGCTTCACGGTCTGTGTGCAGGATGCGGTACTCTAAAAATCCCTTCGAATGCCTCCGGGACTTTGGAGTTTGCCACTCAAAATAAACTCAGCGGAGACATGTCTACAATGCAAACTGCACCCACACGTTTGTCTAACTGGGCCAGAATACACATTCAAAGTGAATTAAAACTCTTGTCAGTTCTGCAAAGGTAAAACATGCAGCCAACTGAGATGTACTATATTTACCTTAAGGCAAGATACAGCGGTGGAAAAGATTTCAAAAGAATGCAGCAGTCAGTTAAATTTGTGGGCAAGGCATGAGTCGTCATGCTGACCAGAAAGAAAAAGAGATGTAAGAATTCACTGACAGATGTTTGGTAATGTCAGATTTTAAAATGCATTACCTGAAGCCCTACAGAGAGGAGAACAAAAATAAAGTGATTTTTGAAGAGCCCTTGACTAAATCCTCCTCTCAGCTATCTGTGCGGACTTCAACACATGTGGGATATAAGAGTTTTAACTCCTGCTTTAGCATGACTGCAATGCTGATCAGTGTGCCCTGCAGAACACTGGACTTTTTTGTATTCTACAATGTGTGTTTCTCAAGGTTTTGATTTGATACTGAGTGGTATGCCTAAAATTCATATCACGCTATACTTTGAAGCACAGACCATAACCGTATATACCACTGTATATTCATTTTTCTAGAAAGTTCAATATAAATACTTCTGATGGGGTAAAGCACTGGTCTAACAAGCCTTTACAGCAGAATCTCTAGTTTTTAAGAGCATGTACTCTTATTTTGAAGGACAGAAGTCCTCTACGGGAAGTACTGACACATTTATGTCAACTTGTTTGACTCAGAAACAAGATAAAACGAGCTAAAAGTTTACAGAGAGAAGGCAAAAACAACAGTGAAGACGAGGGTGAAGAGGACAAAGGTAATGCATGGCTAAATCATCAGCGATAGCGCTCTTTTCCTGACCTTTAAATCATGTTGTTGATAGTTAATAGGCTCGGTGATGTTGGTTAAATCTATACATAACTCTTGCTCCTCGACCAGATGTCGCCACAGGTCTCCGACTCTTGCAGACCCGTGGCGACCTCGTGATACAGTATTCCGTTCTGGGCTCTTTGTTTTAGGGGATATGATGGTGATGCACCTTAACGCTATAAAACAGAGGACAAGAGACTCCGTGAAAGGTGACCCATTCCCTCTGTAGATATAAACAGCTCATTCTAAGGTAACAACATTTGTGCATTATACTACACTAATAATATATTATATTTCATTTCTGCAAATAGACCCTCCTAAATCCCCCTGAAACTTACACACTGGACCTTTAAATTGTCTTTTTTCGTCAAATAACCCAACACTGAAAAATAAACCGAGGGAGGCAGATGAATGATATGATGCAACTCCGGATCTGCTGACTGCAGCAAATTAGCTCCCAGTTGTAATAGCAGACAATCAGCCCTTTCCAGATGACTTTTCTTTTTTGCAGCGTATATTTAAGCAGGCAGTTGGAACAGAGAACATCCAATTATCACTGTTCTGTTTGGAGCAATTTTTGGCCAGTTATGATTTATGGCCAATTAGCTGGTGCATTACTGGTTGATAACATGCTGTTGCAGAAGAAAAGTGCTGATACAAAAGTATTAGGAGTGACAAAAATAGAACAATATGGTCTGAAAGAAATACATAAAAAGGCAAGAGGAGGACTGGCTGGGGAGCTGAGAAGAAAAGAGCTCCTCTGTTCGACCTGTTGCCAATTTCTAGCAGTGGGAAAAAAGTGTGGGAGGTTGTGGGTATTGTCCGTGAGTATTGTACCGAACAGACAATTAGAACAAATTAATGTTTACCGACCAGTATCTGTACCAATACTCAACTCTATTAGCCTCAGAAATTAATTTCAAATCTGCTGCTACCCAAATAGGAGTCATTTTTTGTTTCATCTTTGACAATAACATAGTGCTGTTTTCTGAAAGTAAAACATCCTACCTCAGCGCCGCCGCCGCCGCCGCCTCCTCCTGCCTCAATCACTGTTAAATTACATTCAACAAACCTCACCGTGTTCACCAGATGCTTTAAATTAAAAGCCTTGGTATTGTGCCAGCTACGCTACTGAAAGGCTTTCAATTTGAAACATCTGAGCAGGCTTCGCCTTTAAGTGTGCGTTAACAGGAAAAATAAAAGTGGGAAGAAACATCAGCACGTTATCACATTTGAGAACACATCATATTAGGGCTGAGGTTGATATGAAGCCAAACACCGGATCGAACCGGTGTACCAAATTTTACCACTAGGTGTCACATTTCCAAAGCGAGGATGCGCCCGTGTGGGAGACATGATACCGTCACAGCTCGTGAATGAGTGTAGCGACTCCAGTCCACTTGGTAACGCACCTCTAAGATGGTTTAACAAATCACCAATAAACGCTAAACAATGAGAAGAAGCAGGAATGAGGCGGCACCATCTCTGGTGCTAGCACACCTCCAGAAGGTCTGGCTACGCGAGGCTAGCGCAGCACCATAATCACTTTTACCATGACTTTTTTCCTGTTTACATGCTGCTTCATCTACATTTTCCTGCTCATCTCTTTTGTCGGCTTCTAATATGACATGTTGAAGAGTTGTTGGTGCAGCTTTTGTTTTCTTTGAAGCTAAGTCGTTACCCCCCAAAAAAAAAAAAACACATGAACTTGCTAGTAAGAAGACACATAATGCGCGATGTGCATCTCCATCTACTGTGATCTTCATGTTTTCGTCCTCGGCTCGGCAGTGAATTCCTCGCGGCTCCTCAGACGCTCCTGTTTATTCCACCATGTTGTCATATTTCTTTTAACTAAAGCAAAACAAGTTCCTAAAGATTCTGACTTGACTCACAAATGCCAAAAGAAAAAGAGATCTTTGTAATGAAAGACAATACGATGGTTTTCCTCTGTGGTTAAGGATACAGCAGAGTGACGGTTCTTCACTGCTGGAGACAGAACGATACCAACGTTTTCACTCCGAGGCAGAAGACACACACCGTGTCATTTACACGCAGCGACGGTCAGCAAATGACACTTTAATGTCATCATTTTGAAACAGGAAGAAGACAGTATGATGGTCCCAGGTTGAGGCAGGTATCTGACTTTATTTCAATTTAAAAAAGCTCTACACTCACACACCAACAACCTTCAACAAGAGCACTTAAATAGCTTAATGTTTCATTTACAGCTCAGTGGTGGTTTCACGCTGTTATTTTTATTTAATATTGAATCCAATTGTTTTGTACCAAGAATCAATTTGAGTCCAATCATGGCACCGAGACTCTCCTATTGTTATAAGGCTCATATTGTAGGAGCCTGAAGTAGTAAAGGACTGTTCCTTTGCTTCATAAATAACGTCGCTGACCAGTGTTAACTAGGACTTCAGGAGTGTGGTTCAGGAGTGTGGTTCAGAACCCAGCTCGCACTTGTGGTTGTGTCACAGTTCCAACAACTACAAGCGCTAAGAAATCAAACCTTGACCACGTCCACTATAATCACACGAGGAATCAAAGCATTCGTAAAATCAGATACAATGAGTGGATAAAGAAGACAGAACACTTTTAGAATATTTAGTCGCACGCATAAAACAACAAACTACATCCTGAGTCAAATCTCTGAAGATAAAACTTCAGAAAAGCCAGAGGTTATTACCACATAGTTTAGACAGGACTAGAGTTGTGTTCTCTCGCTGAAAACAGCTGGATGGTGAAGTTAATCCAGCTGCCACACACACACACACACACACACACACACACGTCGTTAACTACATTAACTCAGAACATATTTGTGAATAGCTCCTATTGTCTGAGGAGCAGTTCAGTTCACATGATTCGCGCATCTTCATACCAGCGACCACCACACAAGTTGACCTTAACGTGGCCTGTCGAGAAGAATAAATGTGCTGTAAACCACGCAGTCCCGAGTTTATTCCCCTGCCATCTTAAATACAGACCCCACCATAAACAATGACATCCCATCGGGAATATTCATTACAAAGTACCTTAAAAACTTCCTGTGACACAGTTGGCTGAAATCTGGGCTTCTCTACTGTACAGTGCCGGTCTTTCTCTAAACTCTGCCTTTTATGGACAACGCACAAAAGGACGCGGCTGATTTTGTAGTTTAGCTGGGGGAAAAAAAAAAAAAACACAAAAAAACATGAATAACATCCCCCGTTACGTTTGGACCGAGGGGAATTTAAAACGCGTATTTATTTATTTCTGCTTACAATACAAAACTTCTATTAGAAATGTGTTGCAGATGTGTTTGACGCGAAGGCGCTCGTTGTAACGAGTCTAACGACGCGAGAGGCTCGCCCCGAAGCGCATTAGAAAAATCGCGCGTTTAAGAGCCGTCGCGCAAAAAAGACGCCAAGAAAAACGTCCAGAAGCGAAACGCTCGACGCGGACGCAAGCGCCGACGTCTTCCTTCAACTTCGGCGTGAAAACCACAGCTCGATAATGTCAACTTTTAGGATCGCTTCGCCCTCTTTCCTTCCCACAACACACTCACACGAGGAAAGGCAGGTGTGGCGGGTAACCACACCAATAATAAAAAAAAAAATGTAAAAAAAAAGTATAAATGTTAATGTAGTGTTTATTCTATCAGTGTTCTGGCTGCAGCCTATAGCGGACCTGAGAATAAACCCTGTTCAGAAGAAGCTTTTGCAGATGATGTGCGCCGCTGTCTTCTGCGTTATAAGCGTCGCCGCGTAAAATCGGCGGATTTCTCAACGGAGTTCGGCGTGCGCGTCTGCCTCCTTCACGAAACGACTAATTACTGTGAGAAAAGTTTCTCGGCTGTCACGCCACGATGCTTCGAACTCCAACCACAACCCGTCCCACAGACCTGACACACTTTAATCCCTTCGCGGACGTCTCTCCGTGCAATTTCAAAGCTCCGACACGCAACTGGTAGACGCGAAAAGAAGTTTTACAGCACGTTTTTTTTTTTTTTTTTTTTTTTTTTCCTCGTTTCTTTACCTTGTTCTCCAGTGTGTCCGCTGGCTCTTTCCAGTGTGCCGTCCAGCAACAGAAAACAGAGAAAAACGAGGAAACGTCCGCATGTTGCCGGTGATATTTGGGCATTTTTCTGCCTGTGTTTACTGTACATCCCTGTGACCCTCGGTGCCGCCGACCGTGCTCCCTTTCCTCGCCGTTGTTCAACTCTGCCTCCCCTTCTGACTCCTCCGAGCGTCAACCGAGATAAAGTGCGACACGGCGCGTCCGGCGGCGCCCGACAAAATAAAACTCACACGCTCGACTTCAAACGCCAAGCAGGGTTCCGAAAATGGGTTGAACGCGCACTTTGCGGTCCACCCTGTTTTTGAATGGAAGTGACCCACGTGTAAAAAGAAAAAAAATAAATGAGAAAACTGTACATCTCAGATATGAACAAAAGAAATTAGAAAGCAAAAAAATAAATAAACAAACAGCAGGACCTTAACCCCTTGTTTGGTATCCGGGTCAAATTGACCCATTTTGAATTTTTGCAAAAAAGAAAAAGTAGACATTTTAGCGAAGGCCATTGAGTTTCACAACGGTTTTATCTTATTTTCTGCGATAAACATGTACAAAAAATATATATTTGAGCACACATGCTACTGTACGCCACACATTTACATCCTTCATATGGTCTTCGGGTCAGTTTGACCTGCACACACACACATACACACACACTTTACCCTCTGTCACGTGACCACCTTCAAACCCCTTGTTTACAATGTTATTCCGTATCATTCTAAACATCAAACTTTTTCTCGCACCATACGCCTGCACATCAAAGAGATCAACACCTCTCAGTACGGCCCGTTTATGACCCGGTAGACCCGGACCAGGTAGACCGGAGGATCTCGAAAAGTAAAAGACAACACAAGGGTTAAAAAAAAAAAAAAAAGTAGTCCCTCTTTTGAAATAAATCAAACTGTACCTCCTCTTGATCCACGCGAATGGGAAAGAAAAAGATTCTTTCAATAACTCAGACAAGCAAACATATATATTATGATGACAGATCATTTTTATTTCACCCTATACCTTCAAACGGTGGAGATTCACAACAGTGCGAAAATTACATTTATGTTTGGCGTGGCGCATGAAAATTAAACAAACACATTCAAATGACCATTTCAGAGAAAAAAAAAAAAGAGATGATGATGTCAAGTGAATGATTTGACACTGGACAGCGTGCAGGAATTTCAGAGACAGTTGAGATGCATTCAAAAGCAAAAATATAAAACATCATTTTAAAAAACGGTCCCTTGCCCTTGAACGGGGCCTTCAGCTGCTAAGTGTTGGCCATTGTTCGGTTTTCTCTCATCAGAAGCAAATTTGAGCCGTAAATTCCAGGTTAAGATGTTGTTTTTTTTCTACAAGGACAATTTCGCTTCTTACACAGCCTTAACACCTTTTCATGAAAAAAAAAAATAAGCAAATATATATATTTTTTTGTAATTCAGCCACAGAAAAAGAGTGCGACTTCAGTGCCACTGAAGGGAAGCACTTCACGAAGGGTAAACTGTAAGAAAAGGCTGCATGGCGCATACGTGTTCGCTTTATACGGACACACAATCAACTCCTTCTTTTTTTGTGTGTTATCGCAGCGAACGCTGACAGTTTAAGCGACAGCTGGTTCTATTTGTGCTCCTGGTTGTTACGTGCATCTCTGTAACCTCTCTGCAGAGCCAAACAGAGTAAACACCTGTTTCCAGGCCTATTTATCAGAGAGCTAATCAGCCTGATAACCTGCAGCTGTCCCGCCGGCTGCCAATCGCTGCTGAGACACAGCTGCAACACAACCACAACGCCGTGGAAATACCTTGAACTGTAGAAAATGTACGTTATTAACCACGGAATGCCTCGCGTCCGGTCAAATTAAAAGAAGTTCTGAAATGACACGTTACAGGCCGCGTAACGTTGCTCGTGTTACTCGTGACTTTTATTTTGAAGTCCAGAGAAACGCTCATCCTGTGGTGTTGTAACGGTGTGACTTGGTGTCTCTTAGCACTTCACAAAACAAGAAATGGATTTGATTAAAGTTGCTCTCACGTTTCCTCTCTGTCTGACTCCATCCACAGTCAGAGGATGCAGGTCCACCGCGTTTGTATTAGTCTAAAGAATATGATGGTATTAGGAGATTCATTCAGGTTTCACGTTTCCCAATGAGCTCATTTTCTGAATTCAGTCGATGTTCGACCTCGGTCGTGCTTGTTTTTGTTGGTAAGGATCCTTTTGAAACACGACTGACAAAAACGACTTTAATTACGCCATCAAACGTTGATTTCCTTTTAATTGCTTTTCTAAAAGACGTTTTTAAACCAGGCGATAGATCTGAGAAGTCCTAAAAAGATTCATTCAAACCAGGCAGTGTGAAACCTCAACAATGATTACTGTCAAACTTGTATTAAAAGTTCTTCAATATAACTCAAATTAAGATTCGAATGAGTCGCAAATAAATCACAAACAGCAAACTAAAAGGGAAATTATATTCCACTGAAAAGATATTCACATGTAACCCCCACGTAATCACCAACATTTTGATTAGAAACTGTAATTTAACATATTTTTTTCTCAGTAATTGCAATGGATTACAATTATACTCATTTTGTAATTTAATTATGCAACAAGTCACTCCCCAACTACTAAAAAAAAGACATTTTAACGTCTTTAACTCAACTGTATTTGTTTTAAAGAAGCACTACATCAGATACATTTTCAGTGTTGAATTATGCCGATGTGGTAAGAATATTCAAGCACGACTTCATTAAATAAGCTTTTAATAAAGTACTACTGCTTAGGATTACTGAGAGCAGTTTTATGGAAACGGTTCAAATCCCCACAGTCACTTTGTTTCCTGGAGTCAGATTGATATTCATTTTACGTCATTATCAGAATCAACTTTCAAAAACCCCTCTCGGTTAGATTTGACAAAGCACAAACATCCAAATTGCCACAAGCAGATTCTCATTTATCACTTGATACACAATAGCAGCTGGAGCTCTACTGTAATTCCAAATATGCAAATCTGTCTTATAAGAGCTCTGTTGGAGGGTGTGCCGTTTGGTGTCAGAAACAACCCTCTGTTCTACACTATTGAGCATGAATTATTGGTTATTAATGTGCATAAATGAGACATGAATAATGCACCGCAGGGCGCCGGTTTCATTTTCAATCCGGTTGGCATTTAACCACATGAAATTACCCCTAAATATTTAAATTATTTGATGAGAGGAATCTGCTTTCGGCAGATGGTAAATACATTTATGTTAAAAATAAGCCATTTTCAAAGTTTCTACTGCAAAGAGATAATGGAATAAAGTAGCGACCAGTCTGAACAAGTTGTGAGCAATGGAATATTCTGTAACTAGAAGTACTTTTAAGTGCAAATGTGAGGTACTTGTACTTCACTTGAGCGTTTCCATTTCATACTTTTTACTCCACTACATTTGTCTGACAGCTTCAGTTACTTAATAATAAAAAGCTCTCTCTGAATTTGAATCTTTTTCTTCCCTGACGGGTGGATACAGCCTTCCACGTGTAGCGTGATGACGGTTTGATCTGTTTTAGTGACGCCACCTTTGCATCCTTTGGAATTCTTCAACATGACCGACCACCGTGCACCAAAGACGCAATTCTTTAGGTACCTCCGGACTCGTAGCTTTGCCAAAGCACACTATGAACTCCCAGGCCTGCCAGAAAAGGGTGCATTAGACACCATATTAGACTGGGAACCAGGCAGGAGGGGAAGTGTGTCAAAGATATACGATTATCCAAGGTAGCAGTTTGCCTCCCCTGGATACAACTAGTCTTGCGTGGTTTACATTTCACAAGAGAGAGACTGTCCACATTTGATCTTAATGTCGATCCCACCGGTAATGGATGCCACCTGAACCCAGCTACAACTGGGCATATGTTTTGGGAACGTCCACCTTTATCCATGCTTTTGGGGTCTTGCCCCATTGCTTCCGATAAACATATTTGTATTTTGTATTAATGCCGTTAGTATTTTTTTTCTCCTCTAATTTCCTCTTCATTTTTCTTTTCTATTACGAAAACAGTTGGGGACGAAGTAATAGTTAATAAATTATCATCCACCCTCGCAGCATCTTCTCCTATTTGAACATGAGTTACCATTAGACTTAACACTGAGGTTTAAGCCTGCAGCAACACAGAAAATAAACTTTTTGTCCAATCCTCTGTTTTTTTTTTCCTTCTTCTTTTACTTCCCCCCATGTCTCAGCCTGGTCAATAATCTGAACAGCTTCATCTCTCACATCATCTTATTGACTCCACCGCCCTCTCCCATATCTGACCCAGGACAAAATGACATCCACAGCTCGGCCTGGTTCAGCTTGGTATCTGTTTCCTCCAGAGGACTCAGATCATGTGTTAGTGAGCTGCTTACTCTACGATGTGTTATGTGTGTCGCACTCAGAGCATGAAGGCAGGCCAGGATGAAGCCCAGAGTTATTGTCTCTCCATTCCCATGCCACCGCAGCGTGGTGGTGTCATGCTCGCCGTCTTTGACTTTGGAATTATGGCGAGGATTTAGAGTTTAGCTGGCACGGAGGGGTGCGGGATAAGACGGATTTAGTTCACCTCATCTGGAAAATGTCTCCTGTGCCGTACGACCACTTCAGTGACTCGTTATCCTGCCAGTGGGAGAGTGGACGGCCGCACTCGTTCACTGAGCCGTGGCACAAATGGCTTGTTTTTCTGTTGGTGTTCAGCTCTGTTTTGGGGATATTGACAGCGCAACTTGTTACACTCAAAGGTCAAAAGCTTAGGTCCAGGCACATCCAGATCCATCATCCCATTCACACAGCCCAGGGAGACAAAAAGCGCTGTGTCGCCCAAAGGCATCCGACAGAGCAGACGATAAGATTTAGTGGGCTTCAAAAGGCCATAAGCTTTTCACAATACACCTCTTGATATTTCATGGTCTTTTTAAAACCTAAAGAAAATAAACACAAAACACATTTCGGCTCTAAAATGTTCCCCACAAACAGCCCCTTGTCAAAACTAAACGACTAAAAACTAGCAGTGAACTCGTTTAATTAACTGAAATACAAAAAAACCCATCAATTTTCAAAAGCATTAAACTCCGTAAAAACTCAAGTGAGCAATGCAACATGAACTAAACCAAACTGCAGGTGAAATCAGCTTTGTTTTTCCATTTTCTCCCAATGTTAATACCTTCAGGAGTAAAACGGCTTCGCGCAATGCGGGACCTTGACTGGTTTTGTAAATCATATTTGTTGTTGTGCATTCTTTCATCCTACATTCTTCAGCTTCTACGAATCAAAGCTTCTCCATAATAGCGGAAAAATTAAAACTAAAACAAACTAAAACGCAACTGAAAATCAAAGAACAAACTGAAAGATGACTGATATTTTCTATCAACCTGAAAACAACATGAGTTGGATAAAGTCAAAACCATTTAATGGGCTTTAACAGATTAGGAAAAGAAAAATCCATCATCATCTTATTTACTGTTAAATGGTAATATCATTTGCAGTTAATTCAGGTTAATTTCATGTCAAAGATGATTACACAGTCAGGGTCCGACAGATCACCTATCATTGTATTAGTGGATGGGCATCAGCTGCTTTAGAAAAGTCCACTTACATCAATAGACAATCCTCCTTATTAACCTCATACACAGCGGATTGTTTAATACTATGGAGTTTGTATTTGTTAGATAGCTGACAGTAGAGACAAGAACAGTTTTTTCAATTTTAATTCAATTCAATTTTATTTATATAGCCCAATATCGCAAATCAAGGATTCGCCTCAAAGGGCTTTACAGTCCGTACGAGACTACGAGACAACACCCTCTGTCCTTAGACCTTCGGTTCGAGTGAGGAAAAACTGCCCAAAAAAACCCACCTGGGAAAAATGGTAGAAACCTCAGGAAGAGCCACAGAGGAGGGATCCCTCTTCCAGGACGGACAGACAGTGCAATCGGTGTTGATGGTAAACAGTGAAAACGCTCGACGCGACACAACATTCACACAGACAGGACGATAGAGAGAGAACAACAAGCAACACAGACACTGGAGGAAACGCCGGACAGGATGGAGTCCAGAACTGCACATCGCACATCCAGAGATACCTGCAGAAAGGAGCAGGAAGAGAAAAACAGTAAAAATAGATCTCAAAAAGGGTGATATGTGACGGATTCCCAGGTGGAAGTCAACCAGACATGTTGTGATAACGTGTGACTTAGCCCACGAGCCCACAGGTAATTCCCAGGACGAGCGATTAATGTGATTTTTGTATCTTTTTGGAACCTGAAGATGTTCAACTACACAGTAAATGTTGGTGACCGTGGCGCATATGCACAGAGTTCTATGTTACTTTCTGGGAGGTAACACCTTTTTTTTCCACCCCCAGTATTTTGAGCAGCTTCTAATGATCCTTACAGCTTTGGTCCCAGACTGAAATATGTCAACAGCTATTGGATGGGTTTTAAAGAGAAGCGTGACAGAGAAGTTTTTGGAAACCATGTCCACTGTGGGCTTCAGCAGTCAAGAGTCGACTGCACGACGGTATCCTTCAGGCCTTTTAGCTGCAACTGGGAGAAATTCAAATATAGATTCGCTCATGTTTGTTGCAAGAGTAAACGCATCCATCACACTGATCATGTCAGCACAAATTATGTACAATAACTGGAAACCTGGGACGTTGCTAGTCATTAAATGAATCATCATGAAATTAATCCTAAATATAAACCTGAACATTTTGCCCACAGGCTGCTTTTCTGTCGAGGTAAAGCGCGTTGCTTCCACAACTCGAACACAGTGCAGTGAGATGCTTCAATAAATGAAAAACTAGGCCTTCAGAGTCTGGGTATCATCAGATAAATTGTAATTCATTTGTGATTCAAAAGCAAAACAAAGCAACAAAAAAAAAAAAAGCAATACAATTTCTTTTTTTTCTTTTTTTTCGTTTTTTAATTTGGAAATCAAACATGGAAGTCACATGGTCTCTTGTTTCTAAAATAAATTCTCTCATAAGTTCTCCTTTGTTGAAATTTCTAATACGAATTTTCTCCTAGAAGAAAGTGCTGGATAGGAGCTGAAAAGAGTTGTTTGGTGGGAACAAAATGGGGGGGCAAACCGATCTGCTTCGAGACCCATCTACACAGGTTTAATAAGATCTGTGTATCGTTGTTGGGGAAATTCAATGTAAAAAAAAAAAAAACTGGCAGTGGAGTTGACACTGGAGTTAAGGAGACAGCAAATTATGACACAGTGATGAATGCGGGGGAACGTAGAAGATTGTTGATTTGTACTGTATATAAGAAGGAATTACTATGGTTACTTACAGATTTATACAGATGGTTCTATAGAGCCAGAGACAGGTCAAACAGCAGCAGCAGCAGTAGTAATATTGAGTTTAATGCTGAGTGGGAAGAGGCTTACTAATGATCTATCTGTTTTTGCATGTGAGATGATGGCCATGGTTATTGCCTAGCAATGGATAGAGAACATTAGACCAGAGGGAGTAGTAATAGCATCTGAGTCATATGCAGCACTAATGAGTTTAAAATCTTGCAACCAGTAATAGGGAGGATTTATTGTTTGAAATATTGGAATTATTATTCAGAATTCATCAAATGTGCTCGGTTGCTAGCTTTGTGTGGGTTCCATATTGTCCATATTTGAGTTGATGGGAATGAGAAGGAGGATAAAACAATAAAAAGAGCGCCGAAGAGTGATGTGATATTGGTAAATCAGAGGCCAAAGTGGTGATTAAAGGTGAAATTAAAAAGATGTGGCAGAGTGGATGGAATAAACAAAACTAAAGGACGATATCTTTAGTCGGGAGAGTGGGGTCTGTGGGACGAAATAGGGAGGAGGACAGCGTCACGACGAGAGGCATGCTGGTCTGAAACCTGAATATCGTATAATTCAGAGAGAGATGTGTTCAAGACTGGATGGATTAAGAAAGACTGGAGAGCAAAATACTAATAAGCGTTGGAAACTCCTCCCAGAGTATTAATCTCCACAAACTAATGAACAGAATAGGAGATACATTAGTACCGTTTTCATATTTTTGGGGATTTTTGTGTATATCTTGAAAGGTGCTAGAGAGGTAGTGCATACTCCAGATCAGAAGGTGGCAGTAAGTCGCCCGAACGTTGATTTCCCACAGCCATTAAATTCGCGTGGTTCGTGCTGTGTGACATCCCGATGTAATTCCGAGATCTCAGATCGATGTGCATCATTTTTTTGTGTGTTATCTCTTCAGTTTGCTGCTGCTGAATGTCTTACAGCTCCTTTGTTTCTTACTCATGAGTACCATCAACATATCAAGGGAAGACAAACAAATTTATTCTGACACAACTTATTAGAGAGTGCGCACCGTGCTGTGCCAAGAACCAAACTGTGTGGGACACAAGAGAGGAAGCAGTGCTAATCTGCCAAATATTATTCCAAAAGGAAAATGTGAAAGCAGTGACAGGAGCCACTTAGTGAACAGCCAAAGTGTTACCGTGTATTGAAGCACTTTGTACATATGAAGGTGTCACAACAGGAACAAGTATTTGCATCCTTTATATAAGAAAAAGCAGAAAGACCATACTGTGAAAACAACTGCGAGTAAACGTTCTGCATTCAAACCCTACTTAAGTAAAACTATGTAAGAGTTCATCCACGGCAATGAATCATACTCTGTAAGATCATCATATGTTTGTAGCGTCACTGTCCCGTGAGAACCACGTATCTATAAAAAGTCAACTTTTCACGGGCTCTGTTTTCAGCTTTATAACAATGCATTTTCCAGCAAATCCAAGAGGGTTTTAAAGAATTTATTTAGCTTCGGAAGGATGAGAATTCGAAACTCAACCCACAGAGGAACACTTCAGCCTTCAGTTTATCACAAACATTCAGAATCAACACATTTCAAGACATGTGCTTTTCACTGTACAGCAAAACCACTCGGCAGATGGTCTCTTTAGTCAAGGCAGCTCGGCTTCCTCTTTGACTTTTGAGCTGGATGAGGATGTAAGATGAAAAACGTTTTTAGTTCGGTGATAGGCATATTTATTTATTTACTTGTCTGAGGTTGATGTGAAGATCTGATCATGAAAATGGTCATATCATAAAGGGGCTCCAGGGTGCCACGCTTGGCTTATAAAATGCACATTTCTTTTAATCTTGCATGAAGCTCAATGCGCGCATTTAATTGGTTTGTTTGAGTCACAATTTGATTTGCAGGAATGAGAACGTGTTACTGAGAACATGTTACTGAAGTGCAAAAAGTCATCAGACTACCCCGGCGTCGCAGTTGAGCCGAATCTCGACCACAGCGTTTTGCACACGAACACTCGAGTGCAGCTGATGCTGGGATCGTTTAGTTAACCAGTCGCCTCTTTTGCTTTACAGGCCTTGAGTTCCTCATTTGCCGCGAGTACTTTGGTCTTTTCATTATCTGTGTCTCTTCAGGTTCGTGCTGCAGCCACTCATTTCTCTGTGGTTCTCAGTGGCTGGCTGCTGATAATTATGTCTGTAATATTATAAAGCTCATTCCGTTGATCGCTCACCGGGGAATCTAAGAAGTTTCCCTTCACTGCTTCTCCAATGTTCAAATCAAGGACGATCAGAAGGAGGCAGTCCTTATGTCATTTCTTCTTCACCTGGAACCTGGCACAGGAGGTGACTAAAAATAACCCCCGCTCCTGCAGTTTTGAATGTACTTGAGAACATCCTGATGCTTGACATGATCAACGAGAGGCTTTTTGTGACTAAATTGTTTTTCAGCTGCAGCGATATTTATATGACTGTCGAATGCCACTTCATTCTCTTGAACTTTGAGCGAGTTTCCGGAAGGTTATTTTTAAAATGTAATAGGTTGCAGATAACGAGTTAGCCTGTTAAGAGTGCAATAAGTAATGTAACTATTTCTTTTTAATTACTTTTTTAAAACATAATTAATGGGACAATAAAGCTGAAAAGTCCTAAAAAAACCTTACATTTAAACAACATGGATTATTGTCAAACTTTTATTCAAAGTTCATCGACATAGCTTGAATCAAAGGAATAGCTCTGATTAATTAAAGTGTGTTTTTACGAGGTACTTATCCACAGTCAGTGTATTAACCTGGTGTTGAGCACAGTCCTGTTTTGGAGAAGCAGACAGGAGTACTAGCGTGGAAGACAAGTGATGCGCCGCCATCCACACAAACACTTGAGCAACCGCTCAGAAATGTCACAAATAACAGCTTGCCTTACAACTAACATAGGTGTTCTAGAGTTAGAAATGGTTGTCTGAAAGCAAGGCATTCTTCTCCGATGACGTGCAGTGTAGTCTGTCCAGACGTAGAGACAGATCCTTGTGATTGATGGTGTTGGACTCAAATTTGCCCCAACAGCTTTTCTGCCCCACGTTGTCTGGGTCCTTGTTGTCCTGAACGGTAAAAAGGAGCCCGTTCTCGTTCAAGTGGCCTCATACTTCCCCCTGGTCATGAACCCTTGGCGTCTGTTTTCAATGCCCGAGGTACCCTGTAGTAGTCGGTGTAAGTTCCTAGACACCGAAAAACTGATGACACGGGCCACGTGGCATCAATCCTTAAGTTGCAAAAACCTTAGTAGGAGGTGGTTGGGGTGGTTACGGTGCAACACCAAAGTTTGTGTGAACCTACACGCAGGAGACCAGGGTTCATGTCCTGTTTCATGCGTGTGTTTATTTTTGCGTTTTCTCTCTTTGTCTTTCTTATTTTAACCCTTCCTCTGACCCTTTTTTCCTAACCCTAACCCCCCTTTTTCTAACCTTAAACCAAGGTGTTTTGTTGCCTAAACCTAACAAAACTGTAACCGTGGCGTTGTCTACAGCAGACGTCTTTTGTACTAGGCCACACATTGAAAAATGACGCTCTAGGGGTAACGATGTAAAGCAACAGAATGAATGTGACCTTTTTTTCTCAGTAACTGTAACAGATTAAATTTATTTCATTTAATTGCCTGTTACGCTGTTACATGTAACCAGCAACTCCCCAACACTGCATATCTTTGTGTTTACCATTGAAAGCAATCTTCTTTGGTTATTGCGAACACAGATGACCAAATTCATACATGAAAGCTTACAGATCAAGCAGCTACTCTAAAATGATCTTTTTTCTTTATTTCTATGGTTCAGAAAACAGATAGATAGAAAATCAGATCAAAACCAGAGTTAACCACATGGTGTGCACCATGATCCTAATTAATGAATCTCTGCAGTGCATCGAGTTTCTTTGTAGTTGTTCAGCACAGTTGGTGATATATAAAGAGGCAAAGTAGCAAAATATTATAAATGCAGAATTTTCACATAGATAATTGGGTGACTAGAGATTTAGTCTCAACCAGTTCTTTTGTCTGGTAATTTAAGTTAACAAGCTCATCAACTGTGCACCACCTGGTATGGTGAGAAACCCCACATTGTGGTTGGTCATTTTGTAAAATTGTTCATACTGATCCTGCACACTTTGCTACCTTTACTTTTGTTCTGATTGTTCTGAAGTATAAGAAGTAGTTTGTGTAAAATAACGCGTGTACGCATGAGTGGTCATGTGTTGCACATTTTTACCACATAGGTAACAATAGTAAACACAGCACGACCCTCACTCACAATATGCACGTTTATTAGAGAAATCCATTAATGTTTCCCTGTGACTGGTCACTATAGCTGTCGGCCAAGTGTTTATATTTAATGGTATAGGGCCAAGGACGAACCCCTGAAATTATGGAGTAGATCCATAAAAAGTTTGAATACCTATTTTTTATCTTATTGCACAAATTGTCAGTGCTCTAAATGTCTCTGCCAGGAGTATGTTGTTGTCTTCCCTTGCTAATACTACCAAATCAAACAGTCCTGGATACCCGATGCATACTGAATGTGGCGCATAAAGGCTGATTTATTTGTGCAGTAACAACAGCGAGCTGATACTCATGACGTCAGTCCTTTTGAGATGTATTAAATGTTTTTTAGGAAATGCAACTAGGATGAATTTACAAAAAAAAAAACAAAAAAAAAAACAAGCAAACCAGAAGTCACCTTTTAGCTCGTCACTTAAATGGTACAGCTGAGGCTCACCGAACAGAGGCAAATCTACAGTGTAGTTTAGGATTAGGCTATGTGGGTTAATCAAATCCAAATGAATTCAGCTCCTTTTCATTCTAACTCATTTCTGAAACAGTGACAGCCCCAGGCTAAATGTCCTCAAAAATTGCATTTAATATTTCTATTTCCCAGAAAATGTATCCTCGTATTGACTCCCTGAACTTTCCTCTTCCAACAGAACGGGCTGTAATGCCGCGTACAAAATCCTCCTCAGTGTGCTGACCTTGCTTTTTGGACAAACTAAATACTTTTAGTCCCACGTGGTTCTTAACAACAACATTCTGCATCCAACAGTTTTATTATTATGGGAAGTGTGATCAATAGCAGGACTTCTGGCATTACTGGCACTCTTTGGCATTCTTTATCTTGACCCATCGAGTTTTGCTGAATCCTTTACCGAACCGCAAAAGAAAAGCCTGAAGCTCAGCATCAAACAGAATTCAACAGATGTAGTTCTGAGAGACAAAAAGAAACAGTACAAAAAGACTAAAGCACCCAAAGAAAAATGGGGGCGGCTGTTTATTTGGTTATGGGAGAAATGTGCATATGTTAAAAAAAAAAAAAAAAGAAATCCTGCCGAATGTCGTGTTCAGATGCACTGGATGGGTGGAATACAGCCAGTTTCATTAAGAGGGATGCATGGGGAAAAGGATGAAGCTGTCGGGAGGCCTGTGGGTTAAACAGACACCCTGCCATTACACACACACTCTCTGGTTTGTTTGACACAATAAGTAGCATCTGTTTCACTGAGACGCCTCAAGCTGTTTACCAGAAAACTCCACTGATCTCCATTCATGCTCAGTTAGCAGCAAGCCAGGGGTAAAAGAGGAAAATGAAGTAGGGGATGCTAATTTTACAAATACTCATGACCAGTCACTGAGGACCAAGACAAACAACTTCAACTGCTTTGTTCGAAGAGTAAAACAACATATTAAAAAGGTTTTGTGTGAGCGTGCTGTAATAGAGAGATGTTTTTAATAAAGTGATTCAAAATCCAAATGTGGAAAATTACATTTCTCTGCAGTTTCTTGTGAATTTCATCACGTCATTAAAGACATGACTTTTCTTTGAAAAATGACTTAGCTAAGCACCATTTCCCAGAGGCCCGACACATCATATGAGGAACTTCACAGACTGGAAGCAGGAGAATGAATTTGTGGATGTGTCCCTAATCCAGGGAAAGTTGAAAGTGAAAGTCATCAAACATTTTAGCGCGTTTTAAATGAACCTCAAAACATCATGGGAGATGTAGTTATTTACTACTTTGTAACTACCATAAATCAATAGAATATTGGAGGCAGAGGAACAAGTAGTCGATTAATTTCTCAACTATTAAATTAATCGCCTACTATTCTGATGATCAACTAATCGGGTTGAGTAATCTTTTTAGGAAAAAAAAGTCAAAATTCTACCCACTGCTCTCACAGTAAACTGAATGGTGGAAAACACTGAGAGACATTTTTCACCATTTTATGAACCAAGCAATTGATCAATGAATCGAGAAGATAATTGCCACATTAATTGACAGTGAAAATAATCTTTATTTGTTGCCCGGATTCAAAAGACTAAAGTGGGTGGAAGATTTTCGAAGAGCAGCTGATCCATGAACGAAGGCAACAGATTCCGTCTTTGGACATAACTACAAGAAAAAATAGTACAGTACCAAAACTATTTTTTCAATAATAGACTGTACACGTATATACATTAGTCTCTCTGATATCAGTTCCACTAAAGCCTATGGTTGGGACATTAGACGAGACTGTTTACAAGCACACCGTTTCTCAGCCCTTGTTTCCAACAGGAAGAAAACATCCGAACATGGGATGTAAGCTGTAGGCACCATCTAATCACAGGGTTGCCAATTCAAAACTAACACAAAGCTGTTACTTGACTGTAGCCTGGAGAAAAGGCTCTCTCTCTCCGCCAAATGACTTGATTTAAACAAGCCATATGGTTTCACAGTGTTCTGTGTATTTGCGTTGTTGCCTCTGAAGAGGAATCAAATGTGCGAGCGACATCCTGTGCGCGAAAGATAGCGTCGAATGTTTCCTTCCTCTTCGCTAATGTTATTAGCAGACCTGTCTGGGGAGTGTGACACACTTCTCACTACACAGGCCCAGTTTTATCAATCGGGGCTTAGCTGGATCCCCAAATGACAGAAAGTCTGCCTCAAGTTTACCCCTCCTCCTCTAAAACAGAAGAACAAAGCTTTCCGACTTACTCTTTTCTCTGCTGGAGCACAAAAATGTAGTTATTCTAAGGTATCCTGGTGAGGGAGATGTTTATTTGGATTATCGCATCTCAAGAGGAAGCATGCATCCCTCAGCCAATTTAGAATTTGCCCTATAGGCCAGAAATCTTTTGCAGAGTGGATAAGTTAATTAAGAACAGTAAAACGATGATAACAGCCTTGTCGTCTACTCCTGCTGTACAATAATTGCATTTCACACTCAGTATTTGTGGCAGGCTGTCATTACGTATCGGAGGACTGCGCTCCAAGAAGATAAAAACACCTCGTTATTGTTCAAGGCCAGAGTGACTGACAAATCTGAGACATGTCTGAAGCAGATGGACATTATGTATTTATTAACTGGTACTTTGATGTGCTTAAGTATGTGGCATGGAAACGTTATGGATAATCAAACCTTTCAGGATGAAATCACACAGAAAGAGCCTTATCTTGGCTCACACCATGCAGCCGCAGAGCCTTCTGATTATGTTAATAAAACATAAGCAGCAAAAAGCTTGCATGAACGTGTTTTGTTTTGTAGGTTAATGCTTCATTTAAAAGTCTAATGTATATGTAATGTATATTAAATTTGCATAAAGCAGGAGAACAAATGCCACATATTCTCCCCTCTGTTAATTTACACGATCAAGGAATAACACATTTAAAGTCCACACTGTGATCCGTGTACAGTAGTTACAACAGACAACAAAATACAATCACAAGTATTTTGTCTTATGTTAGATCATAATTTTAGTAGCTTGCCATATGTTGGCAAACCAAGCCAAACTGAGAAAAAGAAACGCCTCTTGCAGAAAATAGTCGTTGCTCAGTTGACTGCATCAACTTATAAGGTCATTTTTAAGTTGAATATTATATATGAGAAATGTTTAAACATCTGATTCCGGGTGAGTGACCCGACTGCTCGACCTCGTGGCTCCACACGGAAGCTTGTAAAGTTTTTTTCCCCAATGATTTTGGATGCTGCAGCCTTAAAAAAGCCCAGAACAGACAAACCAAACACCGGCT
>JAPQRN010000011.1:6370476-6386088 GCA_037367275.1 Coranthus polyacanthus
AACTAAACTAAACTAAACTAAACTAAACTAAACTAAACTAAACTAAACTAAACTAAACTGTGTTTGCAGGTGGCCCTGCTGTGGGGTCGCAGGAAAAACAAACCTAAGATGAACTATGAGAAGCTGAGTCGTGGTCTGCGCTACTACTACGACAAGAACATCATCCGCAAGACGGCCGGCAAGCGCTACGTTTACCGCTTCGTCTGCAACCTGCAAGGCCTGCTGGGATATGCGCCCGGGGAGCTGCACGCCATGTTGGATATCAGCACCAAGAGTCATTAACAACCTCAACACACACTCCAACAGACTTTTTGGATTCAGTTTACAATCATGTATAATTATTCCATGAGAACAGATCATCTGAGGCCTGACATGTAGATTTATGTAGATTATGTCGATGCTCTGTCCATTCTGAGCCTTAAAAGGTGAGATTTAGCACTTTATATCCACCGTCAACGAATCGTTCATGTCATTTATATTCCTCTGTCGATAAATACTTGATGAAATATAGACTCATTTTTGTTGTACTTGCATTCCTAAGGTTGCTCTTAAAGGAGCAATGTCATATAAACCCAATGGACGTCAAGTCTAATGTGCAGCGGCAGACAGAGCTCATCGCACTGAATCTTAAGAAAACACCTGAAAGCAGTCAAATAACAGAAAAAACCCTCTTCATCAATGTGGCAACACACCAGAGACATGCTGCAAATGGCACAGAATGCAACGGAAATGAACACAAAAATTGGGACATTCTTGTCGTTCAGTCGTTCGTTTTTCTTATGGACACGTCAGCGTAAATCACACGTCTTCGGTGTTTTCTTGCGTTGCATTCTCGTGAGCATTTGCAGCATATGCCTTGTCAAACTGACGAATTTCCTCTCTTAATTTGCTTGTGTTTTGTCTATTTGCATGTGTCGCAGTGCAACGAGCTCTCTTGCCATATAAACATACACTATAAAAATCTACGTGTAAACCTTGTTGTGCTGGTGCTGCTACAGGTGACGAACAAAGCCTTTAGGGTTCGTCCTCTGGGGACCACGAATGTGAAGTGACTTATTAGATGAGATATTTTAGTCTGGCCCAACGTTTCCCAACCTTAGGGAAAATGGGTCGAGTCATTTTAATTGGGTTTTATTGAGTTAAATACGTGACAGTGCTACAATATATGAATGAATTTTCCTAATTACAACTGAAGAAGAGCATTGTTTTTTTGCTGCACTGGTTGAACTATAATTGGTTGAGTCTGTTTCTGTTGCACTTATTCACATTTGCCTTTTTGTCGTTACACCAACCAAGGTTTTATCAAATTTTCCAGTCTTTTTTTTTTTTTTTTTTTTATGTACTAATTGAAATGCGAATAAAAGTAGCTTTCTGCTGCAGGTCAGGTGTTGGTTTCTAGTTACCTAGTGTTAGAAGTGATTGCTGATGTTATTTTGCTGTGATTGACATTTCTCGTGGGTCTGTTTCTGATCAGGCGCCAAAGTGCATTTATTCCACATTGTTTTGACGGTGGAGGTGTCAGCAAAGACGTCGATGTCGCAGCAAGTTTGGGTCCAGAGGAGACGGCAAAGTTCTCCTTTGGGTCTGAAAACGTTTAGGAACCCCTGCCCCGGTCTGGACTGAAGTGCAGAACGAACAGACCCGTGTGAAATAACCATTAAACTGACACACATAAAACTGCAACTTAAAGCTACGTTTTTGAAGTGCGGTTGTATGCGGTACTTATGTTGATTATTCGTATGTTTGACGTGGGCAGCTCGAGTTGAAACTGCTTGAATTGTCGAGCGGGATCGAGATGTGGAGGCTCAGATGTGAAGACGGGGATCAGGCCTGAGAGAATCCCTGCCAGGAGGGGTTTTATCAGACATCAGCTGGTGTTTGGACTAATGGAGCCTAGCTGATGTATGCGCTCTTGTTCATCCAGCTCTTTTTCACTTCACTACCTATATGTGAGAAAGCCTGTGCGTGGGTGACTGATATAGTCAGCTCCTGCAGAGAAATCAGCCGGTCTAATTTAACATCTTCAGTACCACGTAGGGCTTGTTCATTGATGGACCGCCTGCTAATTCCTCGTGCAGCAGGGGGTCGTTTCTGCTCCTCTGGATTTAAAAACACTTCTTATATGCTATTGACTGTGCAGGAAGATGTAGAATAAAGAATGAGATAAAAACGATTTCTTAAATGTGTTAAAATCCTTTAAAAGCAGGGCTTGAGAATCTTGACTCTGTCCTCATTTCTTCGTCATGTGAAACAGTTTTATTGGAGTTTGTTTCTGTTTTTTTTTACACGTCATAAGGTTTCTACTGAACAGTAAAAGTCAGCCCTCGTCTTGACTTTTTATTAAAGGTTTGCAGCTGTGGTAGCAGTGGTTACTATCTCATGTTTCGGTTCAGGTGATCGTGGGTGCCGTTGAAGTTTTAAACCAACGGGAAAGAAAACTTTTAAAAATAAAAGCAAAATCCTGCAGCTGCAGAGAGACGCCGGTGCACACACGGCATACATAGTAACCTGCAAAGGAGGAATGAAAATGAGTTTAAAAAAAAAAAAGAGAAACGTCAAGTTTACGTTCCCAGTTTTTGAGGCCAAACAGACGAGAGAAACCTGGATATAATTAGTCCCCGTGATTCAGTTTTCTTTCTTCTTTTGTTACTTTTGTTACTCACAGCTCTCAGGGGAAAACCGCCAAAAATGATAGGGTTGATATCATACACTCATCCCTGAAAACAGAAGCGCTCGGCTCCGAACGGCGAATAAACACAACAGCAAACACACACAGTCGGCTCTTCCATTAGTGGCTTTGGGAGAGTAAGTGGTGGAAATAATCCTCACTGACTTGATGCTGCTTCTGTCCACTGATGGATGAAATCACATTATGTTCATCCATTTCTCATCAAACCTGATTCTTATTTACACCCTACACGCCTTAAAGGAGTAGTTTCACGTAAAATGTAAATATTATTTTGATACCACTTGACAGTTTTACTCTAACATACCAAACAGTGTTTCTCTCAGACTTCAACCGTCGTTAAGTTCTGAAAAGTCAAAAAACACCATCATTCTTACATTATATGGGCTCAACAATAACAGGCTTTTTTAATATTTTAAATACACGCTTTTTGTCATAAAACCACACCTTCTCGTGAGCATAATATAGGCTACGGTGGGCAGAGCGGATTATTTCAAAATGGTGGGTTTGTTCAGTCCCGTCGCAGTGACAGTGACGATTCTCTCTGACCAGTCAGTATGTGCAGTGTTTTTACCTTTTGGTATCACCTCTGCTCGCTTGTACGAAGGTGATACTAAAAAAACAGTACCAGGTACTATCATTTTGCACGATGGAAAACCAAAAAGGTGAGTCGAGTCAAGTCGAGTGGTGGAAACAATGCCCTTGGAGGTTATTCCTGTTGAATATTGGCCAGAAACTTCTTTGTGCAAAACATTATGAAAGTGCAGTGAAGATGACCTTTGCCCCTTTGGACATAAAAAGTCTTCACTTAATCATTTCATCCTATGACACATTTGTGTATCAGGGTATGAGTTCTTGAATTATGGTCGCGTGACGACACACTGACCTTGACCTTTTAGCCACCAAATTCTAATCCGTTCATCCTTGAGTCCACGTGGAGCTTCAAGACCTCTCTGCTCTAATTCAGACTGATGCAGTGTCCCGTGTCATAATAATGCAATATCTTAGAAAGTTCCAAAGTCCGTCACAGAGTAAACAACATAAAACACAACATACAAGCATTAAAATTAAAACTCATTAAAAATGACACAACCCATGAACAGCATAAAAACTAGAACCAGGCGAAATCAGGGAAACTCATACAAATTAAAAGTTTTAAGTTTTAAAAGAAGCCACAGCCGTATTTCAAAAGCTCCAGTTAGAGAAGCGTCAGCTACTTCCCTAAGGTTTTTCATTTCTCCGGTGGCCAGTGTGATTCTCACAGCGATCTACGTGACACCAACAAACCCACTTTCGGTGTTGTGTGCAGAGCTCAGCGTTTTCCACAAGTTGCCAGGAAACATTCAGTTTGGCGTTACTTGCTTCCCCTTTCTTCTGCCGTCTGCGTCCTTCCGTCCAGTTGCCTCTTCGTCTGGGCTTCCACTTCTCTTCTGTTGAATACATGGTACTAACAGGGACAGAGCGTTCTTTTCCCATAGCTTTATCTGTAAGGAACTTCATTTGTGGAGAAGCGTCAGTGCGGATGCAACGTGTAGCTGGACAGAATGAATCTTTTGTCTGCTCAGAATTGCAGTTATGTGGGGGGTTTTTTTTTGTCTCCGTTTTCTTGCACGCTCATCTGTCTGGCTGATGTGCTGCGACCAAACTGTCCATTTGGGATCTTAAAACGGACTGAACGGAAGCGTGAAGAATAACAATCTGCCTTGTCCTTTAACAACCGAGACCTGAGATTGAGCAGGATCTCACCGAAAGATGGCCTGTTTTTAAAGTCCACCTCAGAGAAAACATGTTAGTTCATGGTTTAGTCACAATAATACAGTCAAGTGGACATCAGCAGGTGAACACAGTGAACACGGTTATGCTCAGCCGCACACCTAATGCTCTGTAAAATGCAGATGAAAACACACTGACTCGCATACACAGTTATGCCATATGTCCTGATTAAAAAAAAACAACATTTTTAAGTGACAGCAGCATAAATTAGTATAAAATGTTGGGAAACATAAACTTAAGATCAACCAACATACATGTAAATATTTGTGCAAAACTATAAGCTGCAGGTTGACCGATCAAAAGCCACTGCAGGGGGGGGTCACCTAATGCAGACCCCTGAGTAAAACACACACACACTCCAGGGAATAAAGGGCATGTGGCCTGCGGTGATGATTTATGGTGTTGTATTTGATCGTGACAGTGTAGTAACAGTCTGTACCTGTGGCAGTTCCCAAAAACTTACAATTAATCAGTTATTAAGAAGGAATGTCTTAACAACTCACAGCTTCTCTGCAAAAATGGAAGCAAAAGAAGCCTTGAAAGTTGATAGAAACACTTCCTGCAGGTTTATTTACAAACCCTCAGTCTGTTACTAAACCCTCTGAAGCATTATTTAGACAATACTGCACTGCAGGAAGTATCATAATGGCCGGAACAAAAGCAGTAAACCGACAGAGAATTCTATCTCTTAAATGAAAAACTTTGACCAGCCGCGTATGTATTAACCTTTGTAATTGCCGAGTTTATTAAGGTTAAGCTTCCCTCAATAAAAAGAAAGGACTTCAGAGCTACTTTTCTTGACGTGCTGCAACTCCACAACCTGGACCTCAATAAGCAGCAGAAAATGAACGACTGCATCCCATTGTGACAGGCACAACAACACAACAAAACACGAAGAAATTGAGTGAAAATGAGTTTTATTGCCACCAGAATACTCCATTACATTAACAACAAAAAAAGAAGGTGAGCTCGGTCTGCTTCGTACAGATCAGATGAGGTTAATGTCTGTCCAACAGCAGGAAAAGATAAACTGCTGTGAGTGTTTTATGGTGTGGTGTGTCATTGCGATTTCTGTTTCTCCCACTGCTCTGGTGTGAGAGTCTTCTGTTCAAATGCATGGATCTCTTCCAGCTCTTTGGCTAAACACGCATTCACCATCCTGAGGACACACAACACACGGTCTATGATTCATACACGGTCTATGATTCATACACGTACGAGACAACAGAGTATCAGGGCGTCAATGATGGAGAAAACCGATCCTTGGAGAATCAAGTCATAATATTAAAGTCACAATGAAGGAGTCAGTTTACGAGAATGACATCCGTGTTTTTATGAGGAAAAATGTCATATTTAGATGTTTGATTTTGTACACTGCAAGTATGTGATACCTGTGTCTCTGCAACAGCTGTTTACCCTCAAACTGAGGCGACACCACCAGGACTTTGAAGCTGGCAGCACATCTGGTATGGGATATATCTTCAACGTCCTGGAGATAAAAGAGCAAATGTTGGTACCGTCCAGTGTCACGTAGTTACAATTACACAGCAAGTAGTTTAATGCATCACATTCTATAACATCATCATGCGTGCGTTGCTCTCCCGTGAGAACCACGAATGTCTAAAAAGTCAACCTTTCATGACGTGTTTTCAGCTTTGTGACAATGTATTTTCCTGCTCATCCAAGAGGGTTTTAAAAGACTTTGTTAAGTTGATTTTAAACTCAACTCCCATAAAGGAACCACTCCCATCCTTTCAGTTTATCACAAACATTCAAAATCAACACATTTGAACATGAGAGGGATAAAAACACTCAAGTCTGGAAAGTAACTAAAGCCGTCAGACAAAATGTAGTGGTGTAGAAAGGATAAAGTAAAGTCCAAATACCTCAAATGTGTACTGAGTTACACTCCACCACTGTTTTTCCCTTACATGACATAGTTCTCCCTTTTGTGACGCTTGTTTTTCAGCCATGGAACTAAAGAAACGCGTGCGTGGCTTTCACGTAAAACACACGTTGGGCATGAACATAATTATTCAATAAATAATTAGACTACATCTGACATTTTCTTCAAAAAACTGCTCGGTTAACACACCTAGCTAACACAGCACCTTGGAGTGTAAGACACCTAAACACCTAGACATCTAAAAGGTAGCTCTATGCGTTAGCTACCTGACGAGTTACCATAACTATTAACATTTATATAATATGGGTTATGTCCCACTGTGTCAAATCTGTTTCCAATAAACAGTGTAACATTGAAAACAGGCGCAGTGTTTAGTGGAGTTTGGCATGTTATTAGAAATAATAGACAGGAACCTACCACGTGCACTGCTGCGAGCTCCTGAATGAGTTTATTCCGGATATGATCTGCTGTTATAGCCATGTCTGCGTGAACAATAGAATAGCTGTATTTAGACAGGTGTTAAAATGAGACCTGAGCTGAATTTTCATCAATTTACAGACGTGTGTAGTCTACCAGCTGGACACCGGAAGTGCTATATTTTTTGTGTTCAAATTCAAATTTTTACTTGTTACTCCAAACACTGCAACAGTACGTAAGTATTAATAGGGTTTTTAATTCAGAAACGTTGTATTACCATAAATTGTTACGGTTGCATTAAACTAATTTAATCACTAAAATTAGTCGTGAAAATGAAAGCGTCGCTGACCAAATAACCTGCAATATGAACGTCCAATCATAAAACGGTATTGAGAACTACGTCCAATTACATCCGATTATAGAAACAAAGGGCGGGATATACGGTTTGAAGCAGCGAATCATAACATTAGAGGTCCGTACAGAAAGACGAATTAAATGTTCACTGAAATTAATGTAAATAATAAATATGTCTATTGTTCAACAATAGGAAGCATTGTTTCACAGTCGTTATTCATAAAGTGATTTTTACTAGCCCCACAGAAAGCACTCTACCGCCCTTTGAAACAATATTTTGTCAGGCAAATTGATAGACTACTAAAACAGACCCTGTTTGTTTACATGCTAACCATGGATGAATCCATGGATGATGAACGGATTCAAATTTTCGAAAGTCATCTTAGCGCTTTATGTGTATGTATGTTGGCCAAGAAGATAGTTAAAAAGTAACACGAGTAACCCGTTAATGACGGCGGAATTTAAATGTCTTACATTATACAGTACGTTTATTTGTGTGCCAGCTAAGTTGTGTCAGTTCAGCTAACACTATGTGTGTTCTGTAACAGCCTGATAATTATAACCTATTATAATACTATTCTCGTCGTTTACAATGGTAGTTGAAGTAGAAAGTTTCTTCGGCGTGTACATGCTGTACTGCACCAATCCTAAATTCAAAGGTCGTATCTACATCGGCTTCACTGTGAACCCTGAGAGGCGAATCGGGCAGCACAACGCCGGGCGGCACAGAGGGGGAGCCAAGAGGACGAGTGGAAGAGGACCATGGTAAACGACGCGACAAACATATGATGATCTTATGTAACATGATGCATTGCTGTAGATAAACTAGCCATCAGTATATAAAGTAGTTCAAATGAGCTCAACGCTGAACATCTACAACAGTAAAATGTAGACTTCAAATATAATAGTAAGACACTGTCAGGGACCATTTTACTGCACAGTGACTACTTTTACTTTTCATAATTAATTTTACTATAAATACTTTTGCTTAAGTAAGTTTCAAATGCTGAACTTATTCCTTTTCTTTTTTGTTCAGGGAGATGGTCCTCATCATCCACGGCTTTCCATCTGATATTGCTGCTCTCAGAGTAAGTATTTGGTGTGAAGAGCCGTAAATGTTATAAATGTTTGGATGGAAAGAAGCTGGAACTTTTTAATCCCGTTTGCTCAGATTTTAATAGCTCATTGGTTTTAGAGGAAATGAAGAAATGCCAAAATTGTTCCATTCCAATTCCAATTGTTATTGGAGAGTCATATGATTTTGTCTGAGTTGAACAAGACTGATGGGTGAACAGAGGGAAAAACAATTTTGACAATTTTCTTGTACAGATAAAATGATTATTGTTTACCAGGGCAAGAAAAGAAAATGTATTCATGAGTAATTCTAAGCAACATGTTGTTTTCCTGTCAGTTTGAGTGGGCATGGCAGCACCCTCACTCCTCCAGGCGGCTCTCCCATGTCTCTCGGCGCTCCAGAAAAGAGTCGAGCCTGCAGTTCCATTGGCGCGTCGTCTCCAACATGCTGCAGGTGGCACCGTGGAACAGACTGCCGCTGACGGCTCGCTGGCTCAAACAGGAGTACAGGATGGACTTTGAGCCCAGTCTGCAGCCTCCTCTGCACATCCCCATCGCCTTTGGGAGCGTGAGAGCCAAGAAGAAGCTGCCAACGCTATTTGCGGAGGAGCAGGAGGAGACATCGAGGTGCTGTCTCTGCAAAGGGACAGTCAAGGTAGAGTTCTTTATTTAGTAGGTATGACACACTGAAACTCAGTGGACACCAAATGGACAGAAAACTTTGACAGAGCAACCTAAATGTCTTTGCTCCTCAGACATCAGAGAAGCTGAGCTGTTTCCACCCATCCTGCAGAATGAACAGTCACCTCATCTGCCTGGCCAGACACTTCCTTAAGTTGGAGTCTTCCCATCTCCTGCCAGTGGAGGGCAAATGTCCAGTCTGTCATCGCTCGGTGCTGTGGGGGAGCCTCATCCGCCATAAACATGGGTGCTTTGGGGACCTGGAGGAGATGACAGTGTCTGCATCCCAGGTAAATGATGGGAAAATCAACTTTGCCTATATTAACAGATGGCAGTGGACTGCTGTTAGAAACTGGTATGCATTGGAAAAAATACAGTTTTGTATGTTAAAGCTGAACACCACAGTTATATTGATAATGTTACACAAGCTCTCTGAAATGTGTACACAGAAATTTTTTGAGCTAAAGATTCCACAGTATAAATTCAACTGGGAACCATTCATGGAAGTCTTATTAAAGATATGTTTATGTGAATCAAGTTCACGCTGAGTTTGAGAGTTCAGGGGTCAGAACAAATGCAAACCAGGGATGAAAAGGCAAAGACAGTGTGAGAAAAGGCAAAAGCAGAGAAGTATAATGGGAGTTACAGGGACTGAGTATGAGTTATGAGTAATATGCAATAAAAACATTAACTATGTAAAAAAAAAAATGTTACAGGTGGTGAAGCGCTTGCATACCAGACCTTTGTGTCTTTGTAGGTCTGTTTCCTCTGCACTCTGAGGCAGCCATCTGCTGGTCACTCCGGACCGACTGCAGACCTCTTTGAACAAATTTAAAAAGTGAGAAGACTTAGTACGGCGCCTATGAGAAGATGTAGATTTTATTATTATCAAATGAAGGCCAACATTTCACTGAGTAGTTTGTTCTGCTGTGTGACGGGGTAAAATTAAAAGGACATAGTAAAGTGACTTTAATATGTCGTATAGTAGTAGTATAAATCCTTCATTCTGAGTTAGAATCGAAGTAAGTAAAGTGCATTAATAAAAGTGTAAGTGTACAACCTGGTGTATGAAGCGGCCATCATTAAGGGCTGCTGAAGTACATTAGACTTTGTTTTAAATGTCTAAATGCTATCTATTACAATATATAGTTGTAATAGAGAGATGTAAATGTCAGACGGCTGAATTTTTGTCTTCTGATCTTCCACAGAGCCACTGGGCGGATGACCTACAGGTATGACGGAGTGGAGTTTGCAGGAGGGAACTTTAATGTCCTTCTTCATGAACTGTGGTTCTAGATAACATGACAGAGCATCATGAACATTATGCCTTTTAAAACTGTCCATTATGTTCCATTTGTATAAAACTGATCACGCAGTATCATTTTAACAATGTATGTATATGTATTTTAAGCACCAAATATGAATTGTCAATTTTCTTCATGCACAGTTTGTTTTCAAAACTTTTTTAATATGCATTGTCTGAAATAAAACATGTTTTAATGTGTTTCAAGCATCACATTCTGTCAAAGTGGGGAACCGTTGACAACCGACACAAACTCTTAAAGCAAAAAATATTTTATTTTAAGAGATGAAATGAATAAAACTTTGCCTGCTGAGATCAAAATTCTGTGCACATTTGGAGAGGCAGCTTATCTTTGTGGTTCTTTGCTGTCCGGAAGCCTGTTTGTGTGGTTGTTTGCGCTGTTTCTATGTTTAAATACAGAAATGGAAACAAAGAACTGAGAATCTCAGTGACATCTGAAATTTTATTGTTTATGGTTGTTAGTTGCAGTGACAAAAAGAGTAAAAAAAAAATGACTACGGGATTGTCATCGTCACATTATCAACAATTATCAAAATGATTAGAAAAGCACGTATGTACATCATTTGTGAAAAAATGTGTTCATTTTTTTTTTGTAATGTGATAATTTCAGTCAAAGAAATCTCACAGTGAAATGTTGAATTAGAAAGCGGCTCATTTTAAGAACAAAATACATTCTATGATTAACTGAATGTGTACACGTAAAAAAGTGTAAATGATATAAAGGGACGTGTTAGTATTTTTTTAAAGTAAAATACTGAAACGCTTGCTCAATTTATTATGCTAATTGCTAATATGCTTTAATTAAATGCTAAATAGCTATAGTTGCATTTTAGCTGATGAATTAGCCTGTGATTAAATGAATGAGTACACGTGAAAGCATATCAACTGCAAAACAATTCTCATGAAATGTGCTTACGACAAAGTAATTATGCCTGAAAATACTGAAATTCTCACTCAGTTTATTATGCTGGCTTTTTTTTTTTTTGCTAAGTGCTAGCTAAAGTAGCATTGTAAGTGACAAATTAGCCTGCGATTAAATGAATGAATGAGTACACAATGAGCAAAAACAACTGTAAACAGAATAATCTCGTGGAATGTGTTAATACCGCAGTAACGTTTACTAAAAATACTGTCGTTAAAAGCTGCATTCATTTGTGCGCAGCAGAATAAAAAGGAAGCGCAACATTTCACATATAGTCGTGTTAGCAAGCAGTTGTATGTTCCTACACTAGTTCGTGTGAATGACAAGTCCACTGTGTTGTGAACTGTGTTCGTGTCCAACTTCTGAGGAGATTATCTGGCTAAAAAAGCAGCTCATGTAGTCATTTAAAGCATCGGCGGCTGCTAGCCAAGACCAAAACTAGCTGAAAGACACTGCAATACAGCAGAGCAGCGCCGCAGTGGTTCGTCCTTTCACATTACACGCAGGTATTATTCAATCCAATGTTACTGCAGAGATGTCGCATGGTGCAGGTGAACTGGTTTGTGGCTCTCGTCTTGTCTCGTGTTCATCCACGTGGTGTCCTCACTGCTGGGCAGGGGGGGCTTGTATAGTGATCACCGGCTGAAGTGAGCAGAAAACAAGGCAAAAATAACGTTAACAACAGGTGACTTCTGTAATACAACAGCCACTGCGTAATATAGCCGTGCTTTTTGGATTTTAAATTATGTTTCAGTCAGTTTTCGGGTTTTCCACCCCGGTGAAGATGCTGTACTTTGACATTATTACGGGACCCAGTTAAGTATTTGTGACAGAATACCCAAAGTGCTCAGTAGTTTCACCTCTCATCCAAGACGTCTCCTACATCTGCATTATTCTAGTTTTTCTTCTTACGTGTATTATGATATGTAGGTTACATCTTATTTTATTATTAGCCTGCTTTGCTTGCTGCTTGGATTTGTTGTTGGCGTGTTGATTTCCGATTGATAATGCCTGTTTGTTGTTGGTACAAAAGGTTCAAAAGGTTATTAATAAACCCCAGCTGTGGTTGTGAGCTGATTCAAAGCCTCTGCAGCTGCTCTGACCGTCAGAGTCGACCTACCACTTTAGGAGCTGGCGAGCAGCAGTTGACCACTTTGCAGGTGTAGGCGATCAGGGTGACGGAGATGGCGAACAGAGCAGCCTGGATGAGCACACCCTCAGCGTAGAAGTGGCTATGAGCAGCCTGTTGGCAGCAGAAACGAACTTAGATAAAAACACTGAGATGACAGAAAAATGATTAAAAAAATAGTAAACAAACACAAGGTGTAAGGCTGCTGAACGTGGACAAAAGGCACAAGTGTAAGAAACAAATGGAAGTGTTTTGACTCCCAACACTTTTATATGTTAAACGACAAGTGACGTTTTACCGCTGTCTTATTTAATCTGCTTTCATTTCTTTCTCAGTAGAGATAGTGTGACTTACAGCAGATGATCGGAAACACGGTCCAAACGGCACAGAAATGTGTTCCAGGTCAAATGAGGATAGAAACAGAACAAAGTGGAAGATTCCCAGACCTCCACCTATGCTAACAGTCCACTCTTCTTGTTGTTTCACAAAATTATTAAACCACAAACAAAACACAAACTATGACGTATGTTTTGTTTTATTCTAACTGAAGATGAAAGATTCCAATCTCGGCCGTATCAGGTTTCTGACGTCGCTGAATGTTCTCTGGTGTTTACGACAAGTCCTGTGGTTCAGCAGAGTGGATTTCTTATCCGCGATGGGAGAGATTAATAACACGCTCGGCGAGTTTGGTTATTTTTAACCTTGGTTTTGACGATATACGAAGAAGAAAAGAGACGGGCATGTGCGTTTGGTCCGTGTTTCGGCTTCATGGCAGACTGCAGATCTGCTGAAAATGGACTCCATCTGTCACAACGCCTCAAACTGTCACTTGTCTCACAAAAATGATCACTTGGTCAATGTTAGATCTTACCAGGTGGCGTCGTAATTTGTTAGTCTACGGATAAGATGTTCAAGATTATCACAGAGGTCGTCTAATTGGTGTGAAATCAACGTTGGAATCTTTCGTCTTTAGTCAAAATACCTTTGGTTTAGCTGACTGTTACCATGGTAACGAAGGTCTTAGCTCTAATTCGTCAGCTGGTGCCACCGGTTACGGACTGTTACCATGGTAACGAAGGTCTTAGCTCTAATTCGTTAGTTGGTGCCACCGGTTATATAATGTAATAACATATACTAATATAAATAATAATAATTTGTAATATATTATCTTACTCACCTCAATTTTTCGGCAGTTTTCTCCATAGTTGAAAGTGGCGTTTTCATAGTAATACTGGTAGCAGTAATGGGGAAAATCACTCATTTTAATTATGTTATGGATCAAGTTGAAGACAGAAGCAACAGAGGCCAAAACCTCCATCCCCAAACAGGCTTTCAGCTGAAAGACACGCAGTGAACAAAGCAACAGGGAAAAGTCAGATAAAATCAGCTTTGTTTTTGGCCAATGTTAATGGTTCATGATTTTCAAGAATAAACGGGGGTTTTCGTAAATCATATTTGATGTCGGTCATTCTTTCATCCTACTTTTTTCAGATTCTACAAATCACAGCTTTCCTCATGACACGTGAAAAACTGAAAGTGACACTGAAACTCAATAGAAACTCAACAAAAACCGGTCAATTCCTGACTACTTTTACACCCTAAACCTAGACACAAATCAAGAACCAACCTGGAAGACTTAACTTAACGGCCATTTCAAAACTATAATAACTCCAAACATTAACGGTCTCTCAAACCATCATCAGTTTGAGGTGAGTGTAGTATTCGCCCCTTTTGTTTCAGTTCCTGATGGACAACTGTTTCCTCAGTGTTTTTTTTTTGTTTTTTTTTCTTCTCTACGTCTGTTCGGTCACACTTCACTTTATCGACCGAATGCATGCGTTTCTTTGGAAACCGTCGGTTAAAGAAGCAGTTCAGCTGAATCAGATTTGGACCAGCGCGTTTAGCAACGGGCTGCATTCTGTCCTCAAATGTGACTCATCCTGTAGAGGAAACTCACAGCACTTCTTTGTTCCCTCGTGGCAGACGTTTTGACCTGCTATAGTAGGAAAAGTACAGCTGCACGGCCCAGCAACGAAAAACCTACACTAGAAGTGGAAAATACGTGATGACTTACTGTGTGCCGGTTGCGTATTGCATCTGGATCTGGTAGTTTTATCACACACTGTACATTGTTTCTGTTCTTTTTCCCCCCCATTCTCTTTATAAACGTTTGATGAGTCAGCTAACTTACTGTCGGCAGATGGAGGTTCTTCGCTGCCACCGCCAAACTTCCTGCTATCGCAATCTGCAAAGTGAACAAAAAAATCGAAGTATTCTCAACTCGCACTTTGACTGCGTGACACGTTATTTACTATGCACATGCTCTGTAAACTCGGAAACATTTCTCTAGTTTTCGGTTGTAATTAAAGTCGGCGCAGTGCTGAAGAGAGGAGGCAAAAGTACACACTTTTACAGATACTACTGTAAAAAAAGAGAAGACTGGTAAAAGTAGAAGTACTGATTCAGCTTTTTTTATTTATTTTGAGTCTGGAATGGACGCAAGCAGTAGCCCTTTATGTTTTGTTTCATCTTTTTTTTTTACGTTGTTTTCGTCTCGTTTTGTCTTGTTTCGAGTAACAACCGAAACTGCACTCAAATACACAAAAAGAACAAAATAAACACTAAATGCGAAATCACTTTAAAGGCATCCTCTTCTCTGTTTGTCACCGTTTCGGCTGAAATCTGTTGCGATGTTGTGACGATGCACCATGATATAAAATACAATATGATCAATAATTCACCTCAAATGCATTTAAACTGAAGGAAAAACAAAACAAAACAACCTGTTTTTGAAAATGGGAGGAGTAGAAGTACAGACGTCTTTGTTGAAATGCAGGGAGTAAAAGTACAACGTTTTTGCACCTAGTTATTTCCCACCTCTGGGTCTGAACGCTAAGCTAGCGTAACCTCGTAACGTTTAAACATTAAACTACGGAATACACTGAAAATAAAGCACCAGTCGACTAACACGACCGAATCTTTACTTTGAATTTAAATGGAGCGTTTCTTTTAAGGTAGCGTCTTCAGGACGTTAATAAAAGGAGAGCGGCTCTTGTGTTATCTTATCTTGGAATCACAAATCTTTTACAGATCTTGTAAAGGAGAGAGAACTATGTTGCGTGCTGTAAAAACAATCGTCGTATAAAGTAAAATGATTGCTCACGCTGTGGTCCCGACTATAACGACTCATCTTTTTTTTTTTTTTCTGGAATAAATAAATACTGCACGACTCTTTCACAGGAGTCAGTTCCCCTTAAAGAAAGATTCAGATTTCAAAATAAAAGTATTCATCACATTATTATTTAGTTTTACTGTTTTACGGTTGAGTTGCGCAGCTACTTTTGAC